>JANZLQ010000064.1:17343287-17486833 GCA_026212715.1 Elanus axillaris
TGTCCCCAACATGAATTCAATACTGCAGGCATGGGATCCTTGCTACAAAATGCCATTCAAGCACCAATGAAAGCTTTTCTTGAGATTCAGGGAAATAAGGTGTAGGGACAGTTTTCCCCTGTAACATGCCCCTGTCTGGAGGTTGGATGGGGACACTTGGGTCGGTTTTGGGGAGACCAAGCAAGAGGCAACGGATGCTCCTGGCTCTGGGCCCAGGAGCTTGGAGCGCACCCAGCAGTAATGCTGCTGATTTCAGCCACTCCTGGCTGAGGACGTCTTTAAAGAGAAGGCAGCACCAAACAAAATAAAAGCACCCTATTAGCTCAAAAAACATGTTATGAAAAGAGTAAAAATATACTTTACTTGCCTGAATGTCACTCGGATATCACTGGCCTTCAAAACACCCTTTTGGAAGAAGAATGTCCTCCTCCTCGTCATTACATCAAATACACCAGTAGGATCAGAAATATTTGCCCCCTTACTCAACCTGCAAGCAGCACCAGTGCAGCACTGCATATTAGCATGGCGTTTCCGATCAGGACCAATCTGACAAGGAAAGACTGCAGCACAGCCACAGTAGCACATATGGCAGAGGTAGTGGGCCTCCCAGACGTCTTTTAATGCTATCAAAGTGTTAAAAATTACATGAAAAACACTGGCGCCGCAGATGTCTTCAAAATACCAGAGTCTCCTTGGCTGCCTGCTAAAATAACCTCACAGCATTGCAGGGCACGAGAACACGGAGGAACAGGCTGTACTTTATGCTGTTCAATTCCACAACAAAAGAAGGGAAGGGAATACTCTCTCCCACAATTGCATCTTTCCAAGCAGACACCAACCTTGCTTCCAGCTGGGGCTGTGAGTGCCCTGGCTGCTAATGCCTCCTTAATGCTCCCAATTAGCACTTGTGTGCTCTCCTTGCACAAGTCTTGCAGTGAACAGACTCTGCTTGTTGACTTGTAAGAGCGGAGAGAGAATTAAGTGAAACAGCTCTTTGTTTGCCTGAAGAGGCTGAGGCCAGGAGGGTTGGGCGAGCTTGTGAGCCCACCTCACCTTCCCCACCGAGCACAGGGTAGGGACTTAACACGGCTCTTTTGCTAAGTTTAGGCTGGGAGGGAGAAACATGAGTTGTGAGCTGTGCCTGACAGAACTACAGCCTCAGGAGCTAGCTTATTTGGCACTTAAAAATCCTCCTGAAGCCTGGAAGACACATCCATCATCTCTGCTGGATGAAGATGGTTGCGTTGCAGAAGTGAATCTGACTCAGCCTTGTTGGTGTAGCAGGAGGGGCTGCAGCAGGAGTGGGAAGGAGGGCCTGGAAAGAGCCACAGTCATGGAGGGGAAGAGCTGGGCAATGACGCATTGTGTGACAGGGTCTCCAGATGGACCCGGCTGACTTGCTTCCCTTCCTAGCCCCTGTGTTCCTCAGGCTGCCAGATAAGCTGCTGCTCACCAAACAAGAGCTGTGGCATCCATCCCTTCCCCTAGATATGACCACACTTCTGAAAGAGATGAAACAATTTGAGGAGATTTGTTTAAAGCATTTTTGGCATCCTCTGGGTTGAAACGCCTCTGTAAAAAGAGGACGCTATAATTGCATTATGAATAGCAACTCCATCTAACCTCCATCTTTCAAAGAACCACCACAGGCTATGTGAAAAATCTCCTCAGTCACTGAAGTGGCCCTGGGATGTCACAGTTGGGACTGAGATCTGGGGCTTTCTTCTTCTGAAGAGGACCCCAGCAACAGATCCCCTTGCAAGCCTGAAGAACCAAACCTCTGACTTGACCACTGCCTTCTAAGCAACAGCTCTTCTGCTCATCCTTGCTTTCCCAGTTCCAGACTTCTAAGGAGCCTGGGCTTTTATCTCAAGGTAAATACACATTTTCATAATAACCTTCATTGACTGGCATAGTTAAAGATGAACTAGTGATTCATATAAAGCCCTTGCTTAACAATGGCAGAACGCTGCAACTAACTTTGCCCCCTTCTGCCCTCCTGCTAAGCTCCTAAGCGTACAGAAATGTCCGCCAAAGGCAATTTCTGTAAACAACCCACTTTACCCTTTTGTATGGTCACTTAAACCCCCCCGCATATTAACAAAGACAAGCCACCCAACCTATTTGGCAAACAACCTTTACTGTGACCCCCCCCTAAGCTAGGCTCAGTATTTTTTCAGCACATACGTCACCAGGATAAATATCTGTGTCCATGCACACGCAGATAAACAGTTTTGCAAAACACAGGCATTGAAAAAAACGAATTATGGGTTTGGTTTAAAGAGATTAAAAAAGAGAAGCTAGATCTTTTTTACTTTTTCTGTTTGAGGGCTTAAGACTATTTTTCAGCCATGGAAACATTTTGCAAAATAGAAACCTAAGTGTTGCATGTAATCACTACTCCAGCAGTGGGTGATTTATATGTGAAGCGGGATAAAACTACACTAACTAGCAGTGCTGGTGTGTCTGCAGTCTGCACAGATAGGGATGGGACAGAGGTACAAAAGGTCCCCAAGACGTCACTCATTCATTCAGATTGAATGGAGCTCCAAATATGCAGTAACACTCAGTCCTACATTTCTTCTGCAAATGGGGAAAGACAAGAGAGAAAGCCTGAGACCTGTAGCTCTGCTACATTCCTGCCCTCACATGCATCCTCTGAGGACTAACATAGAGAAAGACCCTGCAGTGGCCATGGGCCTTCCTCCAAACCTTCTGCCCCTTCTTACCAGAAAGAAATTCAGAGGCTCAGGGCCCCATCAGAGCAGAGCTAGGGGTTTCTAGAAGTATCTGTTTTGAGTTCTTTTGGTGCATCCCTGTTTTAAACTTCTTATGTTTCCTATACTTTATGGTTCTCCACCAGCTTCCACCTGCTCTTCCCTTTCAAGGTACCATCTCCCAGCAGCTGGGGTTTCTCTGGTGCAGGGCTGCAGCCAGCAGGTCCGTCATTCACCAGAGAGGTAATTCCAAGGGCTGCATAGATCTGTTCTTGGGTGGGAACAGAAGGAGAATCTCCAGGATATCACTAAGCGCGTGAAAGGAGCTCAAAACCACATGCTTTGTAACCACGGGAGAGAGGCCTCCAGCAGTGGCCTGAACTCACTGCCCAGACCATCCTGTATCTTGCTTTACCCAATGACTGCAAATACAAGGGTAGAAGGAACAGAGCTCTCAATCCCTCAACCTGTCCTACTTCTGGCTTCAGTGCTCAGTTCAAACGGCGTCCACAAAACAGCCTCTATTTTCAGCACCCTACATGGCTATCATTTACACCTTCACTCTTGAGCAATTTGCCCTTTGCCCAGTTTTGCTAAGCAAAAGAAATCAGCTTGTTTGTCCTTACCATGTTCTCCTACCAGTTGCTGCAGCTTCCCGTAAGAATCTGTGCCCAAATTCACAGGGCTATTAACCACGGCCACAGGTGAATTGCCATTTTTCTTTCCTTTGGGAATGGTAACAGAACTGGCTTTGCTAGTTGGAGAAGGCAGGATGGTAGGATAGTTCATGTTGCCATGGTTGGAGAGTCCAGCAGTCAGTTTAATGCTTGCAGTGGCATTGGAAGACTTACAGTTCACCTGTGGTCCTTCGACATGACAGTCTGCATGGTAAATACTGTGCACAGACTCCGAATCTGGAGGAGGAGCAGGGGTCTGCAAGTTGGGTGATGGAGGAGGAAGCATCAATTGGCCTCCAGGTTTCATGACCTTGAGTTCCAGGTCACAGATCTCAGGGTTGGAGCATGGCCCCCGAGGGCTCCCATTGCTGATGTGATAGTGGTGGTGGTGGTGGTGATGGTGATGGTGGATGAGGTGGTGTATGGAGGTGATGCGCTTTTTGCCTCGGTGGCTTTGTCCATTTGTGGTGCTGTTTGGGTTAACTTTTTTCCGGCGCTTACTCTGCCAATTATTGTACAAGCGTATTGTCCGCCTTTTCACCTTCCTGAAGATGTGGCAGATGTACTTGAGCAGCTCCTCGTAGCAGCTACCTGGCTCTGAGAAACTGGCAATTGTGCTGTCATTGGAGAGATAACGGGCCCGCTGCTCCTGCATCAGCTGGTTCTCCCGCTGCTTTGTTTCAGAAAACTGTGTTGCTATCACAACCAGGCACAAGTTAATCATGAAGAAGGAACCAACCTGGAGAAAACACAGGGAAAGGAATTAGCAAATTAGCAGGGACTTTACAAAGCAAGACGCTCTTCACCACCACATGCTGGCTGGACTTGAAGTGTGGTCTTAGAAATCCCAAGATTTCCAAACACACCAAATCTCAGGGTCTGCTCACCAAATGTTATGTCAACATGTGCCTGAGCTGCTAAATTTTCTCCTAAGGCATGTTAAATTATTTTGGCAATGGCAGAGAAAGCTGTTAACAATAGCCTTCACCACTTTCCTCCCCTCAACAGTGATGACATTTGCTACTAACGCAGGGTGTATGAAACACAATGCAATCAGTTACCACCGCAAAACAGATCACTAGAAAACACCCAGCCAACCTGCAAGGAAAGATGGTCTAATGTCCTATTTGTGCTGTACTGAAACTGCCTCTTCTCTTCCTCTATCACTTCACACCCTGGCATAGTGTGCCCTCATTTTGAGGGCAGTCAGGGTCCATGCATCGGTGACCTTGTACTCTTGTATCTCTCTGACACAGAGAAACACATCTCCAGGAGACTCAGCACTTCTAGAAAGGCCTGATTTATTGTCTGGTTGAGTTGATGTGTTCTGGGGTGATACCAGGTTTTCAAAATAAAGTCCCAAGGACAAGAATGTGAAGTGACTTAAGACTACATCCTTCCCTCAGCTGTTGAGTCCATAAACTGGTTTTTCACCACTTGGCTTCATAAATCAGCCAAAGGAAAATGTCAAATACTCCCATCAGAGAATCAGTGCCCTTAGGCGTGAAAGGGACTGACGTCAAGAAAGTGCCACTGTCTACATGGCCAAACCTCTGTGCTGTGTTCAGTAGAAAACGTATGGATTTAATCTGGACCATTGTCTGGTGAATCCTCAGGGGAAGCTGTTGGGAGATGTTTTGCAGTGCTATTCTACAGTTTGTAATATCAGCTTGGATACTGTTTGAGAAGCAGCAAGGGTGCCATTCCCAGCTCCAAGTGACTTGGAGATTAGTCACCTTCTGGCTTTTCTGCAAGGATCCATATGTAGAGAAGGGCTCAAAAAAGTGGAATGTAAATGTCTACTATGCATGGCCCATTGCTAAAGGGTCAGGAATCACTGCTTCAGAATGCTATCCATTACTGGGAAACTCTCACACTGCTCTGACCCATGCCTTTCCCACTGGTGGTGGGAGCTGTGGTGGTTTGACTTCCCAAGGCCTTCAAAACCACACTGACGAGAATGGGGTTATATATAAAGAATATCCAGCCACAAAAGCACCTCAAAGTGCCTCTGTCCCATGTCCTGCCTGACATCTACTTGGTACTTTTCCCTCTGCTCTCCTCCTGACTTAAATGCTTAACTTTTCCACAGATGTAGACCACTGGAGAAGGTTGTGCCCATTGTAAAAAGAGAACCTTGCTAACATGGAAAGGCAGCTTCTCAAGGCAATCTCCAGCACCTCCAGTGAGTAATGCTTTGGTTTTAGGAACAACAGCACTGTAAGACCTCAGAAACGTGCACTGCCATTATTACGGTTATTTAAAGGGCTCAGGTGAAGTTCAATAGTTTGAGGGCCCTTCACTGAAATGAGGTGTCCTCTGGCAGACTGAGATGGCTAAAAGAAGAAAAGCTACAGCTTCTCCGCTTTTTGTTCTGATTAGCAGTTGCTTGGCCAAGGCAGAATAGCTAGGACACATCAAGGTGACAAGACCAAGACTGGGAGAGTAAGGGGGAGGGAAGACCATATGGCTTGACAAGCTGTGACTATGCATCACGTGTGACACTAAAAAGGGCTGTTGTAGCCAATAATCTGTCCCCGCAGCACTAATCACAACCTGAATGATTACACTTTATGGTGGGAGGAAAGTCTTCCACTCTGAATTGTAGCTGGCTCTTCTCTGTGAAAAGCCCAGGGAAAAACTTTACCCCACAAGGACAAGGAATGGGAGCATCTCACAGTTCATACTTACTATTATAAGCAATATAAAATATATAAAATTGTAAAAAGAATGTGCATCCATCACATAATACATGATGTCAACCCATCCTTCCAGGGTTATAACCTACAGGAAGACAGAGAAAGAAAGCGTAAGAACAAAAGTCAACCAAAAAGTTAGTAAACATCAATCTTCTGATAGTGCCTGGTACTCATCACTCCACAGCATCTCTCAGGATCCATCCAGACCTGCTGTACTTCTCTTCCCAGTTGGCTTAGAATAGCAGCAATGTGTGACCAAAGGACTGGCCTGGGGTTTCTACAGGGATCTGGTACATTTAAGATGATAAAACATTACAATAAAACATCTGAAACACTGGTTCTGAGCCAGTGCAAAGAATTTCCGAGGAGGGATTATAAACAAAGCAAAGGCCTCTCTGTGCAGAGATCTGAGCTTTTACCTTAGGCCCCTGGTTTTGTAATGCTACCCATAAAATTCCGAAGTTTTTAAGTCAATTTTGTTTCTCTAAAACCAATTTCTTTGTGATTCCTACTGGCTCATGGTTACAATTGCATCACCAATCTCATAGTGGGAAAGCATCTGAATGGAAAAGAGTTACTTTAATTAAATGTAAAATTGATTTCATACTCATTTTCTCAAGTCTTCCTTCCACTAAAAAAGAAGCTGAGGATTTAATTAACACCACACAGGCTGTGTGCAGAGCAAAGCAAATTCTGCCATGTAATTTACACTTTTTATTTAGATAAAAGATACCAAACTTCTAGTGCTATCTTGCTGCTAGTCCTAGACCTGAAATTCCAGCATGATTTCCATCAAAATCAAAGCTCCTGTCTGAATTTACTTGCAGTGACTGCTCTTGTAGTGATTGTTCACTACGCCTAACGTGAGCCTTGCTGGTCCTAGCATAAACCCAGAATTGCCACCTGTCTCCAGTTTCAGTGGCATCCTTCCTGATTTAAACCATGTTTGCAGTGAAGGAACTGTGAATTAGCTTGCTGTGAACAAGAAAAGGATCAAGCCTCACTGGTGTAGGGGACTTTCTGTATGGCATATATGGAAAAGCTGATCCATAAAGCACTTGCTGTTGAGGCAGTGAATAAAACAATGTTCTTGTCACACTTGAAGCATCACGGCAAAACACTTGCAGGGAAGTCAGACATCAATCCTAGCCACTTTTCTCCTGTTTTTTTTACTTAAGGAACCAGAAGAAGCTCCTAGGTGTGGATCTTAGGTATATGACCAAATCTTCAAGGGGGAGAGCATTGCTGTACATGCAACCATCAGTACTCAGTTTCCCTAAGACCATCAGAGCACCTTGCATCAGCTCATGCATGCTGGAAGAGAAACACTACCTACTCTCGATTCCCCTCATCCTAAAGTCAAATGCGGTGATGTCTCATCAGCAAGTTTTCAAACCCACTTCCAGTGTTGAAGCACATGTAACTTAACACCCACCATGCAGCTGAGTGAGAGGAAGCCAGAGAATACAGGTCCATGCTAAAACCAATAAAGATGATCTGCCAAGGAGCAGGTAAAAAATGTCTCTGCGGCTGTTTGACTCTGGCAGCATTGCTAAAGACTTTGAGCAATCAGGTCTGATGACATGCTGGCTGCATTTACACAAACTGCACCCACCTCTCCTGTTCCTTATTACATGCATTAGATACTTTCATATCACATCCTCGCTGCTGGTTCGTGGTGTTCAGGTTATCAGACAGCAATGCTATGCTTTCAGCAGCATGGGTTTAACAAAACCAAAAAGAATGCTTTTGGTCAACATGAACCCCAGAGATCAATCTGTGGTATAAAGTTTTCAGCAACAGACACATTTTTTTGTGTGGATGCAAGTGCTGTTATTCACCTTGAGTCTGAGAAGGGGTTAAGCTGTCTGGGCAGACACAGGCAGTAATCAGTCTGTTCAGCGGTGTGAAACGGACAAGCAATCAAACTCAAGCTGCCCTTTTCTACCTTTCCTTTAACACAGTTGAAACATTTATAGAGAGCAAGTTCTTTTCGGGGGCATTCCTTGCCTGTGTTGGCTGCACACAGCAGCCGATCTCATGCACTCGATGCCTGTGGAGGTTCATGGGGAAACTGGAGGGATCGAGTCAGGAGGTGACACAAGTCTAAACCAAATCACTACCAATTACCTACGAAATAGTCTCCTTTGTGCTGTTCAAAGTCCTCTCCCTTCTTTCCCCTCTGTTTGGATGGACATTTCGGAGTCAGGCTGCCACAGCTGGCACAGCAGGTGCTCCATCCATTTACACTTGGGGATGGAAAATGAACCCAGGGACTCCAAACATATTGGACACACCTCTTCACCAAATTTGCATTTTCCTGGCAATCCTCAAATTCAATGTATCAGAACAATTAAACACAGAGGCCACTCTACAAAAGGAGTTACCTGGGGGCTGCTGTTGGGCTTCTGCAGGCACTGCCAGCTTCCCACCTGGGAAACAGCTGCTGAGACAAGAGTGAGGGCCAGCCAACATTTATAGAGGTATTTTTCTTGCATGCTAGACAGCATTTTCAGCAAGAATCAATCAACACACCACATTTCTCCTCCAGAGGGCTGAAAATCCTCATCTGGCTCTCAGAATATTTAAGATGTAATTAGAATTTGCATTATTTACTACTCAGTTGTGAACCAAAGGGATACAGGAGGGATAAACAGACTGCTGGGCTTTTGTTCTCCTGTTTGACATCTTTGTGGATTCATTCTTGGACTCCTCAACCCAGAATAAATGCAGCAGTACCTAGGGGAAGGATTCCTGCACTGCTGAGGATTAGAGAGTACTAGCAATCCTGTAAGAGAGCACGCTCACAGACTTCTGTCTTCTTTTTTTAATTAAATAGCTGTGGAGAAATGCAGGAGAACACACATGCATAGCCACCTGTCTGGACAGGAACAGTGTCTATGATTTTTACAGTCTGATTCTTGCCATGCTGTGGACTTCTTTCCTGCTGTCCTTTAAAATGCTCTGAATGACTTTACGAGTACATTTTTACCTACTCCAAGATCTCATTGCGTATCCCCAGCAAGGCCTTGGTGTAAATGGGAACCAGACCATTTGAATTTGCCAACAGCTGGTCTATACACCACAAACTAAACTCTTTAACTCTTTTTGAAACCAAGTCAAAGGCACCTGCACTGGTGCGAGGTTCACTGCTGCAATGCACAGTTTGATCCTACACACTTATTCTCAGAACAGACAAATGCAGGAGGAAAGCTAGCAACTCTCACTATTCTCCCAAGAACATGAATATTTTTTTTCAGCATTCCTTTGCCTACTGTTCCTCCCTTGGGGCACCCTGAATGCAGCATCACCTACTTCGCTAAGCAGAAATTACTTCCTCCTCTCTTCAGTTTCCAATCTGATTACCGCAGTTGACTGCAGCTCCAGGATTTGGTCCTCCAAGCACTTTATAGATGTCTTCCAAGGACCTAGAGCACCTTTCTTGTGCTTTCCAATCTCAGAAATCCATTCTCAGTAATTAAATTCTGTTCAAGCCATGGTTGTTCACAGACAGACATATTAAACAGTGTCTCCAAATGTACCAGTTCAAAGCTTCCAATAAATGCAACATATGATTATTTATCAACAGAGATAAGACAGCAAGAAACACGTTTCCTAATTCTGCTCTGATGAAAAAGATGTGCAAGATACATGGCACACTAAAATTGGCAGCTGCAGGGAAATAGCTGAAAGATTCAATTAAGATGATTGGCAAGGTTGTCCTGGAGGGTGCTACTCACTATAATCACATGCTGCAGACCCAGTGGGAATGGAGATGCTGCCCCTTAGCTTGGGGAAATGACTTTTGCCTTCAAAGGACTGAGACTCCGGGCAGAGAACAGAGCTGTCCTCCAACCCATCAGAGATCCTGTATGATGCCTAGTCTGATTCTCCTTGCCTGCTCATTCAGTCCTTTACTTCTTACACAGCATGGGCAGGGATGGGATCAATCATTTGTCTCCCGTTAATACCTATGAGGCTGAGTACCAAAGCCCCGAGTCTTGTGCCTAATCCTCTCTCCCATCACTGCAAGAATTTAATGGAAAGCTCACTCAGGTGAATGTAAAGACAAATTTTTGACTTCACTGATCTTTGGCTTGGACACCATTCATGCAGTCCCCAGTCAGGCACTCCCTGATCACCATACTAAGATGAGCAGGATGAGAGTGGACAATCAGATTTTTTTCTTTTTTATGTCTTCTGTTCTGTGATTCTGATCCTCCTGGTTTGCTCATGCAACCATACTTTCATCAGTTGTAACAAAGATGCTCATCTGATTTATAGAAGCGTAATTGGGGACAGAATCAGGTCTTCTAGTCAAGCTAATCAGAATCAAACTAAAACTCCAGAGTGAAAAATCACAAGAGAGATGTAGATTAGAAACGCTGGCAATTAACTCAGACCTCCGCATTGTTCCCAGGGAGACAGGAGGTTTACACTGTTTTTTCTGGGGTCACTTCAAAGGCCTCTGCAGAACAATTTCTTTTATTTTGTCAAGAAGTTTTCATCATAAAAATCCTTGTCTTTGAGCTCTGCCAAAATTTTTGCAAGTTCTTGGCTATAATCCATTCAAGAGCATGTTATTTTTTGCTTTAATGTCAGTTAAGGGAGGAAAAAAAAAAAATAATCCAGGTCAAAAACCCCTCCAATACCCAAACTCCAAACCAAACTACTTTAATTAGTAAAATCAAACACTGAATTACTTTCTGCGTATTAGAAAGCACTAATGGCTAGTGCCAGATGGACTGCTGCAGACAGAAATCAACCTTGAGGTACCACTAATCAATCGAGGAAAGTTTGGACAATTACTGTGTGAAGTGAAGCTGAAAAGATTGTAAGAACTGAATGCACAGCATACAAAACTCCAGCCTAGCCCTGAGGCTTGATCTTTCTCACGGCAAGGTTTCACTTCTATGATTACTTGAACAAACTTCATTTGTAGAACCAGCCTCCCTAAGAATGGGAACCAAAATCAGCATCTCACACTTTGATCAAAACCCCTATATATAAAGCATAGCTCTGGCAATCAGAAATTTCCTTGGTGGTTGATTTCAGAATTGCAGGTGCTTGTTCAACTTAGTGCCTGGCTGAAGCAGGAGGTGATATGGACATATAGAGAAACCCAAGTGTTTCCAAACCATTTGAAGTGTTCATCTTAATTGACATCTATAATTTGCACTCAGCTTCTTTTTCTTTGGCCTAAACTGGGTCCTTTGGGAACAAGATGGGCATTAGCTGCATCAAAATCAATTATGCTGAACTAAACAGCAACTCTGAGCACTGCCATGATTATTTGGTTTTATTTACTTTTTATCTCATCATTTCCCTGGCCCTGCTGCAAGGCTTTTTTATTTTTATAAACCTCATCAAGACAAGATCCAACGATATTAATTGAGAGTGCTATTAGTTACTATGATGGCCTCAGCAAGTTTTATAAGGCCTTCAGTATTCATTTCTGAAAGCCTCTTATCTATGTATTCTGCCCTCATGGGCATATTGATTTGGCTAACAAGCACTGACCAGTGAATAATGGAGTATTCCTTTTCCATATGCATAGTGCTTGGCAGCTAACCAAATCACTATTTTTGAAGTCAACATTCACAATTTTAATTATTTCCTCATGACATGTGTTGTTAAGTAACCTCTGTGGTCAAAAAAACAGGTTTTATTGTATTGAGTAATGCTCTTTGAGCAGATGCTTTCCCTTTCACTTTGAGGGCCTGCTTACTTTCCAAAGTGACTTTAGCTATTTCTTTATGAATTGAAAGTCTTGCAAAGCATGCATCTGCTCTGAAAAGTGACCCTGCAAAACAGAAAAAAGGAAACTGTGCAACCTTGCATGTCTTGGAGTTGTGACATCTTCAAATTTGTTCCACATAAATGTGATCTCTGGTCAGCGTTACCAGTTCACAGTGGATCTTGAAAAGCAGAGCCCAGCCAGTGTGCAATGGTTGGACACGTCACTGATACTGTTATTGGTGGCCCTAAACCTCATGAAAGTGAATCTACAGGCTTAAAAAAGGCATAAAAACTCAACGACTTTTGCTACAAAAGGAAGGTTAGTTGCTGTCTCTCCGTTTCACACTAAATAATGCAAGATCCTCATCCGATAGCAAAAATATCACTGATTTCAGATGACTGCTGCTATAACAAATCGTGTCTCGGTCCATATTCATGAGGTTTGATTTACTGTGGTAATTATCCTCTGTCTTCATTGTTTGTGTAAAGTATCTTATGCACAGGGAATGTATTTAACTGTTTAGCTTCAGCAATAATGAGTCCATTATCATAGAGAGCGCCATAAATCAGCGTTTTATAGCAGAGCAAAGCTGAAAGATGAAGAGTCTGCAATGAGGAGAAGGGAACCGAAGCCAGACTGAGATCCTTGCTTACAGATATACAGATATATGTACCATATAGCAATTATATAAATGACAGCACTTCTCCAGACACCACTGTCTGGAACACAGCAGCAGTTTAGGGTACTGGCCCAAATGAAAAAAAGAAAGATTTTTGTTATTCATGTCATTACACCTTGTTCCAAATTACATTAGGCATTATTAGCGACAAAAGGCACACAACTTCAAGCACAACTAGCCCTCTGTTCAGGACTTATGACCCAAAACAAATTTCAGGCGTCCAAGTGCCTAAGCTTTATCCATTGACACTAATCAGAGCGTGGGGGGTGGCTTGTTCTCCTGGATGGGTTTGCCAACTCAACGCAGTCCAGAGACAGTTGCGTGGGGACACGAGGGTAATGGAGCCAAACCTTTGGCTTAGCATACAAGTCTCCCCTGGGCTATGTACAACTCACAGTGCAAGGTGCAATAGAAGCAACTGATCATGGAGAAGGTTTGGGGCAATCAAATCAAATTAAGATTTTCCTTTAAGAATTGTTAATGTATCTCAAGACCAGTAGCCTTTTCATCACCTAACTGGACTCCAGATTGGGCCATGGCTTGCCCTCTTTCTACTCTGAATACAAGAATCTATGATTGAGGTAAGATGAAACCCTTCGAAAACTAAAGAGGTTTCTGTGCCATGCTGGGTCCCTCCAATACCTCCCATAGGTTAGTGGGCCCAGACCTGGCATCGGGGTGGCCTCTCTGACTTCTGCTATATGGGACAACTCCTTCTAACCTTCAAAATGAAGGAGATTTTTCAAAAGCAACTAATCCTCTTCGAACCACACTCTGAGATGCTTTTAAAGGGCTGGATATTTTTAGATTGGGTATTCAGCATGAAAGCTCTTCAAATGCAGAAAATGATGTTTATTTGGCTGACCAAATTAAAAAAAGCAGCACCAACAAAACTCAAACCCCATCATTTAAAGGGAAATATTTTTGGTGATCCAAAAGAGATTCAAGTCTAGTGACAAAGCATCATCTTGAAGCAGTGGAAATGAAAAGCTGAGAACTCTCTTCTTGCCAAATTCAGCATAGATAAGCATTGTTGAAATATCTCCAGTTTAAAGAATGAACCATTTGACAAAAAAAGTCCTTTTGGCCAAAAAATGATCTACTCAATGAACTCTGAAAACACGGGCACCCAGTGTGACAGCTGCTTCTGAAAAACATGGCCCACAAAACTACACGTTGAATGCATAAATACAATTGCAGTTGGAAGCCGTGGGCTCTTTCACTTCCTTCTGCTTCAGTGTGCCTTTTGGCTGTTCCCCAAAATACTTAAGACTACTGGAAGTGGAAGAACAGAGGTTGCAGCAGATGAGCAAGCAAGCGTATTAGTAACAGCTTGCCTATAATACTCGAGACACTGGGGTAACCATTCCCGAGCTGTTATTTTGTAAGGAACTTGGCTGAGGTACCCTGAAGTCCCAGCAACAAAGCAAGAGAAGCAGCCCCCCCCGCCCCAAGGTCCCTGTTAATATCCACCTGAGCAGACAGCCCAGCTAAGAGACAGATGTGCAAGTAGGAACAAACAGGAACGACCCTGCCAATTCTGTCCTGCCAGGATGTTCCAGAGCAGAGGTTTGTACGTACTCTAAGGGAAAGCAATGTTAGAGCTTCAGGTCTTGTCTCCCTAAACAAGATCTTTTCCTGACAGAGTGACAGTATAGATGAGGAGGGACTCCAAGCTCATTCTTGCATTTGGCCATAGCAGAAGCGCATTGAAATGCATATAATTTTTCCTTTAATTCAAAAGGAAGATATGGTTCCCCATACAGATTTAGCTGAAAGATTTCCAGGCAAGAGAGAAATCCTCAGGGAATGATTCCAATCATGATGAACAGAGGCTGAAACAATGTGAAGTGGGCAGCGACTGTGGAACAGATCAGGGCACCAAGCAATAGTGAAATGAGTCAAATGAACCCTCCTCTTTCCAAACCTGGAATCTCCCCCCAGGCTCTGTACCTTCTCGGCTGGCCCACGTGCAGGCACAGCTAGCAGGGGTGCAGATCCCATCAGAAGCAGAGTCAGCAACACGGAGACAAACCAAGCCCCTCACCAGCACACAGAGCGGGGTCAAAATGAATAAATCCTTGATTGGATTGAGATAGCTTACACAAGCTCCCAGGGTTTTTTTTTTGACAAGCTAGAGCACAGGAGAGGTAACTTCACATCAAAACCAAAGGGCTGTTTCAGCAGGTGGCCTGCAGCACGCGGCTGTCTCTGCCAGCTGTCACACCAGCTCAGGCAGCCTACCATCGCATTAGGAGTAACGTATCCACACAAGGACGAAGTAGGTGGCATCAATTCCCCTGCTTTCCCACCCCAAAGTTGTTTTCCCTCCTGAGCTGGTCACCCACACCTTTGTGGCTGTAACATACTGCTAGCTTTGGTGAGACCAGGTGCAAGGAGAAGTTCTCCATCTAAGTGTGCTATCAACACCTTGAACTCTTGCTGCTGCTGACAGTTCCTTTAGCACTGCTCTATTTCCAGACATCTTTCTTCAGAAGGTGATTCAGCTTTTCCTTTCTTGGGCATTCTTATCATGTCATGCACCTGCTGGGCTGTCTTCAGCTCTGGTGAACACAACTAGGCTTTTTTTTTTTTTTCTCCTGACAGCAGCAAGGGGGCTGCTGAATGCAAAACAGTCTCCTCTGAGAATTCCCTCGCTAGGGCCTTCTGATCATGGGCCAGAGATGTGTTACTTGTATGACTTGATTAACTTGTAAACTGAGATGTCTTCTTAAGCAAAACCTCGTAGAAGCAATATGCACTCAGAACAACATAAGCCAGAAACAGAATCATGAATCCGAGAGCTGCATCCAAGGACTAATTTCAAGAGGGTCTTTCATTAAGGAAGCCCCTAAGAAAACGCAACTACTTCTGAAATACGTGTGAAGAAGAGGCCACAGAAAACATAATTCAGCCAGCACCAGCAGTGTCACGGCTCCTCTGAATTGCCAGACAAATCTTTTCTCTTGTATTGGATGGACATTTCCTGAAATGTCCATGTACTTTTTTCCCCCATACATTTGCTCTCATAGTCCAGTCCTTCCAACTATACCCTGGAAGGAGGCACAGAGGAACAGCTTGTTCCCCTGATCTTGTCTTGATGGTTATTGCTCCTTCAACTTTGCCTCACCAGTTCTGCCAAAAGTATTGCCTCCTGATGTAAAGCGATATTATAAGTCTTACTTTTCTTCAAGTCAGACGTGAAATCATCCAAGCAATGGTTCTGTGGTTTGCAAAGTAGCCTAAATCATCTCTTCTTCCCAAACTGTGTATCTTACCAGCCATCCAACCCCCTTTTGTTTTAACAGGGTTTCTGCATTCAGGCCTGGCCCCACCGAGACCGATAGGTGGGTTAGGAAGGTGGCGGTGTTTTGGTTGCTCCACTGAGACTGTCAGTAATTCAAATTAAATTGGACTTTGGTTAGGTGGGTAATTCATCATTTGCAGTGTGACAACAATACCTGTAATTACTACTCCTATTGTTGCACCTGAAATTCATGTGCAATAAAGGGATCTTAATATCATGCCAAACCTCACAGTTAATTTAGGTTCCATCTCCTTTCATTTATTCTGTAATAAGCTAATTAGTTCACATAATTTGCCATTGAACGTGCCTTTGTAACAATTATATACATGAATTAGCTTATTACACAACAAATGAGGGGAATCAAAACATTAATCATTTGCAGGATTACATAAGGAATTATTATCCTTTCAAACACCCATAGATGCAGCCACCACCTTCATTGCTTTAAGATTTTTTTATTTGCACTAGGTTGGTTCTCCTCTCTGATGCCTCTGACTTACTCTTCCACTTGGAAGGTCAGCAATGCATTTCACTGTTTGGTACGCTCTGCTGCCATGTGCCAGGTTACTTGCAAGTTCAGGATCACTACCATGAATTTAAATGTCTTTCAGCTTGGCTGCTTAAATCCAAATTCTGGCAGCTGAAAGGGCTTGGCCATACTGCTAGCCTCCTGCCTTGGCGCACCATTCGCAAGGACGTTTTGGAGTAGAGATCTTCACATTTCCCTGTCAAAGTCTGCTTTTGGTTTTGTTTGTTCGCAGTCTGCACAGTATCAAACTGTGCCCTTGGAAACTCTTGGGCACAACTTAAGTCACTGAACTTGGAAGCTTCCTTCCAAATCTCACCTGTGGGGCTCATTTCACCAACCTCCCCTCTGACAGCTCTTAAACCATGCTAGATTTCCAACTCATTTGGAATAAATCATGAGGTATGCTCTATCCAGCTGAGTCCTAAGACTGCCATTATGCAAACTGGAGGCTTGCCAGACCTTGAGGTTCACTCCACCATCACAACTCTTACAAAGTACCGCGTATTCATTATTCCTCAGAAGGGATCAGGACAATTGGACCTGTCTCATCCAGAACACAGCAGAGTGCTTTCTGCCCAGTAATTCAATACCAATTCACAGGGAAGCTCCTGAGCTACTAAAATCATCTGTTCTATGTTCTGCACTACTTACTTTGAGGCCTCATCTAACTGCTGACCTGGTGCTACCCAGCTTCAACTATTAAATGTAATGAGAGCACAGCTCGATAGCTTTATTTGTTAAATGTTCTCTGCTTACAGCAATTGTTTTGATTTAGCATCCCACCTCTTGCAGTAATGATTTACTCTTTCCATATCAAAGTTAAGCAAGCACCTCAGTCCCAACAGCTGTTTCTTTACCTGGAGTTATATTGTTTTCAGCTTCTAAAAGAGAGTCCTTACTTCTAAAAGGAAAAAGATGTAAGAAGAGTTTTTGGCTGGAAATACTCTTCAGCATTTGGATGGCCTAAGCAGCGCTAAAACCAATCATAAACCTCCTGGCAGCTGCCAAAATGATCTATGGCTACAATATCCAACTTTGCCAGACACTCTTCTCTGCCCAAAGGAATCAGCTGAAACCTCTGCTGTGGCTGGTGTGTTCTTCCTGGCTTAAAACCGTACATTTTCAGGCTGAGGAAATGAAATACCAACATGAAATGAAAACTTGCAGTCTGCAAAAAGGCTCTGGAAGTAAAAAGGAAGCAGGATCCCTCGAGAAGCACCTGCTCATTTTCAATGTACTAGCACAGGCACTCTGCAACGCATTGCCCTCTGCCCTTTCTTTGGCAAGAACATTGCTGCCCCATGGTGGGAGCCAGACGGGACCTCCTGGGCACATCCATCAAGCTCCGTCAAAAAACTATGCAAAAGCAGAAAAAGGAGAATGCAAGTACAGCCAGAGACCTATCTACTATTCACACTCTGATTTCCTTCTTTCCTTTATGCAACACTCACTACCAGTCAGAAATATTCAAAATTACTATGGCAGCTCCTCTCTTGACATACTAATTCCAGGAAAGAACCAAAGCATTTAAAAAAATATAGCCTAGTAGGGACTTGGGATCTGTCTGAACCCTTCTGGATTTGGTTTTAAGCCTCTGATACCAGCAGCAAGATGTGCTACTGTGACAGCATGAGAGCAGACAAGATGCTCAGAGCGAGCAATCACCCCTTTACAACTCCCAGATGAAAATTGAAAGTTATTAGGTTCATATTATAATGTGAAACTAGCAGGAAATTCATAAATGAAATTTAGAGCTCTGAATGAGTGATTATTCATCATTAACAAAACTAAAAGGAGCATTTTTTTTCTCTTTTAGGAATACATGTCACCTACACTTGAGCAGGACCAAATAGAACAGGGCATCTACCCAAAAGCATAAAGATATTTGTATTAAAACCAGAAAGTGCAAATTAAAAATGGAAAACAGTACATGGATCATTTAAAATAGGCTAGCCCTAAGAGACCATAGCCTCTGGACTGTGTAGATGAGCTAGCCAATGTTCTAGAGCTACAAATGCTTTGAAAATGCTTCAGTCAGAGTGTTTTTGTCACCTGTAAAGGCTCCCCCAGTTTGAGCTATAAGTACTTTGGTCTCTAGTGAAGAGCTGTACAGGTGCGGATCAAGAAAGACTCAAATTCCACATGACTAGTATCCCTTCACAGGTATTGTAGCCAGAACAGATTTTTTCCACTCTCCAGCATACCATGCTAACCAGTATAACCCTGTAATTCTGGAATCAATCTCAAATCATGCCATCAAGCTAGTTCCTACATTTTAGAATGACATTAAGTCTTGCTTATATGACTTCAACAACACTCTCCATTTCCTGATTCTACAGCAATAAATAAAGACCCTAACTCTCAAAAATCCCTGGGATTTATCCAGGTCTGATTTGCTAGAACTTTCCATACTTTTGTCTGTCTCAGGAAGTATATCCCCCTGTTCTAAAACGCACTGAAAAAATGGCTATTCTCTCCAAATGCTCTCTTGCAACATTTGTGCAGGTTATTGTCCGATTCATTTACTCAGTGTGTCTTCATTTGCGGTTTCACACAAGTACAAGCAAATTCCTTTCTCCTATGATGCATCTATTAAAATCTTTCTAAGCAAGACATGACAGAACAGAAAAGTCTTTAGGAGAATCCTACCTGAAAAATAGCTATCCAGGCATATCCAATATTATCAAAATTGATAGCTCCGTTGTGTGGGTTTACGTCCCCTGCCATGCATACGTTGTAATACTGGTTCCAGTTTATGCAGGCATTCCTGCTGCTGAAATCAGGGTTGTATAAACTTGGGGTGTAGGAGTCCATGCTCAAGGTGCACTCCACCTTGTACTCCTTCCTGTTTGGGATGTTGGAGCATTTCTGCATGCCGTTTTCACGATGCGATGAGCAGATGAATGGGTTCTCCTCCGCTTCGTCTGTCCGGTAGTACGGATGCAGGAAGGTAAGGTTGTACGTCCTGGAGGGGGAAGAAAGAGAAGCATGAGAACAAACGATGCATCCCTTGTTTCAGCAGCAGCAAAAGGTGCTGGTTTCTGACCCTGGTTTGGGTGTGTTATTTCTCCTTTGCCCTTCAGCCCCATCAGACCAGGGATGGCAAGCCACAGTTGAGATATCAGCCCCTACCTTCACCTACAAAGCTTTTTGCATCCTGTAAGGCACCAGTGATCTTTCAGTTAAAGGTCAGCCTGAGTTTTCCAAAGTGAACAGGGCAGTTGAAAGTTGAAACGAGAGGGTATAGAGAGAAAAATCACAGCAGGCCAGGTGCTTCCCCAAAATCTAGGGAACTTTTTGTTTCTAAGGATTTTAAGATAGCTCTTCTGATGATCAGAACACGCTTCAGAAAACCTGATGGCAAAGCAGCTTTCCAATAAATTTGCCCCTCAGCACCTCTCTGTGATGAGCGACCTGAACTTTAACAAGGAGATACCCAGCCACAGGCCATCTCATATTCCTTCTCTACTTACATAAGAAAAGAAAGAGCCCACATTAATAGGAACTGTATGCTTACTGCATATCTGATTTAATTGGCCTGGATAAGGTTTATGGCTCTGTTACAGCTAAGATAAGCAAATGCTCTAATTGCAGCATGGCAGGGATGTGCCTTTTTTCCCCAAGGTGTGCTCTGGGGCAGATCAGCGAGCAAGCAGAGCCTGGGACTTTTCATGCTGTTTGATTAGCATTAGTGAGACCCACCAGCACTCACACTGCTGAAGCACTGCTCAAAATGAGAAAGTGCAAAGTCCTAGAGCTGACTTTATCTGTTGTGTTCAGAGCTGCAGGGATCTAAGATGCTACATAATCAGTCGGGAGATAAGGGAAAAGGCAACACACAAATTATTTGACCAAGCGAGATGTGGGGAGAAGATAAGCAGGTATTCTTCAAGACAGAACAGCTGTATTTTTATCTGTTAATGAATGTACCAAACTCTTGAATAAATTTGGCTCCAATAAATGCCCAACTAGCGTTATTCCATACAATTGCTTGAAATTGCTCCCCAAAACCATTGAGTCAAGCAGGAGTCACTTGGCAACTGCACTTTAAGGAGAGAGCAATTGCTGCAGAGCAGAGCTGAGGGGAAATTAACCCCGAACAACTTTCCTGGGGAATTTGGTTCTCTTCCATCTATGAATTACTTGAGGTGGCTATTGAGCTATCCAGCTTTAGGAATAGACAAGAGTAGCATGTCAGAGGAATTGGGCATTGTTCGCTGGCAATTAAACATGTTCACCAGCTATTCCCCTCCCACTGTACAGTGTTCCCACATCTCTAGACAAAACTGTAATATCTTCTTCCCAGTTTCAATGCCTTAGATTCAACAGACAAGAAAAACTTGAAAAATGTTTTTCCTCCAGGACTGCCTAAAAGCCTTCTCCTTCACCTCCCACGAATTGGTTTCACTTGGAGGAAATTTCCATATAAAACAAGCTGAAGAAAAGGCTGAGTGCTTCACTGGCACGGTGTTTGCTAGAAGATCAGATATTACAACCGGCAGAGTTTGTCACACAGAGGGGGGTATTGCAGAGGCTTGCAAAGGATTAAAACACACCGAGGCACAGGGATGTGTCTGGGAGTGCTACAGACTTTGGCAAAGACAGCTGGGGAACTTGAGAGAAGAAACAGAGGGAGGAGGAGGAGAGACACCAGAGAAGTGACTTCTAACTCACAAGTGACAGGCAAAGCCCGTCAGCTCTCTTTTGGCCCTAGTGGGTATGCTGAGAAGGGCTCAGTTCAGATGCAAAAGACTCATCAAAGCACCTGGACCTTCAGCTAAGGCTCAACAGATCCCTGCAGTTCTCAAATCCCCCAAGTGACAAGTCACACAAACTTGACATTTTGGCTGTTTGGGCAGCTCAATGCCCAATCCTGGTGCTTGCAGCAGAGACAGCCACAGAGGCAAGTCAGACAGTAACCTGCAACCCTGAAACTACACACTGAACACCCAGCCCTGCAACAACCCTGTGTGATCTTGGGAACATCCTTTGCTCTTTCCCGTTTCCCTTATAACAATGCTCACCATGACTCTTTGATCTGGACGTGCCACTCCAGGGACATACTCTTCCAAACTGCAACTGGTCTTCCAGGAAAACCTGCTCCAGAGCCAGGTGGAGCTGTGAAACTCGGCAAAAACTTACTTCCCTCACCACCCTGGAAGCAACACCCCACCAGACACCAGCAGCTGGAGTTTCGTGATCACAAACACCTTTTGGCAGCAGGCAGGACAGGAAGGCTTAGCACACCACAGCTTATGGGCCAGTATAATTAGGATTCTACCCAGAGCAAAGCTGGACTTGCAGAGGGAGATGGACCATCTGGAGGGATGATTGTGTAATTAGCAGCTATGGATGCACAAGCTCCTTTCCTGGGAGCATTTTCGTGTTTAGATGCAGACACACACATGCCTGTGCCAAGAACACTGACCATGGAAGAAGTGCTCAGACAGAAGGGCTGATGCGTCAGTGTGATGCTCCACTCCGACCTCACACCCGAGCTCCCCTGAGAGCTGCCTTTCCCACTGCAACACAATATACGCAACATTCAGTGCCGCACACGACTTCGCAGCTATCTGCCCTCCCAGCTGTGGGACTCTGATATATGTTCATTGTCCCAGATTAATCTTTATTTCAGCCCCCAGGGCTGATGTCTGATCTCTTGATATGCCCACCCCAACTGGGCAGGCTGGACAGGGAGGGACACAGCTAGCCAGAGAGCAGCGTGCCAGCTAATTCTGCTGCAGCCCATGCACCCACTTTTGTTGGAGGGAGGGAATGCAACCAGCCTGGGGACCTACAGGACCAATTCCCCTCCTGTGCAATGCTTCTCTGTTCACTACCCATTGCAACTAGAAAGGCCCTTGATGAGCCACATACACAGATTTGAGAGGCTGCATGTTTCCCATGAGTCACCATTTAGGAAGCCTTGGGCTGAAGAAGAAATACTGCCTGCAGACACAGCGCCCTGGGCTGTGATCTAATAAGCTGCACAGAGGAGATCTGGGCCCAAACCCTCTGGAGAACCAAAAGAACCCCACACTTCGGTGGCTGTGGAAGGAAAATAATACCAGGAAAACAGAGCACAGCTTGACTGCGACAGGTGGATGAAGATTGATTTGGTTCTGCTGCTGCCTGATTTTATCCTCACTTTTCTCTGCCTTCCTCATTTTTGCCATTGCCCCCCAAATCATTTACAAGCTAGAAGTCCTCCCTATGACAGGCCAAAATCAGTCGCATTGGGGCCGTTTTCTGCCCAGCCCTTTTCAAACCCTTCTCTCTTCCATGTCTGCCCTGGGCACAGAGACACCATAAGCATCTGTCCGGCTGGGAGGGACCCGCATCTTCATGATGCTCTGCAACCACTGAGTACAGAGGGGAAGGGACACACCAACTGACAGCAAGCGCTGCAAATTTAAGATCTTTTTCTAGTTCCTCTGCTTGATGACTCTGCTGGCAAAACCAAAAAGGGGAAAGAAGGAAGGAGAGCAAGAATGAGAAACAACAGTGTTGCAGAATGAAGGAATTGCCAGTATCCACAAAATAAATGAATTACCTCTGCCAAGACCATCTACCTCCATGTTCAAGAAAGGTCAATCTGACTTCCTTGTTACTTGCTAACAGGTGTAGTCCAAATAACTTATTAATGCTAATGAATCCACTAATCATGAGACCCCTGTGCTCTGGGGAAAAGACGTGAGAAACTAAGCCCCAGAATAGATCTTGTTATCACATTAGAAAGGATTAACACCCCTTTCTCGGCTGGCTGCCTGCTGCACATCTTTCTCTGGGATTGCAGCAGCTTTGCAATGTATTTCCCTTTCTCTGTCCCTGGGCAGGAAGGACAGAAGTGGGGCAGGCGAGTCCATTCTCCCCCATGTCAAAGGAGGCTGAACAATTATTCTCTGCTCCATCTTCTCCCAGGCTCTGTCCTCCCACCCCAACCATTCCATGCAGGACATCATCCAAAACTGCTGGAGCATGGTGTGTGCGCTGTGCGCAATCCTGCTTCAGCTTTCTGAGGAGCAGAGAAGGAAAAGGAAAAGGTGGAGGAAACTCAGCACCAAGCAGGATCCGTTCCCTCCAAGAGGAGGCTGCTCTCTGGAGGAAATCTTGCTGACAACCCAACATTGCAGCATAGAGTGATGCCAGGAGGAGCAATTAAGCAGACCTTGGTACCACCTTTCAGACAAACTCAGAGCTGTCTGCCTTGGCTGTATGTGCCTTCTCGCAGCCCTACAAAAGCCAAGGAGCCAAAGGCGGTACAATGCCAAGCAGGTACGCAGTTAATTAAGACTGAAGTGCTCACATTATAACTGTCCTGCAGCATTAGATAAATACAAAGCACTTCACAGCTCTCTCCCCTCTCCTGTTTCCAACCCACTGAGTTCCTTGAAAGGCTCCATGAGGGGGAAAATGCTCCTCTGCATAACAACACACAAACAAGGAGCAGCCCCAGCAGCAACAACCCAGACAAGCTGGGGGGTGACCCAATTCCTTTATTTACAGTGATAGCAGCTCATGATGGCAGGAGGGAGCCAGAGGGGCTGCGTGGGGGAGACACACATCCGAGATCTTACAGATAAACTGCTGGCTTCGCTTGCCCTTCCCACGCATGCATGCTGAGCCTTCCTCTCTCAGATCAAACCAACCAAAAAGGCCTTTATGAAATTTCCCCTCCAGCTCCCACTGTCAGGGATCTCCTGCACTCGCTCACGCAGCAGCAGAGACCATCTCGGCACTGCTGTTCCCCACTGCTGTGCAATGCCAGGGGAAATGCAGCCTGGTCAGTGAGACCCTCGGGGGGTTGAAGACGTGTCTGAGCCACCAGAGACCTCTGACACTCCACTCTGGTCTCCAGGGCTGACTGGGAAGCAACGGCTTCTCACATGTCCTGAACAGCAGTGACCCAGTCTAGTTTATTGCTTGCCAATCCACTATTGCAACAGCCCAGTAACTACCTGTAATTCCTTCAAAGTCATTAGTCAAAAAGAGTCCTTAATAAAACAACCTCTGCCCAGCATTGCAACAGTGCAATCTTCAAAGAGAGAGAGAGAGAAAGCAGATATTTCCCATGCACCTCAAAGAAATCCCCAAATTTCTATCAGAATGTACTATATTTAAAAATAGTTTCTTTACTTGAAGCAGCCAACTTTCAAGGGGGATTTAAAAGAAAAGGTTTCCACAGGAAGAAGAATGATGGCAAAATCAAAGTCACTTCTTCCATCTGATGTCTGCTGTAAAGCTGAACAGCCCAGAAAGCTGCTGGTAGTGAGTGTGCAAAGAAGCATGCAGCAGATAAACTATATTTGAAGCAACAGTCTCTGAGCTCACTTACACTTCCTTTACTCCAGAAAAGCTCTGGGGCTATGACCCTTCCTTGCCTGGCACCCTGGATTGTGTTCAGATGCTCACGCTCACTTTAATGCAGTTCTGTTTTCATCTGGGAGGGTTTGACACCACCACCAAGGTGAGTCCCACCAATAACTCAGGTCTTCCCTTATACAGGGCTCTAAGGAAAATCTGAGGCAGGACCATCACCTGCTCAGCCCCAAGCTGGGTGCACAGTGCACCTGTCCATCCTCCAGCCCCTCACAGCCTGCTGAAGGGCTGGCAAACATTATTTTAGGTTGAGGACACCACCACTGGGATTTAGTGGGACTTGGCAGACAAAACTAAATGACCAGAATCTCATTCCCCCTTTCCCGCAGAGCTCTATTCTGTTTACTTCTAACCAAAACCACAGCTTGACTTTAATCCTGCATCCCCTGGGTGAAGGTTTTGTTGGTTTTGTTCTCTTTGGCAGCTCTCCCTAGAAGGGGACGGATGGCCAGGGCTCTCCAGCACCAACACTGGGCACACAGGGACAGACATCCTCCAATCCAACCCTGGGCTTGACTTTGCCTATATCCCCACCCTGTCTTGCAAGCAGATGGCATCCTGCTGCTGGTCAGCAGAACCTGCTAGTTTGGGCCCAGTGCTGTATATTTTGGTCCATCTGTACAATAGTAGGAAGATGTAACCCTGATGTGCTTTCCCTATTACTGCCACTCCATGCCTTTTCCCCCTATACAATTTGCTGTTGGGGTGGTAAAGACCACTGCAGGGGTGAACCATATCCCAATGCCTAGAACTACAGATTCAGGAGAATGAATCGGGAGATGACAGAAAAGAGGTGAATAGTTCCATCTGGGTTCCTCAAGATTTCCACACCAAGCTCCAATCAACCTGGGATAGCTTCTAGCTGGAAATGGAGGGACTGGTTCATTGCAGCAAGGTTTCTCAGGTCTAAAGCTAACCCAGCAAAACACAGCCCAAGACAGTAGCTTCAGTCTGGGTGATGGTACCAGAGCAACCCACATTTGTTATGCTGATACTGGCACAGGCAGAGCTGGAATAGTCCTGTCCTGCAACAGAGCTGCCCCATGGGCCTGCCAGAAGCCTCATTTCTCCAAATTTCTCTGGAATGCTGTAACTTTGTTCACAGTATCCCAGAGCACATGGCATCAAGCAACAGGACTTAAGCACAGGCAATGGATAACCCACAGCTACCCAAATTCACCACTACCTGCTGCTGGAGGGGATCCAGGAACCAGCACAGAGCTACGGTGAAGCAGGAAGGAGAAGATCTCTTACAAACCTCCTGCCTCTTCAAACACAGCTCCCAAGGCTTAGCACAGGGAGCCTGAATTTGCCTTCAGTGACCGGGACCAAGACCCTGATAAGAAAATCCTGCGATGCCTTTGATGCTGCTAATGGCCATTACATAACAGCCTGCTTAATATCTGTACTTAGCAAATGTTTCCTCTGTGGTTAATTTTAAAAGCTCCACTTTGCAGGAAAACACACAGCATTTTAGAAATCTGGTCAAATTGATGAGAGGGACTTGCTGAAGCTAATTACAGCTCTGCATTCCTTGTGCTCAAAGCACTGCCTGCACACAGTGCCTGCCCCATGCAACAGGGCCACCCGAGCACAGCTTTACCACCAGCCTTTGGGCTTTTAAATGACAGCTCAGGGGTTACCCTGAGTGACAGAGAATCTTGGTGACCAGCAAACACCTGCCGTGGGTGCAGGAGAGAGCTTGTGAGGTTAAAGCATCAAGATGCAGGAGCAGAAGCCTACACACGTGGCAGACTCATTGATTTGCTGCCTTTCAGCATCGCTGGTGGGATGAGTAAGTGCCATCAGAGATGGTCTGCAGTACAGAGAAAGGCTGAGAGCTGAAAGCCACAGGACTAATCAGTGAAAGGCAGGAACAGGACCTGGGGTAGAGCTGACATAACCTCTGCTTGTCTTCCAGACACAATGCAAGTTGCAGACAGCAGATGATTACAAACAGATATAATTACTCTGTCTTCTCTCACAGAGCTAGAGTTGCCCTGATTTAGCTGGTCTCAGGCATTTCCTCACCTCTGAGCCCCTGACATCTTCAGCAATCTCTGACAGGACCCCTTCGGAAGGATTTTCCCACGCAGACCTCCCTTTTCTGTGCAAGCTTGCAGGCTGCACTTGGTTTTGATCTTTTTGTTGTGCTGATAGGTTTTAAGGTGTGCCCTTACGTTGCATCTCCAAAAGGGCAAGTGCGGAACAGCCCAGGCTCAGTATCATGCTGAGGGATTGCTGGGGAGCAGCAAGAGCCAGGCTGCCCCGTGGCAGGGGATGAGCCAGGAGCCAAGAGCCATCCCAGTGCCAGCAGCACCTGCACAGAGTCTGAACACAGCAGGCACAGCCCAGGGCTGGCAGCAGGGTCCATTTAAAGCCCCAGCCATGGGAAACAATGAACCAGATCTAGGGTCCATCCAGAGAACTCAGGCAGGAGCCAAAGAAACCAGGAACAAAGACAGAGCTGTAAACAGACACCCCCAACGGCACAGCCCAAACCAGGACTAAGAGTCACAGGCTGAGCTTAAATAGAGCTCCTGGGCCATGGGCAGGGTGGGGTCCCAGGTGAGACTCACCAAGGCAATTGAGGTCTATTAGCACCCTCAGCACCTGGCAGGGATCCTGGTCCATGCAACTGCCTAGCTTGGAAGAACCAAAACTAAAGTTTGCATCAAAAAGAGCTGGTGATTAAATGTGCTGCCCATCCCTGATGCCTGTCCCAGGCTGAGAGCGGTGTACAAACATCTGTAAGGCCTTTCACATCAAGCTTCTTATCTTAATACACCTACAAAGATTTATTTATGTGTTTCAGAAGCATCTCCAAGGTGCTGTCGGTACCAGCGTGCAGACCACCTAATCAACACCCTGCCAGGTGGTGTGGTGTGCTAGGTGACCTCCCAGACCTGTACAGTTTTGGGAGCTGGCAATTTTAAGAGAGCTATAATGCTTTTGTTTGTTCTAAATCCTTAAATTCCCAGAGTCAGGTATCTCAGTTTCCTTGGCCAGAGATAATCCAAACCACTAACATCCTTGTCCTTCAGGTGCAGAGGGGAAACATGAAAAAGCCGCTCCAAACCCTCAGTAAGTTGCTGACAAGTGGTTTTTTTTTTCATACAAAAAATACCTGGCCAGACTCAGAGTCCTGAAGCCAACAGCCTTGAGAATGAAGATGACAGCCCAGAGAAGAGCTGCCACTGCAGCCGTGCAGCACAGCCATGCCGTGCTCTCATCCGCAGTGCTGCTGGATCCAGCCCTGGCTGCACCCTGGCTGGATGCTGACCCTGCTGACAGCCGGGGTTTCTCCGGCAGGGCAGAGAGAGGAAGGAAGAAAAGGTGGAGATTTTTTTTGCTGTACTTACATTGCAAAATTCCTGTCTAGGAAACACCTGTTTCTCAGCAGCCCTGCCCAGAGCTGCACACCGACAATCCCAAAGATGAAGAAGACAAAGAAGCACAAGAGGAGGACGTTGCCTAACATAGGCAGAGTATCTAACAGCAGGGTGACGAGTATTCGCATACCTGTGGGGAGAAGGAGAAAACAGGTTAGAGGAGCACTTTGACAGGGAAAGTGCGAATGCCACACCACTCCCAGCTTGCAGCCAGTGCATCCTAGGCAGAGGAATTGGGATGTTTACGCTTTCCCCTAAACTTTAAGGCTGAAAAGGAAGGTAAAGAGTGCAAAAGGCTTAGCAGCAGATGGGAACAAACAGCATATCTCCAAAGGGTGGCTTTAAGGGTGGGATTTTCAGATGTTTTGAGTAACACAACACCCAACAACACACAAACATGGGGAAAGCTGCAAGACAGTCTTTCCTGGAGAAATGCCCCTGCAAACCACCAGCCTCCTGAGAAATTGTCAAAATATATATTTATAAACATATTGAACATCCCTCATGAAATTGTTCCCCTAAACAATACGGAGCCTCATGTAGGATGATAGCTGCGGCTGCTCTCTGGGCTTCCTCTGTGGACGACAACTCTTCCATGGAGGACTCCTCTCCTTGCTGGCCACAGGACTGCCAAGCAGGGGAGGCAGGGGAAATTTTGATTTTTTTGAGGGGGGAAAGCAGGATGCAAATGTTTCTTCCTCTAAGGAAAGCTCTCAGCTCTGCTCCCTTCCCCTCCTCCTGCACAGGGTGCTGGGAGCTTCCCAGCCAGTCCTGCACCTCTCTGCAAGGCTCCCTGTGAACCTGTGTGCAGAGCAGGGTCTCCCCCAGCAACTTTGCTGCCAGGGAAATGCTGATTTCTATGCAAGATCTTCCATCCTAAATAAGAAGATTGAGGAATGAGTCAACCTTGCAGAGCCCCAGCTAACTCTTGCACCTCTGTCCAGCATGCTCCCAAGCATCGCTGCCCAAGGGAGACTGGACCAGGAGGCAGGGACTGGGCTGGCACCTGGGGGCTGCCCTGTCTCACACATCAGGGCACCTTCAAACTCAAGGATGAAACAGGAATAAGAAGGGAATAACGACTTGCAGCTCAGCCGTTCAATAGAGGTTAAATGAACCTCTGAGACACCGACCAGCCATCATTTCAACAGCTGATAATTGATGAGAAGAGAACTAATGAAAAGAGGAAGAAACAAAGGCAAATGCTAAATTATAGAAAAGAATAAAACCAGAAACCAATCCTTGTGAGCCTGGTGCTCAGCAGAGAGCAGGGCTCAAGTTTATAGCATGCTGGAAATCAATGCGGCTGCTGGGTAAGGCGACACTGCCACCTTTGGAGGCATCTTATCCCACTAAAATTCTGCTCTGCAAACACCTTTTCTTGCCTGCCTGCCTGCGTGGAGCCTTTTCTCCCTCCATTTCCCCTAGCAGGATGCTGCTCTCCATGAGTCATCCCATTTGAATAGAGAACAGCATTTACACTGACACAGTCTCTCTTCCCCCACCAATTTCCACATTGGCTTTTTCCCTCAGCCAGCTCCCAGGTCATGCCTGATGCCTCTCCTGCTAATTCAATGACAATGCTGGGCTGCAGCCTGGCATCCGTAGACCTCACGGATGGTTGCTGGGAGGAGCAGGGTCTCCAGGAAAGAAGTACCTGTCCAACCCGGCACCTCCCAGGATGCGGCAGGCAATGCTGGCAGAAGCCAGAGCCCTGTCAAGCCAATTTACCCCCCTCCTCGAGTCACTTTGCCAGCGGAAACGCAACCCAGCCAAGCAGTGCCGGAGCGGACATTACCTTGTCAGCATGGCACGAGTGGATAAACCACCCCGGCCAAGAAGTCTGCACTAATAAATAATTAGGTGTGAATAATAACCTCTGCATCCCAGGGCAAGTGCCTTTCAAGGTCTCCATGCCCAGCTGCATCTTGGCTCCGGCGTGGCTCCCCGCTGCTGGCGCCGGCAGCAGATGCCTTTCCGGAGGAGCCACGATCCTGGCACCCCGCCCCGTGCCAGCCCCGCCGGCTGCCCTCCAAACCCCGTCCCTGTGCCGCCCCGGCGCCAATGCCACCCCGCGGGGAAGGGACACGGTGCTGGCAGCCAGGCTGTGCTGGCAAGCACCACAGGTGGTGCGGGATGCCGGCCAGCATCCCTGCCATCCCCTATAACCGCAACGCTGGTGCCAGCCGCGGGGACGGCGCTGGCCTCTGCTCCAAGCGCAGGGGGAAACCCAGAGCTGGAGGCAAATGGGGGTTTGATTTCATAACGCTTGTTCCCAACACATGCTGTCATCGTAAGTCCCCCAGGAGCACATCCCACAGCACTGCCCTTCAGACTTTCCTTGCAAATCTATCTTTGGAAAAGCAGAAAAGACTCACTTAATTCCCACTGGAAAGACGATGCTGGGCTTTTCTTCTTTCCCCACCCCCCACTCTCACGAGTATCCTCACTCTTTTTTTTCCCAAAAATGGTTAAAATTTATCTCCCTGTGCCAGACAACTTTTTTCCGCTCAGCTACTTTTGGTATTTTGTGTTGCTTAGTGGCACCATTCTTGAGATTGAATCCATCTGTTTGCTATCCGCTAAGGGTGCTCTGGGCTCTCAGCAGAATGTCAAGTGTGCCATGGGAAAAGAGCACGAGCATCGGTTAGGCTGAAACGAGGATCAGGATTTCTTTTCATTCCCATTCCATGTGATGCCTGGTTTAAACCACACAGTAGAAAAATAAAAATAAAGCAGTGAAATGGATTTGAAAAAATAGTGACCACTACTAAAAAAACCCCCTAACTACAGCCCTTGCCAAACATTCAAATCACAGGACTTATATTTTTCCAGTCATTTTCAAGGAATAATTTCTAATAGAGGTGATGTTTTTATTGGCCAGGGTTCTCCTTTCTTTTCTTAACAAATAAAATAAAAATGAAATAATCTTGCAGGTGAATTTATTGTGCCTGGAAGCAAAGAGCTAATAGCACTGGCCGGAACCCAGGAAAGTGCCCAGGCAGCACAGGGATAATTCACCAGGCTATTTCTCATGGGTCCCAGCTTCTCCTGTACTGCGACTGAACACCAGGCTCATCTCTTCTGACCCAGCCGTAATTCCTATCTGCTCGACGTCCTTTTGCGACTGCCATTGAGCTAAAAACCACGCTCCTGCCAGTGGTGCGGTGGCCGGGGAAACATCGCTGGCCCAGCTCTGGGGACGGCATGGATGGGGCTGAGCGGGACCCGCTGCTGTGCTGCTGGCTGGGATGCAGTGGATGTCCGAGGTAATTCCCTGGCTAAGCTCTGGCATCCCCATGGATGAAAGACTAGAAATGTAACTCTGTTATTACTGGAAACTGCAAAAATACTAGAAAATAGAGGGTTGTCGCTATCCATTCTCTGCAGACCCTGGATTATATCAGTCTCAAACAATAAAAGTACTGATGTCAAAAGTGGACAGAGTTAGTGTCTCATAAACAAGTCTGTGATTATCTGCCCTCCAGGAACTGAGGTATTTCTAAGAACGCTGATCCTGCCCTGGCACTTGTTCATGACACTGGTAGTGTTTTAAGACCAGCTTAGCTGCTCATCAAGCCAAGCAACTCGTCTCCAAACATGGATTGAGCTCTTGGGATTTAATCTCACATGCTATTAACAAAAATTTGAATATTTTCTGTTGCCTGTCTTTTGAAAAAAACAAAAATATCAAAGCGTCAAGTGTAGCAGAAGACAGCCTAAAAGGCTTACTTCAAAGCTTCAATATCAGACTGCTCAGGAAGAAAAAACTCAAGCTGGACCCAGATCAAAATTTCACCTAGACTCAGAGGTGTTTGGATCCCTGGGTCTCAGTTTAATAGGCATGTAAATCCTCAAATTCCCCTGGCTTCTCCTCTCAGCCCAGCTGAATCCCAGCTTGAGACTCCCACTATTTCAAGGGAGAGCTACGAAGGGCTTCATGGATTTAAATAACTTCAGAGCGAGCCTGATCCTTCCCAAGCCTGAAACCTCAGCAGGGCTCCGAGCCGAGCACGTGCCAGTGTCCCTCTGCTCCTCCCTGTCCCAGTGAGGCCACAGAGCCACCACACTAAAAACCCTGGGGAAAAACTTTGTGTTGTGCTTTTGGGCTGCTCCGAAACCCTGGTAACAAAACCTCAGGAAAACAAAGCTCGGGAGGGTTTCATGGTCCCTTTTAGCCCCTTGTTTCTTTTTTGTCTTGTTTCTAACTTCTAATGATGTCACTGTCAAATTTACAGATTTGTGGGTTTTTTTCTTAAAGAAAAATCCTGAAGAATTTGAGCTCAGAAAGAAACTTCAGAGACTCCTGTGTGTAAACATCCATCTGTTCCCTTGCATGTTCATCTGAGGTACTGGAACTGAAACCCTTCTGGGGGAGTTTGTTTTTCTGTCCCTAGATGTGCCGACATGATGGGCAGGATGTTCAGCGAGGACCGGCGGGGCTGTGTCATTCAAATGTGCTTTTAAAAAGAACAGGAAATGTACTTTTTTTTGCAAGGAACCTCTATGATTTCCATACAATGCCGTTGCATTTTGAATTGAGTGGATTTTGGTTAAAAAATGATGAAAGCACTACAAAATTACTACCTTGCAAAGGATTGCTCAGCAGACGGTTGATTCCAGCAGGAAATTATTTCAACTTGTTGGTTCGTCTTTCAAATTGGATTTAGAAGACAAGCAGCTGAAGCCACTTGAAAATGGATTTAGGGGCCACTTGAACTTTCTATCGTGGATGAACCCAATTTTGTTCTACATGACAGTATACCCTCTGTGGTATTTTACCAGCAACGGAGGCTGCTGTGCTTCTAATCCCGAACACAAAGAAATGGAAAGCCCTTAAATAGCTGACAGGAGAAAATGAACCCATCCAGGGCAAGGAGATTGTTCTTAGAACTGACCTTTCCCCTTTCTTTATAGGAACTTTGTTATTTACTCTGCACTAGGAACAGAGAGTTACTTGCTTCACAGTGTTCACAAAAATGTTGGAAAACAGCCCTGAAAGAGTGGCCCCCTCCAGGTATAAGTCTACTCCCTTGCCCTTTACTAACACTGATAATCATAATAAATGATTCCTAACTTGCCATTAAAAATTAAAATAAACGAACTTGCTCTGAGCAGCAGGAAAGTAGACTACTACTGCAAGGCTTAGCATGCAGAGAGCCAGCTGGGGTGGCTTTAACCTCCGGGTTTTCCCAGGGGCGTGAGCCAGGCAGAGCCCGAGCTGCAGCCGGGTGTTACTTACTTGGGACCCTGTTAATGGCTCGTAGCGGCCGAAGTACCCGGACGGTGCGGATCGCAGACAAGCTCACGTTGTGTCCGTCCAGGGAATACTCCATCATGCTGTGGGGGAAAGAGGAAAGGTGTCAGGACGTGGGATGCTCTGTCTCTGGACATGAGGGTGCTGGGGCTGCCCGGGGTTGGGGCTGTCGCTGCCTGGGCACTCTGGGAGCCATAGCCCAGGCTTGCAAAACCACCCGCTCTGTGTTTGCAGCTCATAACGTGCATCACGCTGTCACTAGGGGATATAAGGGGTATTTCAGCCTCTAGGAGACTGAATATACCCACATGAGCAGCGATGGTGCAGGGGCCAGCAGGCAAATGTGCTCCCGGGCTAACAGGCTGCAAGCACAGGTAATGCATCGGACAGCAGGACTTGGCATGACAAGGAGCTGCAAAGTTGGGGCCACAGATATCGGGGCAGAGGGGGAGCCCCCAAATATCTGCTCAGCTTTCGCAGCCGTGCTGCTCTGCTTTTCCATTAGCTTATCATGCTCTGGCTGGCGGCGCATCCGCAGCCTTCCTAGGGAGATTGCTGCACAACTCCAGGCAGCTCAAAGTCAATAAGATATTTCTGATATTATACCCCCTACTAGCAGTGTATTTTCACGCCAGCTTATCTCTTCCCCTATGACAAAAATGTGAATAACCAAGCTGACAAATGACGTTAAAATAGCTTGGCTTCCATTTTATTATTAAGAATAGGGAACATTTTCTTTTTCATGCTCCGTCTCCATTTCACATAAACATTGCTCTCCCAGGCTGGAAAGGACGTTAAGTCAAGTCAGTTTTCTTGCTCTTTTATAGCAATGAGTGGCAAATGTGTGTAGTGTTGTTTTTTTAATGGGGTTATGGCTAGTTAGCATGGCTGTAATTACAATTTATGAGTTTGACTACAGGGAAGCACTTGTAAATATGTCACAAATCTCTCACCACGCCTGTTCAAATAATATAACAGCATCAAAAGCAACCCTGTGAGTAAGCTGTTGGATCCCATGGAGAAAGAGCTTTTGTTTTGTGTTTTTTTTTTTAATAAACAAACAGATATGGAAGGAGGAAGGCAAATACGAGCTGAATTGCTGCAATCAGGCGCTTCAGAAGCTTCAGTGGAAATAGAGATTTTTCAACTGAAATATCCTGCAGCTAGGATGGACCAAAATCATTACGTGCCATCAAGAAGCAACAGCCAAATAGACTGAAGCAACAGCTGAATGGATTTCAGACAACAACAGAGGGAGGTTTGGTGTCGGGCCAGCCTTGCTGAGGCGCATCACTGCCCGTGTGCCCATGCTTTGCTCTGCTGGGGCCTTGTACTTCGTATTTGATGCCTTGCCCTGCTCTACAAAGTTTAATTGGGACTATATAGATGTTCTGATGTTTGCTTTCCTTCTGTCTTTGTCCTGAAGCTGTTTGGCGTAACCCTGCAATATCACTGCCATTGCACTGAGGCTATTAGCCTTAATTTGCCATGCAGAGGCCCTGGTGATTTTGAGCTGGTTTTAGTGATAACCCTCCAGAGATTTTTTTTTTTTCCTGAAGTAGTTAGTGAGTCTTTATAAATCAAAACCACCTTAAAGCTTGTATGTAGGAACTGAGCTGAACATGATGAATAGCTTTAAAACTCAGCATGGCACAAAAACAGGTTTTAAATCTAACGTGTGTTCATTAAGCAGCCGGAGGAGAGCAGTGGGAAGCAGCCCAGAGCCGCACGAAGGACCACACAGTGGGAAAGCCATCGGAAATGCCCGTTCACACCTGCGTCGAGGGGCCTGGAGCCAGCACCAGGTGTCTGCTCTAAACAGAGCTTGCAGGAATAGACAAAGCATTGTTTAAAGTCCCTGAAGTGAATACTGCCGAAGCCTGAATCTGTTCGCTGGCGTGGTCCCAATATAGCACACTCACAATTTATCGGGTGGCTGAGTAAGTGGATTTTAGTGTAAATGATACAGTTTTTGAACTACTAATACCATGTAAAAGGAGTATGAAATGCTCCAGTGGGAGCTGGTTTTGTACTCCAGAGAGCACCGGCAACTACTAGCGTGTTAAAGGGCCAGCTCCTGGGGCCTCAGTTTTACTTGGTCCTTGGAGTTTCAATGGGGCTGATAAAAGATGAATAATCCAGGATTTGGCCTAGGAAACAGACTTTCTGACCCTGATACTTTGGACTTCTGTGATACAGCATTTAGGATTTGAAAGTAAGTCTCAGCGGGATCTACGCTGCCCACCAAAGCCAACCTGAAACACTTGATGGATTCCAGACCGCACCTTCACAAGCAGTGAAAACACGTGAAATGTTCATGAAAAAGTCAAAGGTTTCTTTGTCAAGGCCAAGCTTGGGGTCTTGCTCTCATGTCACACCTGTAAACCAAGAATACCCTGGAAATGCCCACCAGAAACCTGCTGGAGCTTGAAATTTTGCGTATGCAGGGACCGGAGGGCTGGGTGGACTGGCACTTCGTAGGCGATTCCCTACAGCCTCTGGGTACTGAAAAAAAGGGAGGCACAAGCCTTTGCGATGTCTTCTACCATGAACAGTTTCCAGTCCCTCTGCTGTCAAGTTAAAGATGTCCAAAGCATATCATATGAGCCTGCAACATCTCCAGGGACTGGAGGCACAAGAAACCTCACTGGTTTCAGCTCCTGTGGACAACATTTTTGATGCTTGGGAAATGCTTTCAACTTGGCTGCTGGACAGACTGAAAGGTTGTAAGGTCCATTCGGTCTGAAATTTTCCAGGGTACATTTCTCAGGCAAGCAAAACATGAAAGAGTTTTCAGTGCTAGAACAAACTTCAGACACAAGCTGTTGCTAGAGGCAGAAGTTAGTGCATTTTGTAGTTTCCCTGCTTACCCTCCGCTCTTTTTGGTATACTTGTAGTAAGCCAAATCAGCGCATTTGAGGAGACTGAATGGGACAAAGCAGGCAGCACTGCCTTGTTTCCCTTCTTATCACAAAAAGCCTCATAACAACTTCATCGCATCCATCTGCTTCCTGGAAAGAGCAACTCTTATTATTCCAGTAGTGTGCTCCCTGCTTAAAACCACCTCCAGTTTTAGGAGCAGGCACTGGACCGAGTGGTGGTGGTGGGAGAGGTGAAGGATCCCAGCCCATCGCACAACTTCTCCTTGCCCTCCACCAGCGTTACCGGCCAGCCCAGCTCCCAGACCAGCCTCTCTTCTGAGAGGTGGGAAATAATGTCACAGCTATGGCTCGAAAACACCGAAATCATCTGGAGATGCCCCAGGATCAGCCCAAGAAGGGGCCATTCCTCTTCTCATCTTCAGCCTGAGTAATGCCAGACTGACAGCAGGGCTTCCCGTCGGGTCTCCTAGTGTTTCTGTGGTTTTCATTCTTCTCAAACACATGCCAGCCACGGAGGGTGGGGAAATGCCCTGGAAAACTACCAAATTGACTCACCAGCCACCTTCCCCCTTGTCCCAGGTGCTACGTGAACAAAGATCCTAGTGCCAAAACTGACTCTGAGGTATGAGCAGAGGGCTCAGCCTTTTTCTACCTGCATGTGCTATTTTATTCTCCCACTTTGCTGTGATGATCTGTTAGATGATATGGGGAACCTCTGCTTGCCCATCAGGACAGCTCATCCTGCAGGTTCAGTGTCGGGAAACACTGTCAGCACGTTTGTTATGGATGGCAGATTTCTGATAACCGAGTTCCTCCTGCAACCACAGCCTTTCTGTTCCCCTACTAATTCTGGCTTAAACGCTGCCGCAGCTTTGGAAAGAAAAAATAATTAACTGCTTCTTTTGTTGTCCCTGCTGTTCTTTCCCAGGCTGTAACGGCACAGGGGTTCAAAGGAAGCTCTGCTCAGGAGAGCTCATGTTTTATTCAAACCAGTAAGGCCGTTCCTAATTGTATTCCAGACAAATAACATGGAGCAAACCAAAACTCCATTAGTGCAGTGAAGATTGTACATCACTAATGTAATGGTAAAAATGCCCCAACATATTACAGGAATGTTCTAATTAACCCTAGGCTGGTCATTACAAACCCAGGAATTCAGAAATAAGACAGAGCGCTGTAATTAAAGCAGTCTATCCCTTTCTAGGGTATAGTAAGCATGTAAGAGAGCCTGGGGTTTCTAAAATCCATTTATTTATAGAAAAGTTTTAGACTTGCCAAGCTTTTAATCCATTCAGTTTTTCCCTACGGGTGTGGGGGAACTCGTGTCAAAAGCACCCAGATCTTCCTTATATCTGTTTATTAACACATCCCGCACAAATAAGCAGCTGTGGGAGATGGTATTAAAATGTAAACCAAAAGAAGTTCACAGGAGGCATTTGCATGCACTTGTAATTTGAGTCAACTCCTGGCCAGCTGCTTCCACTGCGATTTCAACCTTCTGAACCAGATTTTTGGGCTAGATTCTCCTTGTTTGACCAATTTCTGCCTCTCTGCCTCACTCTAATGGTGTCACATAGCAGGAGCAGGGCTGAGCGGCTGTGTGCTTTTTCCACCCGTTCTGGAGACAGCAGTCTTAACCGCGAGCACTGGGACATACTGGACATTGCAAGGACTAGATCAGTGTGCACTTAATTTGACAGAGATGACACTGGTGAAAAGGTTGCTATGGAAAACCTGATGGCTTTTGCCCTGACATTCATACCCCACCCCATAATCCGGCGTGGTTGCCAGAGGTGAAACCAAATGAGACTTATGAGACTTTGCCTTGGCTTAAGCCTGGCAGCTTTCATAAGGCATGAAAACCAGCCAGGACAACCTACAGATCTGGCTCTCTGGGTTTTTTTTGCTTTCACTGCAAACAGCAAATTTATGAGGTTTTGTTACTGACCCCGCCATCACGATGAAGAAGTCCAGGCGATTCCACGTATCTCCAAGGTAACACTTCTGCCCGAAGATCCCCAGAGCCACCATCTTGATGACCATCTCCACCGCAAAGAAAGCGAAAATGAAGTCGTCAAATGCCTGGAGACCAGTAAAAGATTATTACAGTCAGTTCTGCTGTGCTCTCTTATCAGGGAAAGGGAAATCAGAGACACGAGCGCGCCCACCGCAGAGGCACTCCCTATACCATGGCAGACGCTGCAAGGCAAAGCCCTGGTACCAAAGTGCCACCTGCTGAACTCAGAAATAAAACCTGCAATACCTGATGGTGATGGCAAGCCCTGTCCACTGCCTGGGAAGCATTACCAGCTCCTATTAATCTACTGACAAAGATACGAGGACATGGCTGTTGTACAGGCTGGATATTTTTCTTGGCATTTAAAGACTATGCCTTCAACAGCAGCTTGTGGTTGGGTCTGTGAGGTCTCAGCAACTTGCAGTGGAAGCTGCGTTTCCAGACTGGGCAGCTCATGCCTCCTAAAAAGAATTTGCCTCATCTAACACAGGGGGATGTGCTTCACCTCTGATGCCTTCCTGGACTCCCAAAGGGAGCGGGTTCCTACCCAGAGACCCAGACACAGCTGGGAGTGAATATGCCCACCAAGCAGAGGCTGAAGCAGTAACTATAAGGGCAGTTCTGCTGCACGTGAGGAATGACTGGAGCGGTTCCTCGAGGTGCAGAGCCTCAGGGCACCCTGCTGGCAAGCCTTGGTGCCCAAGCGCAGGAGCCTCCTGATGAAAGTCAAAATTTTGGGGTTTAGATTACTGTGAAAATCAGAAGAGAAATTAAAGGTGCACAAAGTAATCCAGTGCTGCCCTATAGAACATGCCTCAGCCTTTACTTAAAGAATGACTTCTGTAGGGTAGTGGGGACTTGGACAGCTCTGATTTCTCCAGCCTTCCTAGAGACTACAGGTACATGCATGAAATGTGGATGTACTTGAAGACAGCATGAAATGGACTCTGTTGTAAATACTCTTCTACATGTTGCCTGTAAACATGAACATCAGGAGATACAGGTTGCTTTTAAATCATGTGCAGAGGCTTTGGTGTTTTGGATGACAGACTTGATAAAGCACAGGAACATCTCGATCTACAGACATGACTGCTGCTGTTCACATCACTCTCTTAATGACCGTGCTGTTTGGTATGGTGTCTCTGGCACTTCCATATTGATCCTTAATGGTAAATTAATGGTAAAATTAACAGAGCATCCACATGGAAGGCAAGTTCCTGCTGCACATCCATATACCTTTGCATGGCTGTGTGCAAGCACCATCTTCTCTGGCTGTTGGCTTTATCAACAAACCTTTCCCTTGATAAACTACATAGCAGTTTTGCTCCATTATTTCAGTTCATTTAATAACTGGCATCCAAATGCCTCCATAAAGAAGTTCAGGCTTTTCTACCTGTGTTCTGGCTTCCATTCCTTCTTGCAAGCTGTGACAGGGTGAGGGATAAGGGATAACGATGTCTTTACCTGCAGCCCTTTTCTGCCTGCAAACCCTTCAAGATAATACTTTGGTTGTTGCAAATATACTCAATGTGTTGTGATCATTCAGCTGGTATTAGAAACCAAATTCAGTGCCTGGGCTCCTTGCAGACTGTGTATGTGTCTGTTCTGGGGAGAACAGACCATGCAAGCTGTGTGACTGCAACCTGAGTAAATTATGAAAAAAGGAAGCAAATAATGAGCATTCAATAATGTCACCTCCTCATCCAGGCAGGATTCCCTTTGTCTGCCTGGACATTTTGGCAGGGACGTGCATCATCCAAACAAAGTCCCACATGGGTGAATACATGCAGAAAAATGCAGGTACGTGGACTGTAACCTTTCAGGAGAGATCGGACACTTTCCGATGGGCTCTCTGGGGGCAGCTTAGCCCACAGCTGCCTGCAGTGTGACATTTTCTGGTGAAGGCAATGGACTAGCCACCTCTGGATGTCACTTCACACCAACCATGAGCCTGACCCTCTGAGACGATCCCTATGCTGGATGCCTCTGGTGGCAACAGTTTCTCCAAAATTGATCTCATTCCGTAACAAACCTCTAGTGGCCTCTCAGTTCATCTGGTTTACTTGGCTCTGCATTTAACAGATCCTCTTTTAAGGTTGAAAGAAAGTTTCATGATAAACTCTGTTATTCCTGGCATTTGCAAGCAGATCTGGACTAGTCTTTGAAAGAGGCAGGAGAGGCTGGTTGGAAGGATCCCACTGGCCTTCCCGTACAGCTGAAACACTCAAAGGGAAATAAAGCAGCAGACCTGTGCGGGATTTGAACAAACCAAGCCCAATACACTACCACACGTCCGTAGTCCCTGCCTAGGTTGATGTAATGCATTAGAAACAAGGGAAGTTGGTTCCAAGCCTGAGAACTGAGTTGCTGCAGGAAGCCCAAAGCCAAGGTGCAGCCCACGCACCAGATGCTGCCGGGATGTGCTTCCAAAACGAATCCTGTGGGCATATGGCAGCGAGGGGATTGCCAGGACGCAGTGAGGGATGAAGTGACAAGTGTGATGCCCCACTAAGCTTGGGGTGGCCAACAAAGGTCTGTGAACTTTGTATGCATTTCTCAAAGGTCAGCTATCCTGGCACTTGGCAATGCTGCACTTCAGAGGGTGGGTTCTGCTGGTGGAGTAGAGCAGGTATGAGCCTGTCCCATGCTTTTTGTTCATGAAAAAGGGAATGAAATGGCAAAGTCACCAGTGCCATATTGCACAGACCAGACTGCAGCAATCCAAGAGTGACCTGCCTGGGGTGGAACTGACTGACTGAGCAAGAGGTTCCCCGGGGCCTTGGCCATCCTTTAATTAAAAATTGTTCAACATCTCCAGTGGGAGCTGGATGCCCAGTTTTGAGCCCCCCTACCCTTATTAAATGTGTAGAGAAAGGATCTTGCTGGGGTAAGTTAAAATAAGTCAGCCTTCAGATCTCACCTAGGGCCATAGCAGCAGATGTCCTCAAAGGACAGGCTCTGGCTTGTTGGAAAAACCATCCCTATGGGAAGGGCTTTCATGGCTGGATCCTGGGGAAAAGGGACAAGATGGGGGTCCCAACTCCCAGGATGACCACCCCACCTGCACCCCGCATATCCCAGACAAGCGGGACAGCATGGGATCCTTACCTCCAGGATGGTGCACCGCTCCGACTGGCACTCCACGTCCTCGCAGGGCTGGAACATGCCCAGGGTGACGCAGTTCAGGAGGATGACCAGCATGCTGATGTGCTCGAACCAGGTGAGAGGAGGGTGTTAAGGAGAGCACACACTTCAGGGGCCATTGGGAGCAGGGAAGCTGAGGCACTGTGCTATTTACACGTCAAAAAGCCTTCACTACTCACACAAGCAAAGAAGAAAACACCTCCAAACATCCCAGATTTGCTAAGGCTTGAAGTTTTTGGCAACTGAGAAAAGGGCCTTGGAAAGGGTATTTCTGCTGAGATGAAGGGACAAAGGATGCCTTTCATTTCCTAGACAGCAGCAAAGCCAGAGAAGTGCAACGAGGCGCATGCTACGTTTTCCATCTCAAGTCCTCCCCACTCCATCCTCTTCTGTTCTTCATGCATGCCCAGGGGCAGCTGGGAGCACAGCCGCCTCTGTCCTCCTCCCACAGCAACTTTCATCTCCAGATCTCAAAGAGTTTTAGCAGTGAATCACCCCACATGTCCGCTAGCATGAACTCTTTCACTACCAAGCTAAAGAAAGCAAGACAAATTTAGGCACCATCACCACCAGAAACCTGGCTTGTGCCCGGTTTCTTGCTCCAACCAGTGAGGTTGCTCTCCTTGTTTCCATCTCGAGTCATGGGAACGGCTGCTGAATGCAGGTTATCTTATTCCTGCCATTTCTAAGTCTCAGAGAGCTATAGAGTCCATTTGAGCTCTACATCATGACCGAGGATGAAGGCAAAACAAAGCCAAGCTGGTGGCACAAGTTGGTAGGGCCATGGATGGCGGAATGTTGGGATACCGACTGTAAACCAGGACCCAAGGTGCACAGCACAGGCTTTGAAAAAGAAGGAAAGAGCTCAAGGTTGGATGTCTCCGTCAGCAGAAAAAAAAGACCGTATTCTCTTACAGGACCCACCAGTGCTCAACTGCACTAACATTAATGGTTTCAAAGTAGTAAGTGGTGATTTGCATCAGTGCAAAATAGGCCCAGAGCTTATGATTACTGCTGCTGGTATGACTATTAAAAATAATAAAAAAAGATTTGGGGGAACTGAACAGGAGTTTCACAAATTAAGCATGAATGAGAGAACTGTTCTTAGGAAAATAATTGGAAACATCTGTGTATGAATAAACCTTTATGCTTTCAAACACACAAGCGTATGTGAGCAAGGGATCACAGAGAAAGAATCAAACAGACATTGTCTTATTTCTGGTAACAACACTGCTCCTGCCTTGGAAACCTGAACAAAAAAACCTACCATATTTATCCCTGCTGCTTTTAGAAGTATTTTACCTGGCATTTTATCAGTTCAGCGTAAGATTTATTGCAGCATAAGATTAGGCAAGTGCAGGGCTGCAGTCTCAAACTACTTTTGCACACAGACTCTCATTTATCCAGATTAAAAGAAGAAAGAGAAATCAGTGGGGTCAGCCCCTGCAGCTTCCCTAAAACCTGAACCCAATCCGCTTCTTGTTTTAGAGAAGGCTTTAATTTGAAAGTTCAGAGCTAGAAACACCTTGAAGCCCATGCTGGGGACCAACTACGTCAGACTTGGAAACCTACTTGTCAAAATGGAAATGCATGAAACCAAATAAACAAATGAAATAAAACCCCAGGTCACCCTATCAGTGATGCAGAAGGAGCTGGAGCAGGCGAAACTGCTGGCCACAGCCCCAGAGGACTTGTGCATTGCTGAAATACCAGTGTCAGTTTATTTTAATTCCTCCCTCCCTTCAATGACTTCTTTCTGAGTTTTGACATCTTTAGGGGCTGTTTGGATCCCCTTCCCTTTTGCTTAATTAGAAACAGAGTGGTAATCCTGTTCCATAGAGAAAACAGCCCATATCAGACCTGAAGAAATCCCAACCTGTGGCCATATCCTACTTACAATATTTGCATCGCTTGATGGGATTCATGTGGAACTCCCTGTAAATAGGGCTCCTGCACTATTCCCAGGGTGCCTGCAGTTGCATTCATTTCACTTATTATACTTGCAGATATTTTTTTTCCTTTAAAGTAAAAAAATAAAAGCATGTGAATTTTGAATTGTTAAAAAAGGTGTAACTATGGTAATGAACTAGGTCTCCTGCTTCCTGCAGAGGAGGGAAGTGCACTGGCCTGCACCTGGTTGCTCCCACCTTGCTCCTCCGTCCTTTCCAGGGCTTGTGCTGGCTCCATCCATCCCCTGCTGCTCCAGCATGGGGAAGCGTACAACCCAGGCTTTTCCCCTCCACAAGATGATAAGGCTTTTAAATCCACCATCCATCAAGGGTTGCTGGTTGCGTTACTGTTCTCCATCCAGCTCTCCACTGCCTCAGCCCTTGTTTCTAGCAGAATCGATCAAGAATTAGATTTTGTTTTCCATTTAGGAAACACTGATTTGTCAAAAGTGAATTGTCAGTATAGACCAGTTTTGATGGCAACATTCAATTAAGACAGACTTTTTTGCATAAAGCATGGAAGTGTCTGTCCCCAGCGAGGCAGAGGCACAGCCCGTTGCTGAAGGGAGTCCTCAGGAGTACGGGAAACCCTGATGCATGCCGGGGTCTCCCATACCCTGGGCTCTTCTGGCTTCTGGGCCAGTGCCCTTCGCTGCTCAGATTACTCTTATCATAATACAAAATCACAAACATTTCAAAAAGAAAATTTTATGAGCAGAAAACCTGCCTGCCATCTGGGTCTGGCATCTGCCCCTGATTTTTGATTTCAGTGGAGCGACTGAAGCCTGAGGCTGAAGATGTTTGCAGGGTAAAGCCCCTGTTTTGCTGAGCTACCGTGGACCTTTGTTCAGGTTCTCTGCTCATCAGATCTCTAAAAAACTTTTATCTTTCTTTCTTCTAAATGATCTAATTGTATTTTTCATGGTTAAATAATCACCTGCCTGAGAAGAATTGTCACTGGAGTTGACAACCACCACTGTCCCCTCTCCATCTAACACCAAAGCTGAACTCAGTGTCTTTCAGGACACCAGAAGAGTTGTTTTAATCTTCTAACAGAAAAAAGAAAGGCTCTCCCTTAGCTTTGTGGTCACAGACGTTTAGAGGCTGTCAGCAAGGGTCAGCCACAGCCGCGAGATGGAAAACGGCATCACTGCCGCATGTACAAAGAAAAGAGACAAAAGAAAACTTGTGTTGCCTTTGAAGAAAAGGCTGAAGAGGTGGACGAAAACCCACTGTACAGAACAGTTTTGCCTTGGCCAGAGAACAGACGGGAGGAGGGAGGAGGAAGCCCCTGCTCAGGCTCAGATGTTTCCCGGGGATGCTCCCGTCCTCCTCATCTCCGAACCCTTCGAGGAGATGAGGCTGGAGGGGTCGGAGCTGAAAGGTCCTGTGGCTCCCTCAAAAGCATTAAGCTCCTGCCCTATTTATTTTCACATCAGATTAATGACAGTGAAATCCCTAATTTGAAAGCGGGATTACCCGGAGTGCTCTGCCCTAATGGGACTAATCCTCCCTCTCTCCGGTGCACAGACATTCAAGGGAATTTCAGTTCACTCCCCGCTTCCTTACTCCTGGCTCTGGAAGAGCCCCAGAAGCTGTGATTTAACCCCTGGCTGATTGCTTTTCCAGAGTCCCCCCCAAAGCCATCCGGCCACATGAAGATGCCCCAGAGCAAAGCCTGCGGCAGCGGGAGGTGATGCTGCTTTGCAGGGTGGGATTACAGAGAGCACCTTGTCACAGCAGCCTTCCCACAGAGCCCAGGCCAGTTCGAAATGCCCATCAAGAAAGAAAAGCCCCGTTCTGATAATGATGGGAAAACACCCAGAAGAGAAAAAAAGAGAGAGGAAAAGGTGAAAAAAGTCCAAGAGCAGCCTAACACAAAGAGCAAAGATGTAGCTGGAGACAGAAGTCCCTCGGCATGGAATGGCCTCGTGGGTGACCCTGCGGCATTGCCGCACACCCTGCCCGGCGTTTTGGCAACCAGGAGGTTAAAGAAGATGAGGATGGAAACACCAAACTCAGCCTGGGCTCCTGCTCACCCCCCCCCGAGTGGCACTGGCTCTCACACTGCTGGAGCTGGGATGGGACTGACTTGGGATCCTCCTGGCTTTGACCCTAAAACCATGACTGTGCAAAAATGGGTACTTCTGAGTTACCATGGAAACTGCTGCTCTCCACGCCACGAAAGCACCACCCAGTTTAAAAGCAGCCAACTTTGCAACTAGGAGATTTGAAAAGAAAAAGATACAAAGGGGACATCTAGACTAACTGCTAGAGGCAAAGATAACGGGAGAAGATTTGCTTAATATTTCTTCCTCTGCCACAAATTCCACAGTAATGACATCTCAAGCATATCTGGGCCAAGCTCAAATCCCTTGGACACTCTTTGGGCAAGAGCTGAGGAGCAGCAGAGCCCTGCCTGCCCGGGGGGGGCTGCTCCCCACCGCACAGCACCGCACTGCGGGACTGACACAGTCTCTTACACTAAAATCTGGCCCTGAGCTTAGAAGTGGCAGCACAGAAACCAGGCTCTGCCCCAAAATGTTGTTGACCTCACCTGCTGTTAGTGCAAGGGCTGATGCTGATGCTCTCCTGATGCTGATGCTCTCCTGATGCTGATGCTCTCCAGCAGGTTTTTCCAGTGTTGTACTGAAATCACCTCCAGGGAAAGACCTGTGGCTTGAGGATGAAGAGCTCTGCTTGCCAGAAGTTCCCACAGCATCGGCAAGACCTGCTTCTCCCACTGACCTCTGCTGTGCCAGTTTAGCTGGTAAGGCCTTGACTTGATATAAAAGGAGAGATGGAAATTCAAGGGTGTGTTGAAGCAGCTGCTCAACACAACCTCGAGTATTTCCAGTAGGAAAACTGAATGGCAGGAGCCCAAAGCAGAGAGTTGAGGTTGGGTGGTCACTCGTCAGGTCCACATCACCTAGCCACTGGTATCAGTGCCAGAAGATGTGTTTGAGGAGTAGGCAACCCAAAAAAAAGCAGTGTAGGAGCTGTGTGTGTGTCCTGCCCAGAGGCAGAGCTCCCAGCACCTCCTGCCTCCATCAGCCACCGGTAGTGGGGTTCGACATGGCTCCTCCATCACCAAGGCAGTGACACAGCGAGAGTCTCATCTCCTGAGGACATTACCAATTAATTAAGGAATCCAGCTAACAAACACAGAAAAAAAAATAATTGTCTTTAAAACTGCCGTCTGGTGGATCCGGAGCAGAATGGGACATCAGAGTCACTTTGCATCTTAAGATGGCGGGGGGAGCGAGGACGCCTTCATGGCATCAACAATTTTTCTTAATGCAGCAAGTGTTTCTTGAAGACAAGTTTGCATATGGCCTCTGATTTAACTTTTTCCTTCCCTCTCTCCCTTTTTAGAGCAGTGTACTTGTGACTTTTTGCATTGCTGACCTCAGGCCCCAAACGGAGGAGCAGAGGAACGGGGCAGACCCAGGTGTCACCACGGCAGCTCTGGCCAGCGGCACGCAGACCTGCCCACGGGTCACAAGGATGAAAGCCAGGAGAACTTTGACACCCTGGCATCCAGACCCTTGCATTTAGCTTCAGAAGACACTTAATCCCATTGAGTTTATGGCAACAGAACAAACATAAGCAAAAGCAGAAATAAGCTGTGTCCTCACCGAGCTCACAGCGCTCACGCTGTACTTTGCATCTGTTTAGTTCAACTGCTTTAGGCATGGATTTAATTAAACTGTAAGACCAGCCCCAGCCAGGCCTGATGGCTCCATCTCCTCCAGAGATGGCTTGTACACCATGACATGGACGGTTGCAGGCAGGAGAAAAGAATGACTCTGCTGAACTGAAAAACGCCAAACCCAAATCCAGCATCCCCCAGCTCCTTCCTACCATAAACCTCCAATTCTTGGCCCAAAGACAAAAGTAAAATTAACTGTAATGATGCAATTTGGATCTCTGTTTCATACATTTTACATGCATGTGGATAGTTTCTGTTTCTAGAAGACTTCCAGATCCTTGCATGTTTGTGCAATGCTGTAAGGGGATTTCTTGGCATGCAGGGCAAAGTCTAGTATTTTCCTTAAAAACTTGAAGGCCCTCTTAAATATAAAAACGGAAGAAAAATAAACCAATTGTCTTGTTAGAAAGGTAGGGGGTTTCAATATCTCTTTTAAAATTGCATAGGTACAGAGTAGACTGCCATGCCTGCAACCCTGGTTTGTGCCCGGTTCACCTTGCGTCAGTCATTTCCCCACTCCCAATAACGCACAGAAAACTCTGGTGACGTGGGTATAGGTCAGGCTCAGACGTACCATAATGCAACCTGTCTTCTTCACTAGGCAGTTCAGCCAGTCTGCACTTCCCCATTTTCAGGGAGATAATCTCTACCATCCGTCACTCTAATCCTAAAAATATTTCTGCAGTAAACACCGTAAAAAATGCTGGGACCGTATTACCGCTGTGTTGCAAACTCCCTTGCTTTCATCCCATGCCTCGTGATGAAGGATGTGCTGCTCCAAATTCCCAGGTCCTTCCGAGGTTTCAGTCTCATCTTCATTTAAAAGTTCCCCTCCCCAACCCCAGCCCTCATTTCTAAATGCCCATGTTGTAGACAGACGGGAGCCAAAAGCCTGAAGACCCAGCAACTGAAAAGCAGCAAGACAAGATCACAGGCGCTTACTATTTTCACATAATCTTATTATTTTTAAGCCAGTCAGGGGATTTTGGAGACTTAACCCATTATTTTTAATGCTCGGATTTGGCAGTATTGTGATTATTAATGTTATCGTATCTGTACGTACTGCACACGATGCTGAGAAATAACACAAAGCAATAAAAGCCAAGTTATAGTTACAAGGAGAACATATGTTTACAGAAGAAGCAGCCAACTGAAGTTTCAGTTTTTATAGTCTAAGATGTGACTAATGCACTAAATATACACACACACACACACATATATATATACACACACACACATCTGAGAGACTGGAATTTTAAAGTGCTCCTGCTGAGCTGGGTATGTACTGCTCAGCAGAGAGCAGCAGGACTTGACTGTGTAATTCCTCCTTTGCAAAATCACAGTCTTATTTGCCTTTAGAAACAAGGCTGGTCAGAAACCTGAGGACCTGCTTGTAAACTGCCCAACCCAGCATCCGTCCGCTGGCAGCGGCAAGAGTGCAACTGGCTGCCAGAGGAGAGCTTGGGCAGGTGGGAGAGGGGCTCGGTCCTCCATCCGAGTGGTCCAGCGGAGCCCGAGGCCACGAGGATGCCCATATGCTTGGTCAGACCACAAAGCAGCTGCTGCCTGAGATGGCAACGGGGCTTCTGCAAAGCCGTGGAGCGTCGAAACTCCTGCAGGAAAAGGGGATGGGGGGAGAGCAGGAGATGGGGTGGGCTTGGCTGCTGCCTTGTCCCACCAAACCCCACGGCACTGCTACCGCATCCGGGTGTCCATGTCCTCTGATGGATGGATGGGCCACCCTGAAAGGTTTGCGTATGGGTGGGAACCTGCTCCAGTGTAGAAATACTGAATTAAAAGTACCTAGTGTCAGTTTTACCAGTATTTAGGGGTGGTCCCCAAATACTGGCAAATTACAGTAATAACGCTTTCCCATCCCTTCATGCCACCAGTGACAAAAATAGCTTTAAAAGTCTGCAATATCCACCTCATCCTGTATGCTAAGTAACAGAAAGCAGTCCAAACTCGATGATATTTGGTAAATAGGAGCAGGAAAAAAATAAAAAGAAAGAAAAAGAAAGAACAGAACTGGAAGATAAATGAGTCAGAATAAAATTCCCAAGAGGCAGCACTGGCTGGTGCTGGCATAATTTTAAGGAACATTCTTATTTTTAAAAAGTTGATTGATTAAAGCTATTTTTAGTGCCCATACTGCACTGGATCATTCGGGTTCGTTTGCTTATGAATTGTAAAACAAAATGAGGCAGCTGCACTTCAGAAATATATATACCTCCCCAGCAGCACCACAAACATGCAGACCAGAAGCAATATTTCAGCCCAAAAGACACCAAGTTGGCACAAACCTTTGGAGATGGGTCTGACTGCAGAGAATTCTTGTTTAAGACAGGATTAGCCTGAGTTACTGGAATAATTGCATCCCACTAGTTTGCTATCAAATAACCAGAAAGAGATTCCAACCCACTACCAGCCCCAAATGGACCTGCAGCAACAGGCAGTTCTGCTGGTCTGCTGTCAGGTGTGCCTTTCTCCCAAAAATGTGAATAATTCCCTTTGCCTTCCACAGCCAGAGATCGGGGAGCTGATTTGGGGGCAGAGCTCCCGGATCTGGCATTGCTAGACAACTTTTGGCATGGCAAGGCTGCAGCCCTGGGCATCCCAGATGTGCCATAGGTGTTGCCACCCAGGCAACACAAACCTGGAAGACATCCCTGTTGTGATGTTCATCATCATGCAATGCAGAAACCTTCCTGCAGCTCCTGAGACTTTTGCACAAAACACAGCTCTCTGCAAACCACAGACTGGCTGTGCAATGGCTGCGTTCAGTGCTCAGGTTGCCCACATGCCCTTTGAACACCTCCTCTTTGGTTTTGGCACTTGGGGCAGCTGGAAACAGTATTTGCACCGAAGGATGCCGCTCTGAAAGCACCGAGAAGTTGGCATTTGTCCTGCCAGGGAAAAGCCACTAGTGTGCAACCGAGCCACCTTTGCAAGTGGTCCTTAAATAACCCCCCCTTACTGACAAATCTTGGTAACGACTGTAATGCAGAGATCAAAGCTTGTTCACAGATCATTCAATGGCAGTAAAAGGAGGCTAAATCCATCTTATTACGCACCTTAAATCATTCACCTTGCTCAACCCAATCTTTTGGAGCCATAATGAATTTAAAAGCAGTTAACTCCAAGTCCTTGTCATGTGTCATTTGTCAGACAGCTTCATTTTCCCTGCCTGTTTTCACAGCTTTGTAAGGCTGTTATGAGACAGGCGATGCAGCAAGTCACAGCTATTGGGGATTAAACTTCAAACTAAAAGGATGATACAGGCATAAAAGCACCTCGAGGGGTGCACATGCTCGTGCTGCTGCTCAGTCAATGCAACACTAATCCCCCCGTTCTTGGGGCTTTCTGAGCGTAAAACCCAGCTCCATAAAACCCGATCACTACCATTTTTCTTCCCTGCCACGTGCCTACCCAGCACAAACTCGTCCCGGAGGATCTTGTACCTCCTAAACAAGCTCAGTGGGGAAATCAAGGCAACGCAAACCATTGCTACGCCCAAACCCATGGGAAAAACTCCCCACACCAGCCCGCTGACATGCATCACCCTGGGAAAATCACCTCCATTCCCGGTGTTAAATTAGAGCCTGTTAACGCCCAGAATGATGATAGCAAATGGATTTAGCGTGTTGTTAAGGCATCCTTAACTGCTGCGAGATGCCCCCAGAGGAAACAAGGTTGTATTGATTAAAGTGACATAAATGGAATTCAGCGCAGGCGTGCTGTGCCGGGACGGCTGGGGAGCTGCCCTCTGAATTTTCATATCTATTATACGATGGAAAACACCATCTTGCGTGGTTTAAGTCCTGCAGCTGGAAGCCCATGGCCGGTCTGTGCAAGAGGAGTCGGGGTTAGCGTGGTTTTCTTGCCTGTGACGACTGCTCTGAAGCCCTTGAGCGGTGGGTTCAGGCCATGCAGGAAAGCCTCTGCTCCTGCCGTTTCCACATATCATGATAAAACCCCTCAGTAATTCAAAGCCACAGTAATTCAAAGGTGCTATTCCTGACTGACAGTGCACAGAGATCTCCGGGCCAGGGCCGGAGATCAAGTCACTACCACTTCACCCAAAATAAACCCAAATGATCTCTAAACACCCATTCAGCCACCGTATCCACGAAATCCACCCAAATGAGAGCGTTTCATGCTCACTAAATTCCCAGCCATCATTTATCCAGCACGGAGACAAGGACAGAAACAGTGTTTTGCCTAGTCCCCTCCGCCTTGCCTGACTCACTTGATTAAAATACATATAAGCACCTATCTAAGCAGTGACATGCGAGGGTGAGCAATCAGAGCAGGTAATTGCTTGAGAGAGACGGGTGCGTGGGTGAGACGCCAAATACTCAGGAAACGGGTCACGGAGGGCAGAAAGCTGCAGCCGCATCCCGGGGGTGGCTCAGTGTCATGGCAACTCAGGGCTGAAGCTTGGCTTCCCAAAATGATGCTGCTGGGGGTGAACCCCAGGCAGGAGATTGAGGAAGAAATATCTCCTGTGCCAGCTTTGCTGGGTGGTGGGCGACGCTGGAGGGGGCTGCGGGGAGAGGGTAGGGGAGATGCGGCTCATCATCTGCCTACCACCGGTCCTGCCCTCGCTGGGCTCAGCTCATGCGTCGTACGAAGTGACGGGGCAGTGCTTCTGGGGTTTATTTTGCTTTCTAGTTTTTGTTTTCTGTCTGTGGGTAAATGCAAATGTGCTTTTTCTGCAGGGAGACACACAGGTGGGTTCAGAGCAAAACCAACTGGCCTCACGCAGGTTGTTGGCAGGTCTGGACCAAGCACGGCTTCTCCCGTTCTTGATGAATTAAATGGGCTGGGGAGGAGAAGCAGTCTTCCTCCGTGCCCTCAGTGATGAGGAGTAGGAGTTGTCACCCGCAGGGGACAGCGCAGGTGACAAATGTCACAGCATCCCCTTCTGAGGAAGGTCAGTGCAAAGGTGAAGCTGCTCCAGGGCTGCAATTCCCCTGGAAACACATCACCTTTCCATCCCATTTGCCTTTTCCCTACATGTGCCCCTAGCAAAACGCATGCCATTCCCAGCCTGCACTCAGCTAAATTGCTCCGGCAGTTCGCTGCCTCAGAAGCGCAACCCTGGGGAAGCCAAACTCAGCTGGAATCCTGAAAATAAAGAGAAGAGGATGACACTGTCTTCTCTGCCTCATCTATCCAGCCAAGGGAAAAGTGCTTTACAGGAAAAAGCTAGCAAATAAATTAAACTTTGCAGAAGGGCCGTGTGGTAGGTAAGAAAAATCCCCTTTTGCAAATGGGAAATACCAGCAGAGGTCAGAAGGATGGTTTGCGAGGGCCAGCGCTTCTGCTCGCAAGCCCACTTGGCACCAATGCAGTGTGGTACAAGCCAAGAGAGACAAAATACAGCCCCATGTGAGTCGCCCAAATCGGGGTGGGTGTCAGGCAGAAATGGCACCCCATCCCGAGCCCCCTGAGCCCCCTCCCAGGCCAGAATAACCGGCATCGCCCAAGCAGGGACAGCAGGACCTCGGGCTGTGTTTGCATTAGCAGGATGATAGCTAGTATTGCCCATGAAAATATCACTTGAAGGGATGCGGATCTCACTCCAGGGATTATCAAATCAACCGCTCCGAGTAACGCTCTCACAGCTGGTACAGGACTTTCGTACCCGTTGCAGATCCCCTTCAAACTGGGATCACAAACCTTGGTGCAGCTCAGCCAAACCCACACACCTCTCCAGGTTTGCAAGCCCAAATGAAAGGCCAAAAGATAAAAGGTGCTGGACAAGAAATAGCTGTATTTTCTCCTTCCCCTGTCCTTCAATTCAGCTACAGACAGAGCTGCATGGGACTAAAGATACAATGAACTCCAGTAATCCTGGGGATAGTGGGAACTGGCCTTTAGATGACAAGAGGACAAGAAAAACCTCCCGAGGGACCAGAGACCCCAATGCCACCATGCCTACCCCAGGAAAGAGCCCGCATTTCCACAGCGTAGGCTCCCTGATACTCGCTTTCTGCCTAGATGCCCCATGCTGCAATAATTTTGGTGAGAATTTTTAACCTGATTCTCAGGAAAAACTGTGGTTTTCTTCCCTACCTTAGCTGCTTGAGGTGTTTTACACACCATTAGTATCCCATCACAGCTTTCAGGCTTGGTGTTTGCAAGGGAGAGAGCAGCCACCAAGGTTTTTTTCTTGTTTCTATGACAATTCAGCTACACTGAGTCCAACTTTTTTTTTAAAAAGGGTCAAATTTTTTAAAAAATTTGATCTGCTGCATTTTGGCCAGGATCGATCTTGTCACAGCATCAGAGTAGCCCGGGGTGTTTTCAAAAGTCTTAAATATTTAATTTATTATCAGCATTGATCCCTGTTTTAATGAGCCAAACTGCACCCAGAGAGCGATGTTTCCATCAGCCTGCTCTTCTCTCCCTCCACTTGAGTGTTTCATGTTTTAACATTTTAATTGGGTCACTCACATTAAAATTTTGTTGCCTTTTTAAATTCAATGTGCCCCATAGCCTTCATCCGGGATTTCTAAATATTTGCAGTCAAACGAGATCAGCTCTGAGGAGAAGGTAATGACTCGCAGGGGGATTTCTTAGCTTGGATTTGCCCCATCCCTGCCCATTTCCAGCCACGCTTGCAGCGGCTCCCTGCATGGCCGGTGCCTGTGTTGGGTAGGACCATTAAAAGTAAGGATTTCTCCAATGGCAAACGAGGCAGAAACTCCGGGCATGAATTATACAAGCGCTGGGGCTCTCTCCCAGATGGGTATGAAGTATTTAACAGCTGAGGAGGGATGTTGTGCTTTAACAACATTGCTCCGATTCCCACCCTGCAGGAATCACCCCACGGGTGATTTAACTTTGAAACCTGCCCCGACACCAGCTACCTGAAGACCCAGCGATTTTAGCGCAGGGTTGCATCCTCATCCTCCGATGGGATCCAGGCACCGGCTGCTGAGCTGCTTTGGGCTGAACTTCATGGGATTTTGGATAAAGCCAAAAGACTCTTTGCACAGAGGGAGCAATAATAGTAATAATGATAATGGCAATAATAATGGTGAAGCAAATGGTTTATGGGATAGGATGAGCAAAGGACAAGTGCAGTATGGCATGGGGAGGAACCATGACCCAGCCCAGGGATCAAGCCGAGGTCTTACCACCGCCGCAGAGTCCTGCTGCCCGCGACCTGGGGCGGAACGGGATGAGTCACCGAGCAAACACCATGACCGAGCAGCAAATAGCTCCGGCACACCAGAACAAACCCAGTCCTCTGCTATTGCACCACAAAAATCAATTCTGTCAACATTGGGGCAGGAGGATCTGATATGAACAGAGGCAGCGAGCACAGCTGGGCTGGCTGCCCTGTGTTTGCAGCCGGGATTGCCGCTCTGCAGCTCCCTGAGCCCCGGCTGCTCAGCAAGACCAGCTCTCATGGTCTGGCAACAGGTTTTCCAGAAATTTGGTCAATCAAAGTTAAGGCTGGCTGGATTTTTTTTTTAAAACACGATCAGCATCAATAACAGAAGTTGTCCCTCTTGCCTCACATAGTTAATGCTCTGCCATAAACTTGGTTGCCATTATTGATATCAATATGACATTGGTGTCCGTGTAAATGTCACTTGGTAGCAATAATGTCAACGTTGCAGTCCCCTGGGTCAATAGACAGCAATACCAAATGTCATCCAGCCAGAAAGCACTGAGTAATTGGGAAATGTTAATACAAAGGTAAAAATCAGGGATGCATATGGGGCACGAAGTTTGTTTAGAGGAAGAAACTAATTTCACCATAGTCCAGAGGTCCGACAGCTTCTGGATTCGGTCCCGCTGCTGCTGTGGCTCTTGCTCTTTGCTGCTGCTGAGGGCAGGGGCTGCCTGGATGCTCCCTCTGCCTTTGCACTTTACCTGGGCACAAAATATGCCCCGACCAGTGCCTGTCACCCCTGCACTCCCCATGGACATTTTCCAGCTGCTCTTGGGAAAGGCGCAGGGCACGGGCACCCACCACCCACCCCGCCAGCCCAGCGGAGCTGCTCACGAGCCAGCTCCTGGCATGTGTACGGGTCCGGGATGGATTTATGCCATGACATTTCTAAAGATCCTTCCCAGGATTACTTGGGAAGTAGAGGGGAGAAAACCTTTCACAACTGCAACTGAGTGAAAGGGAAATGCAGCCGCTGTCTGGCACTGCGTTCAGTGCGCGCGGACTGAAGAAAGGGTAACACACTTGAGGAGCTGGCAGACGGCACCATCGCCAGCTCAGGGCTTGGTGGGTGGTTTCAAAATGGCAAAATGTTTCTGACTTATTTTCTATAACATCTGCTCCCACCACGTGCTGCACTGGAGAAGACGAATAGGTCCAAGAAGTGTGGCTGATCCGCACAAGAAATGCCCTTTTAACCTAACTGATGATGTTCAGCTGTTTTTACTGTAACTCTCCACTCACGCTTGAGCTCAGCAAGCAAAGTTATCTCCACTCGATTGGTCTCTGCAAAGGCTCTAGACAGCTGTAACTGGCCTTGGGAAGGCTTTCAGCCTCTGCCAAATGCCTCAAGGCATCCAAAATGAAAGAAGTTCAGTCCAATTTTGAGTGAGAAAGAGCACAGCTGGGTGTTTGCAGTGGTTCAGCCAACCCCATGGCACTGGGTTTACCTGGAGCTTCGCCGTCTCTGGGATGCAAACAGCCTGGACACAGCAGCAGCTCTGCCAGACCAGTCCCTGCCCCGGAGAGGAGCTGCAGCCGAGCCCTCGGGGCTTTGCTGAGCTCCCGGCAGATCCCGAGCTGCGCTGTCCAGGGACCTGAGCGTGCATGGAGCTAATGGAGGCAACAAGTGGCAAAAATAAAGGACAATAATAATTGCAATCATTATAAGCAGATGGGATTTTGGTGCCTTCCATCACTTCCCATTCACTGTCTGCACATCCTAGGTACCCAAGAGATGTTATCTGCGACAACACTGAGTTTTAGGAAGGACCGTGCTGACACTGGAAGCCCCCAGGGTCTGCTGCAAGACAACCTCCACGCTTCCTCTTCCCAGTCAGGACAGCTGCATATTTTAATTCAGCTGTGGGAAACTGAAGTCCTGTTCCCAAAGAGCCAAGCCTTTCTGCAACCAGGGCCTCGTGATAGATTTGCATAAGCAGCAACATCCATCACTGACAGATAAAACTTACCTATCTCAGTACTGCAATTTGATGGATTGACCTGCTCTGTTAAAAGACAATATTAATGGGAGAGCAAAGAGGGTTGTTTTTTTCTGACTGCGATACTGAGAAAAAAGGGGGGGAAATAAAATAAAATCCCCAATCAAACTCTTCATGTTATACTTGGATGCATAGCATATTCTTCTGATGAATAGTGGCAATTATTTTTCAGGATAATTTAAGCAGCTTTGATTTGAGGGGCAGTTTAGACTGACATTTAAATGAGCTCAAATTTAAACTGAGCTGCATTATTAGCTAGTGATTTTCTACTTACTGCTTTAAATAACTCCATGTCCCACGTTCGCAACGTACTAACTCCCCAAATTACAATAATTTCAGGATGCAAAGGACCTTAATGACCGAGTGACCTGCTTTGTCACGGGAAGTGCTCTGGGCTCAGGCAGGCGACGGGGATGTCGCGCAGCCGTGCAGGGTCCCTGCCCCTTCGGGGACATTACGGTGCCAGAGACGCAGCGCAGCATCCCAGTGCAGGATGCTGCTCATCATGGAAGTGGGGCTCGAGGGACTTTGGAGTTAACCTTTCTCTCCGAACCCTGTCACTGTCCCCAACCCTCAGATCGCTACAGTAGCATTTACGTTGTATAGTTAGCTTTCCTCTGACAAACTCGGGTTTGGCTGGATGCTTCAGTGCTTTCTCTCTGCTTTACTGTCCTGGATTAACTGATGAATGGTAAGGACTGCACACATCCCACTGGCACCTAACCAAGCTTGAACGAATCCCAGAAAAACAACAGAGCAGCTGAAACCTGAACCTTTGCCCCAAAGGGGAGCTGAACCTGAACCGCTGCTTCCTGAGGATGCCAGGCAGCTCCGATGCCTTTAAGCATCAGTTCCCTCTGCGTAGTGCCCTGCGAACCTTCGGCCACAAACACTGCACATATTGCCAAGAAAAGGACCCTGCTAGGGAGCTGCTGGCCTGGAGCAAAACCAACTGGAAATCCCTCCTGAGGGTTTGTTCCTGGTAAACAAGCCATGTTTGTCCCTGATGCAGGTTTGGATACCTGAACAAGGATTTCCCGGTGACTCCCAGGGCTGCATCAGTCCTTACCCCTTCTCTTGGGCTGACACACAAGGACACGTGTTTCTGGATGGCTGAATCCATCTGAGAGCTGTGACACATCATCTGTTCTCCCTGTGGTTTAACAGTTATAATGCAAATATAGATACATTCCTCCCCTTTCACAAAGACATTCTTTGTGGCTTTTCCATCCTGGGACTTACCAGCCCCGCTGTTGTGGTATCCGAGAGCCTCATGATCTTTAATGGCTTCTTTGCCCAAGTAATGCATTTACGTGCATCTCACCCAAAATGCTCTTTCATCCTCTCTATGTGCTTTTCCTCCTTGGCACAACTCTCCAGTTTTATTCCCTTTTATCTGAGCCACAGTCTGTGCTGGGATGACAAAAGCAGCCCTCAGCGCCAAAGGAAACAAGGAACATTTTGGATGCAACACTTTTGAGATAACAACCGACCCCAGACGTGCCTAACCCCAAAAATGGGGAAATGGCCCTGACTGTCTTCCCGGGAACCTGTGGGCTGCTACAGAAATCAGGGGGACAAAGCCACACATGCGGGCAGCACTGGCGCGGTCCCGGCTGCTTTAGCCATTGCAGGTCCCTGTATTTCAGCACAGCTTGTTGGAGCTGAACCCAGAGCTTCAATGGGATTTGAATGGATGAACGGTAGGTTAATATAGTAAGACTGAGGAGTGTGATGATTTTGTAACAAACTTCTTGAGGTTACGGGATATAAAGCATTTACCACCAGATCTGGATCCTCCAGTCCCAGTATCTCCAGCTATGCAGCCCTCATCGATCACGCATGCATTTAGTAACTATGTCAACATGAAAATTCTATTGATTCCCCCATTCCTCTGCTCTAGAGGTTACTCTGCTGAAAACATTTCACTACCAGCATTTTGGCAAGGCTCGCTGGTCTTCTCCAAGCTCAGTGGGAAAAACCCTCTTCAGTGCCTCTCTCCTGACCAGCTATCACAAAGGGGATGGAAGAGGGGGGCAGGAAGAAATCTAGTTATTCTGGCCCATGGCGATGTATATATTGCACCATCTGTGACAAAACCAACATGCGAGCGCCTGGTTATTATCCTCCCAGTGGTGCCCAGATCCCTCTACGTGGGACCCGCAGCAAGGCCCCAGGGCTGGCTCTAGCTGAGGTCAGACCTCTTCAACGCTCCCACGCGGGGTGTCTAAAAATGCCGGATGATGCAGAAACAAGGGGCTGCCTTTCACCAGGCAGTGCTGACTCCGGCTGGGATCGCGCTATTGCTCTGACTGATGGAAAAACTGGTGAGCCAGAAAACACGTTTTACCCCGCTGCAGTGGCTGGGTTGGAAGGATCAAGTCCTTGTTTCCTTGAAGAAAGAGTCTGGCCATGCGAGTGAATCTCTAGGTTAGAAGCTCATTTCCAGGCACCTCTGCAAATTTTTTACCTGCCCCAAAGACAAGCCAGTCTCCAGCATAATAAAAGCAACGCAGAGTCTGAACCCCACTTTTGCTAGTGGGTGCTGTGCCAGTGTCTTGGTGAGAGCAGGACTTACCGCTCCATGCCTGACAACTGGACCGTGCTAGAAAAATGCTGAAAATAGTAATTGTGCTCAAGTGCAAAGGCCAACAAGCCAAATCCTGGGAGCCTCAACCAATCTCTTTGTGCACAGTCCTTCAGATGCTTGCTCCTGCCCAGCCAGGGACTGAACTCCGGCGGTGGGGAACCCAGGGCCACGGCAGGGGATACCCAGGGGCTCTGGGATGAGGATGCTGCAGTGGGAAGGGGCAAAGATCCCTGGAAGTGACTTTTGCAGCTGTCTGCAACCAGCTGTGACTCTAATAGCTGTCCTAGCCGGCCACACCAGCATGGCCAGGCTCTTGCAAGCCAGGAAAAGCCCCTAACAACCTCAATTTTTCTCTCTGCTCGCCTCTGGTATCTCTTGCTTCTGCCTCCAATTGGAATATTATCAAAATAAATAAACAGTGGATCTCAAGATACAGCTGACAGAAAAAAAGAATGAGTGCTGGCCATCCCTTTCAAACTGAGGGAACATGAGCCAATTCTCAGTAGATTTTCAGGCCACACAAGGTTCACACATGCAGTCTCTAACCCAGACCTCCACTACCCATTTGCCTAGCTGAGCTTTGGTGGACAGCTAGATTTTTCTGCAGCCTCAAATCATTACCTTTTTTTTTTAAATTTTGGTGCCAAATAGTTTCAGTTTTGTGGATTTGTTTTGGGGGCCTTTTTTTATTCCCCCCCCCCATTTTTTTTTTTTAACTGCTTGCATTGCTGAGTAGAGCCTGGTATTGCATTTGCTAATGATGTTCTGTGCTGCTCAGCACTGGAGGGAGGAAAGCGGTATGCCCGGTTTGGGGAGCATGAGTCCTTTGCATCCTGACACTGGCAGCACTGCTGCGCTTTACCCAGGCTCCTCATTACTGTAGTGCTGATTAACGCCTGCACTGCTAATGAAGCAACAGGGTCAGAAGGGACAGAGGTAAAGGGAAGGGGAAGAAGGGGACCCTGAGGGATTAGGACAGGATGGAGCAAGGAAAATCTGGAGAATCGAGGCAGCCCAGAGCTCCAGCTGCATCCTGAAGGAAAGAAGATGCATTGCTGCATTATCTCAGAGTTATCCGAGATGCTGGCATGGCCAGCTAGGATGGCTGCTTGGGTGACAGCAGATGCCCAACGAGCCAAGTCTGTCTCCCACCTATCTCAGAGCTACAGGTGGGGGGGAAGCGCCGAGCACCGGGGCTGTGATGGCATCATGGGGGGGCTCTCAGTATTGGGGGGTCAGGTCTGCACCTGGAAAGCAGCTCCAGAAAAGCCCAGCTAAAAGCAGTTGGCAAAAGGTCACGCTCACTTTTCCCACCGTGGGTGCACGTCCCACCGGGGGCCTGATCCTTCCCTCCCACCGGCATGGTCCAGCCAGCCTCGAGCCGGATGGGCTGGGGAGTCCCGGCTAAGGACGCTGCTGGAGCTGGGCTTTCCTTTCCAGCTTTATTCATCCCCACACTGCAATCCCCAAATATCTGTGCTGGCTAGAGAGCCCTTCAGACAGACACAGGCAGCGTGGCATGCAAGGAGTTCGGTCAGTGCATAAATCATCTGGGTCCCCAACAAGGCTCTTCTTTTTGCATTATTTTTTCATTTAAAACCTATCATCCCAGTCAGATCCTCCCCACTAAGCACCATCAAGTGCCAAGAGGAGGGGAGTGAAGCCGAGCAGCGGCACGGCTCCGCTCCCCCTCCCTGGATGGTGACCGGTCGGGGAATGGCCCCATCCATCTCCCGCTCACAGCTGACAAGTGAAATTGCTTCATATCCTCCCCAAAATGTGTGGAATGAAACTGTGATCTATTTTAACACATATTCAAAGGGACACTGTCAAATAGCTTAGATCCAAAATGAGAGGTTTCGTAAACAAACCAACCAAACAAAAGACTTACAAAGCTTGGTATTAATAGAAAAGTTATTGGGCTGTTTTTTTTTTTTTTCAAACAGCAATAAAAGAAAGCTTTTTAAAAATTCCCCCTGCAGTGTTTGCAACCCAAACAAAACAGCATTATTTTGACACATGAGAAACGAGCCTGGTGAGGAGCGGGAGCTGCAGAGAAGGCATATGGAGGGCAGCTCCGGGAGAGGTGACAAAAAACTTTAAACCCCTTGTGTCACCCCCTATCCCCCACTTTTCACCCTTGTCTCCAAGCTCTCCTACCTCCTGGAGCCCCCCCAGCATCAGCAGGGCTCCCTGGGAGGATGCTCCCGTTCGCAGGGGGCAGACGGGTGCAGAGACCCCCCCGTCCCTCGCCGGGGTCCCGACGCTGCCTACAAACCTGGTACTGCAGGAGCAGAGTTCAGGCCAGGGGATGAATAAAGAAATTTAGGCTTGCAACCATGAGTAACATGGGTGCAGTTTCTCCTTCTCCTCCTGAGCAGGCCAGGTTGGAGAGCAGCCAGCTGCCTCACGCTTCGTTAAGCCCCTGATCATTAGTGGTGGGTACCGATAGCTGCAGCTGGCAGGGAGGACCAGCTGAGGGGCTGGGTAGGTGTTTCCTCGGTGTTGCTTTGGGTATGCTGGCAGGGTCTGTTGTCCCAAATTGGGGAAAAACCCCACAACCTACGGGACTGCGCAGGGCTCGCGCTGTCACGGGCGGCACGGCGGGGCTGTCCGTTGCAGCTCCGCTCCCACCAAGGAGGGCTCAGAGGGGTGAGGAACAGCGTTACTTAGGATGTGGTTCTTGGGAATGTGGGATGGAGAGGAAGAGGGTGAGAGGAAAATGGTGCTGATGGTGGGGACGTGGGATCTCTGCCACGTGAGCTGCCACGGTGGCTTCTCCAGTGCTGGGAGGTGATCGAAGCCGCTGCAGCAGCAGCCTGGGATGGACCAGCAAAACCATTCCCAAACCCTGGCCCATGCACAAGCCCCAGATGCTTTGGGAATGGGCAGACATCTGAATATCTGCTTGGGTCGAAGCCCTAAAAAGCCCAGCTTGGTATTGCAAAAAAACCGCTATTGCATTTCACCTGGAAAGTCAGTATTTTGCAGCGAAGCCGCCCCCCTGGCCAGCAGTGCCCAGCGCAGGCACCGCTCCACGCTCCGACCCAGTAACATGTCCATGTTTCAAGCCTGAGCGAGGGACAAAGTAATACCAGCTCCTTCCAGAGCCACGCAATCCGCTGAGGGACAAAATAAGGGAAAACCCTGAAAAAACCCAGGAAACTTAAACCAGTCTGCTGCAAGGTGGGGTGCACGGATGGTTTGTTTTGAGAAGATCTGCACATCGCAACATCTTGCTTTCCAACTGCTCCGAATGGGAGTGGGAAAACCAAGCCAAGTGCACTGGGGGAGCCAAATTGTTATTTTATTTTCTTAATTTTCCTGAACTGCACTAAAATGAACATCAGAGACGCCCCGTGATGAAAGCATGCAATGCTGCTTTCCACTGCAAAGTCCTTCCCAATGCAATAACCCCTGCAAGGTTAAAGGCAAAATCTGCCACAGCACACAAGGTGATGGGCAAGAGCTTGTACAAAGAGGAGAGAGCAGCGTACTTATTGTGAGGCTTTCTGGCTGAATAAAGTGACTCAGATAACACACTTGGGCTCTGCTTTGTGCATGCTGGAGCCTGCTTGCAGCTACCCCCAACTCCTCTGTAAATGAAGGTAAAGGAAGGGGCAAAGCGGCAATGGATTTCACGGGATGCTCGAGCTCGGGGAGCCTTCTGCGCCCTCTCCGCCGTTACAAACCGAGGCTCCGATCACTGCAACGACACATGGATGATATGCCATTTGGGATTAAACCTGCTAGAAAAGTCTAACTGGCTTCATGAGCAATTTAAGAGCTGCGGGATTGTGCCTTGATGGTGCAGCGGATCCCGATGCAGCATCCGAGATGGAAGCACATCAGTCCAGCTCTGCCCTGGATCTGGACTGGCATTCCCTGTTGCAGCTTGGGAAGTGCAGCTCTCGAGGAGATAAGTGTGGCTGGCGTTAACCTCAGCCAGCCCAGGTTCTCTTAATTGCTTACCTTGGGTTGATGCTGGCACCTGGGGCTAGCTGCAAAGCGCTGGGGTTTTATTAAAACCAGGCTTGTTTTTCATAAAATTGGAGATTAAACTAATCATATTACTCTGCTGCCGTATAAAACTTTACGTCCTTGGGCTTTAATAAGTTTTGCAAAGGAGGGAAAGATAATCAGCCATATATTGTAACCAGTGGAAAACAACTTGGGTGCAGCGGCTTGGGCGAGCGCAGAACGAGGGAGAGGAGAAGGGACCTGCCTCCCCATCCTGCAGCCGGCTCCTGCGCCGGGCAGCGATGCTCCTCCAGCCATTTTGCCAAATTCAGTTCCCGCTGATGCCAAGGGCAGCGATCCCGCCCTGCCCTGGGCTGCCCACAGCCAGGCAGCTCTGCAAGAGCAAAACTGCCCGTACGACCCGGCACAGGCAGCGGGGTCCCTGAATTTCAGTGTCTTTACTGGCCCAATTCTGCCCCAAGGTGGTGTCACCGCCACCACAGCCACGTTTCTAACCCGCCCTTCCAATCCTCACCCCGTAGCATCGCTGCGTGGAGGTGGGAGCACCCAAAATTTCTCCCAATTTTGCTCCCCGCCTTTCACCTGCCAGCAGCTCCAGCTCTCTGGTGTTGTATAGGTATGAGACATGCTCAGAGAAACCACAAACAAAGCTTTGCCTAGCCAGGTCCCATGCTGCAAAATGAAAAAGGAGTTGCAATTTACACTTTAAATGGGTTAATGTTCATGAAGTGCTCTTGTACTGGTGCAGGCGGTTGTCAGAGCCAATGCAACAAAATGCTAATTCAGCTCTGCAATCAATGGTGCCTTTCTTAGAAGTGGGGAGATAATTATGTCTAAACAGAAACTAGCTTTTTAAAGAGGTAAACAGCTGAAATTCATTACCTCCCTCTCTAGTTATCTGGAGTAAAGTGGTGACATTGGCAAATGCAGGAGGTTTCTGAGGGCTGCCCGTGGGCAAGTTCAGGTTCTGCTGATAGCCGTGATGCAACGGGGAAGGGCACAATGCCACTCTCCATGCTGGATTTCACTGGCACGAAGAAGACTTACAGAACCAGAGGATGCAATTAAAACCAACGGCTCGTCAGGCGTAGGTCTGACCTGAGTTGGGCAGTGGTCGTGTCCCCATGCTGACCCATGCAAGTCCCTGTGCTTATCTTGTGATGCATCAGGTCTCCAAGAGGATATTTATTTAGCAATGTCTTGCTAATAGAAGAGAAAAGATCAGTTAAAGCTATTTGGAAAGACTGCAGCAAACTATGGTCTTTCCTTGAGAGATAATTACTCATCTAGTTTCCCTGTCTAATAAACACACTTCAGTATTAATAAGACCCCTCCTCAGCACTACTTACAGCTTTCAAAAGAGCATGTCTGCAAATCACCAGCAAAACCAATCACAGCCCCGGGATGCACACGGACATTAGCAAAGCTTTGTGGAAAATGCATAAAACTCAACCTCTCAGACTTCTTTCAGTGTGCACAGTCACAAACAAGACCCACAACGCCTGCGGTGGGCAGACGAGCACCAGGCTGGGCTCAGCATCGGGGATGCTCCAACTTTCTGCATCCACCCCCCACCACGCAGGAAATCCAAAGCGCATTTTGCTGGGAGCACGCGTGCCCGACCCAGGCTCTTAGTAAGTGTAATTGCCAGCAGAGCAGAAGAGCCAATTTGAAAAGCAGAGAGGCTCTGGGACGTCAGACTCATGTTCAAAGCGGAGGCTACGTGCGAAGCACCGTGGGGTTTATGGGGGTCCCGGCACGGGCTCCCCGGGGGAACAGCTGCTGCCCAGGGGGGTTGGGGTCTGCCCCCAGCCTGCTGCCTGTGGAGAGACTCCTCCTGACCCCAGCAGGATCGCAGAGAGCCAAAGGAGAACAAATATCGACTTGGATGCTGAAATGAGCTTGCGGAGGGGTTTTTGGCTGCTAGCTGCTTTTTACTCGGGTTATAAAATTCAGTGGATTTTCGCAATGGAAAGAGACAGCTACCAGCCAGAGCGAGGTGAAGGCTGTTGAGAACCTCTGCGAACTGGGCTTTAAATTTTGATAGAAATCATCTGGATTTGAACTGGCTCCTTTTTGTGTTTGCCTCCTGAGGGTGCTGTAGGGAAGAGGCTTTTTGCTCGGAACACTGATGGACATTTTAATGTTAAGCTGCAACAGCGATCGACGATGTTTAGGGTTTAGTACTTGGTCAAGCACGTCTGTAAACTTGACCAGCTCTGGCCCCAATCCAGCAAAGCACTTAAACATGCCTTCTCCCGTGGATTTCACCCAGGCTTAAGGGGTGGGCAGGGCAGTAAATGGAGGGTGAGCCTGATGCATCAGGAAGGGAGGATGCAATGCTGCCTGCTGGCAGGGAGAGGACAGAGTCAGCAGCGAGTGATGGGCCAGGAGGGGAATTCCCAGGAGATCACCAGGGGTATTATTTACCCATATTTCAGAGGCAAGTCGGGACCAAGGAAGCATATAACGATGGTAATTGGTGGCACACAGATGATTAACCCAAATTTCTCAACTTCTGCCAGTGCAGTTTTCTTCGTCACAATTTTCTTCTTCTAAAAAGTACCACCTTGGGTTTATTTTCCAATAGCGGATGAACCCAGGGCTTTCAGCTTTAATTGGGCAATTCTGCGGCAATGAGAAGTTGGCATCTTGTGCGGGCAGGACGGCAGGGCTGAGCAAAGAACAACCCACATCTGGTGTTTCTCCCATTCAATATTGGAACAAAGATAAAAGATGGTGTTCAAATAAAAGCTAAAGGCGTCATAGGAAGCACACAGCTGCAGAAAGGCTTCCAGGCTTAGCACATAAGCTGGAAAGCAATAAATACAAGCCCAATAAAGCAATTCCACCTCAGGCTGAACTCTTCTGGAGGTGTTCTGGGCTGTATATGCCAACCTCCTTTCCTTGCATGAGAGAATTGTCTGTCACGATGTGGATATACAACCAAACATAAGACAGGCAGCAATTCATTGCAAGCACAGCCTGGCTGGGGAAAATGAGAAAAGACACTCATGTGAGGCAGCATGGGCAATCCCTTTGAAGCAACTTTGTGGTGCTCCTCTGGGAGAACTTGTCTGGTGGATTTAGCACCCTTGTACTAGATGTTCAAGTCCTTAAACGTGCATAAGAAATCCAGGGAAATACCTAAACCCATTTATCTAGGTTAAGTCTGGGCCTTTTTAACATTTGGTGTGACTGAACAGGTCAAAGGTTTAGAGAGCGCTGGCAGAGCGGGACGGTGCCCGAGTTGTCCTTTTAGGAGCTAATGCAACCTCTGACCTCCAGCCCCAAGTCAGTCGCGCTGCTTTCGGAGCTGCCCGGAGAGCTCTCCCTGGCCTCACTTCTCCCAAAAAGGAGAACATTTGCAGGTGTGGACACCGGCACTTAAGGCTTTTCCTAACTTTTCCTTGTGCGTCTCCTCCTCTGGGGATTTTCTGGAAGCTCCAGCCATCAGCACACATCCAACCTGTTCAAGATACCAAGCCGCAGTGCTTTTAACCTGATGAAAACCCTTAAGACCTGGTGGTAGCAAAACTCATTTAGTGTAGTTCATCACAGCCCTAATGAACACAGGTCTTGCACCCCTGTGGTTTTGATGTGGTTGTTTTCTCTACCTGTTCTCATTGAAAGAATCTGGATAGGGTAGCCCAGACTCGCTCTGTGCTGTACCCGAGTCTTCTCTGCAGATGGGTGTGATGCTACAGGACAGTCTCTCTCTCCCGCTGGTCCATGGCAGTCATTCTCACGGGTGGTAAATGAGATGGGCGCAGTGCATTCCATCCCTCTCCCTGCCCATGGGTAATCCAGTTCTATATATTCCTACCTAGCGGCTCAGCATTTACGCTGGGAAGGATCCGCTATTTCTGTCGACGGCAGGCAGGGTTCCCCAGTTATGAATTTACCCACATCTGTAAAATCTTGACTGTGTCACAGATTCTCCTCAAACTCATCTGGGAGGCTTATTCCACTGACTGTCCACAGTGTTTCCTTGAGTTCAACTGCAGCTATTGAAGGAAACCTGTCCCCTAGAAGACTTCTGTGCCCTTCTCCACACACTGAACAGGGTGAGAATGGCAACAGCCTTCTCTTCTGATTTTAACATCAGGACCAGAGGTTTCCATGTCTCTCATTGTAGATACCAGTTTGGGGACCAGGACCTCAACATCTCCTGTGCATCTCTGCCTCTCAGTGGCTTTAATCCACAGCCTGGTTGTGTCCTGTTCTCCGACAGCTTCCTACCACACACAGGACGTTGTTGCTAATGAGCTGATGCTCTCGCTAAATGCATTTTTCACCATGAAGCCATTAGAAAGTTCCCAGTCTGTTTGCAAGCAAAACCCAAACCATACAATAATAGTGCCATCCCCAACAAGAAAACCAGAATTTTTTTTAAAAATTGCTTGTATCTGCCTGTAAGCAGCAGAAACTCCTCAGCCTCACAAGGGAACTCGCCACTACTTCTTCTATCCATGAGTTAGAGCCCATAATCCACTTTCTTCCACCCAAGAGGTTGCACTATCTTGTAACACCAGACTCAGCACGACAGACTCGCTGTAGCCCTCGGCTCGGTCCCCGCCGTGACCTGATGTATCCCAACTGATGGAAATGATCCCTGTCCCCGGGGCAGGATGGCATGGTTTGGTGGTGAGAGCTGCAATTTTTAGTATTGTTTCTCTCCTTGCTGTGTTGGATAAAGGCGCTTTGCTGCGGCCGTCGCAAGGCTGTGGCGACAGCGAAATTTGCTCGGCCGTGCTGAACAGCCAAACAACTTTTCCAGAAAGAAAAATATTTTGCTGTCTCCAGATCCTGCGTCAAGTAAAAATAACTCTCAATTCCCCTCTCAATTAGTCGAACGTCATGGAGGCCTGAAATGTGCATCTAATTGTGTCTTTCTTGCCTCAAATTATCTCTGAGAAAGCGGCTTAGTCCCCATCAGTCCCCTGGTACCGCAGGGCACCGTGCCGGGGCTGGTCCTTGTGGGAGGGCAGCCAGGATAGGGACAACGGGGCAGCCCATCCAGAGGGGTCTGCAGCGGGAAGGGAAGAAGGTTTTGGGGGAAAAAAAGGGAGAGAAAGAGCTTGCAAAGGCAGGGGAAGGGAAAACTCTGGGCCACGGTGTGGGTGGCGAGGACCAGAGCAGAAGTGGGGTGCAGAGCTGCACAACCTGCTTTGGAAAGGGCAAGGCTGATAATTCTGAAGGTTCTCTAGCTCTAAGGCACATGGAGAAATATATTTAACTTTAAAAAAAAAAATCCAAGAAGGAAAAAAAACCCATTCGCTTGTGAACTAGAATTCATTAATTGCAACAGACTGAAATTTGGGAATTGTGCTTCACTGCCCAACAAACTGCTGGAAAATATTTAACCAAAGAATTGATGGGGAAAGTCTCTAATGCCCGTCATGGAGAGGCACGCTGACACCGCGCACCCACACACAGCCGCTCTGCAGCCGCGTGGCTCCCCGGTGGCTCCGTCCCCCCCCGTGACACTAAGCCACGTGGAGGAGGTGACACCCACGCCGGCTCCCAGGGAGCCCTACAGCAGCACTTGCTCTTATTCTCTCTGGCTGTCATCTCATTTTTTTTCCTCTCTGGGTGATGAATAATGAGAATAAAAATGAGAAAGAAAGCAGTATGACAGTCAATTACTGCCTTTGTGATTAACCACCCAAGAGCAGCCCCTGCTCAAAACAGCACTTGATGCTCCTTTTAAGCGAAACCATTCTGCTGGATCCCTTGATGGACATTTAGACAGGAAGGCAAAGTATCTGCTGATTTATTTTCTTGTTTTCTTATATAATCACAGCTTCCTAAATGTTAATGACTCCACGCAACACAACTGCCAGCAGTATTTGCATACAAGCTTTGCTCCTGTATGTGTGAACACACGTTGCTCTCGCTAGCGGAGGTGTTGGTGTGTTGGGAGAAGGAGCAAATTGCTGCGCGTGGGGCTCCCCGCTCAAGGAACGGAGCCCACGGCTCTTCGCAGATAAAGGCAAGAAGCTTGGCTGCTCAGCCCCCAAGGGTTTTAGCACAGGGTGACAAAGCTGGGACAAGATGCAAAATGCAGCCTCCCGGGATCCAGGTCTGAGCTGGCACCAGGAGCTGCGGGGGGACGCTGAGTCCCACAGCAGCCCTGGGAGGTCCTTCAGCCTGGGCCAAAACACCCAAATTGATGGCAATCGGCCCTTTCCCTGCAAACGAACAGCAGCAAAAAGGACAAAACCCTCTCTACAGAGGGAGGTAAGAGCTCCAAGGACAAATCTTTCTCCAGCATCCAATTAAAGGTTTCGTTATTCCTTACTAGCACATCAGGAAGAGCAGGATACCTAATGCAAAGAAAGCCGCCTATATCCAGAGACTGGCGATGGCTGCACACACTCAGATGGCTGCACACACTGAAGTTACACAAAGCTAATGAAACTACCCACCCAGCACACATTAATCACGCGCCCTGACACAGCAGCACGCCCAGATTCAAAGGAGACAACACAGGATCTCTGTTCAAGGTGAGCAAAGTATTGAACCCCAATTATTTCACTGCGAATTTCTCCTTCTCTTTTCATTCATTTCATAAAGAAACCTGATTTCTACCAACGTAGTTTTTACCAGACCGAGCACCTAGCCATGTAACTCTGTCCAGACTGCATTTTCCTCCGCCCAGTGCTGCTGCTTTTCTCTGTACGGAGAATTAGACTCGACGGGCACAGGACGCAGAGCCAGTGGGGCTCTGCTTTAGAGTAGCGTTTGGGAAAACAATTTGCCATTTTGTGTCTGGGTTCCCCATCTCTACAACCAGGAGGAAGCCAAAACACATTTTTTTCAAAGTGCTTTGAGCTCAATTGCTAAGAAAAAGTAAGTAAAGCCTAGATATCATCATTGCTTAAACTTCAGCAATTTACCCCCAAATGTTCTGACCTTCCCCCTAGTCCCCACCTAAATTTACCAGTCTGGCACCAGACCATCAAAGTCATTTAGCCCATCTCTTCTCCCTGGATTTGCCCAAACATACAATAAAATCACATTACAATAAACTGTGATCACCACCAGGACCAAGCGCTGCTACAATGAGAAACCTCGTTTTGGGGTTACATCAGGGTTTCAAAAGAAGTGTGATCCCCTCTCCTGACATTTGGGTAGGCAGGTGACCTGTCTGTATTATAATGGCTTTTTCCAAGGGTTTATCCTGTTATAAAGTCTCAGGGGTTCTCTCTGTAATTAGAGATTCAGTTTTCAGACAGGTAAACGTTCGTGCCCTACGTGGTGATCCTATTGCCATCACTAACACTTGACTGTTGCAGCTCAACAGTCAAGAAAGCATTTAAACAAACAAACCAAACCCAAGTTATTTTAACTCTTTGGGGAATCCAGCCGATGTGTTTTCCCTCTCCACAAATCGGCTGCCTCAGCTTTCAATGCAAAGCACTGGCCGAAGCTGCTTGACCCCTGAGCCACTTAAATACAGCTTTTTTCTTCTTTTATTTTCCTGGAGAACTGCATCTCCGGAGCAGTTAAAGGTTACCTGAAGGTTTACAGCACCGCACCGTGAGATGAGCAAGAAATTATTTCTCTGTATCAGACCTTGTGTTGGTCTTGCGCACCTCCGAAGACTCCAGCCTGCGTGTCACTTCCAGTAAAATATTCTGAATTAAAGTACCATTTAGAAATGCTTTATGAATATGTATTAAATGATTATTAGAAGCAATGACTGCGCATTCTTTAAGAGCTTATTGTAAATCATCATGTAATAAAATACATCAAAAATAAACTCTCAGCCGCTGATGCTTTAATAAGCTGCAATAAAAACACGTATCAGAGCTTGTAATGCTGCTGAGCATAACTACGTGCAGCTTTAAGGAACTAATTTACGTCTGTTTGACACCTTCAGCCTGCAAACACTTAGGCCAGGCTGCACCCCACGGGGAGCTGGGAGCAAGGGGAGCTGCTCCTGGGTTTGGGTGCTCGACCCCAGGGGACCCCAGGTCAGACAGGAGCAGGAAAACCCCAGAGACATTAAAGTGCAGGCAGTGAGGGAAACCTGCGGCATCCCAAGTGCTGGAAAAGGCAGGGAAGGCTGAGCACCAGCCTGAGCCACCGGCTGCACAAGAAACTTGCTTCCAGGCAGGTTTTTACCAGGTGAAAGTCCAAAGTTTCTGGGTTTTTTTTCTGCCTAAGGAGCATGGCACGTGTGAGCCCTGCGGCTTGGACAGCGGGGCAGTGACGGTCGTGTTTTGGGCAGAGGGAAAGAGCCAGGAACCATCCCCACATCCCGACAGATCTGCAGCCCTCCCAGGGCGGGGGCTGAGCCTCCTGGATGTAGCCGGGGAGAACCGGCTCCCACGTCACCGGAAAACCAAACCCCGAGCAGACAAAGGCACTGCCCGCTGCGCGTACTGGGTGCAGACAGCCCTGGACTTTTCAAGCATTTTACTCCCATGAACGCCCTTGAGCCAAAGATAAATCCTGCAGGAGCAACAGAATTTCCCTCTTTCCCAAATGCAAATTTGGGATATGCCTAAAAACATAAGGGTGCAAACAGATGCAGCCGAGCTCCCAGGAGCCGCCCAGGCAGTCACCATACACAGCTTTACCTCCTTGCTTTACCGACGGCAATAAATCATTCCACTGGATCATTTTATTATTTATCATTTTTAGCAAGCCTGAGGAAAGAAATCACTTCATTTAACTTAAAAGATCTGCTGTGCCTATCTCTCAGGGACGTCAGAAATGTGGCTGCTGCATCGCATCTCAGCTGAGCCGAGCAATGAGCCCCTCTGCCTGCGGGTGCTGCCCGCGCCGCTGGGCACGGTGCGTGGTGAACCTGGCCTACCTCCAGATTTTTATCTCCTTCTGGGAAATCACAATTGGGTTTAAATTCTTGAAAATAATGGCTGGTGCATCCCTCAGTCCCCGTTTGGTGAGAGCAATCTGCAAATGCAGTGAGAATGAGCAGCAGAGTCCACTGACATTTCCCTGCTTGAACTTTTCTCCTTGTCCTGGTTTCTTATTTGGCAAAAAAAGTTTCCACAGAAGACGGCTGTTTCACTAACAATAACAAAGTCTGGGTTGCAAAAAAAGGAAGATGAAATTAAAAAGATTTTCATTGGTCGGTGGCTGGGAATCCTGAGATGCTTCAGTGGGAATCTTCCTTCAAATCCAAACCATTTCATCCTGGGTTTCATTCTGCTTATTTGTGGCTCTTTTTTCCTCTCTGGAAAATCTGTCTACAAAGTCCACTTGTACAGAAGGGACAAACCCCGTGGCCACCAACATCCCATGCTGGGCTGGTTTCTGTTTATCCCAACCACTGCTTGGGAGCAAACTTCTGACCTTTTAAGTTGCAGAGAACTGTAAGATTATACCAATAACAGTTAAGAGCTTTTAAAAAAAAGCTCCTGGCATTTGTCTTCAAGGACCTTCTGATCTCCAGGCTGTCTCCGTAACTGTTCGCTGGGTGTTTCAAGAGGACAACACCAATTTTTGCAGCTCCTCTAAGGAGACGGGGCCAGAGCAAAGGGCGGGTGAGGCAAAGCACAAGCATCACCTCCGTGCCAGGGTCACCCAGGAAAGCCCCAGCACTCAAGTCATTTTCAAGTAAATTATCTAGAGAATTGCAGCCATCATCCTTTGCCCGGGCCGAGAGAGGAGCAAGCCAAATCTCTAGCTATTTTGTAACCCTAGTTTTTATCAGTCTTTATTGCAAGCTCTTCTGAAAACAAACAATTTGTAAGAGCAGAGGAGCTGGCTGAAATGCTGATGGCTGCCTTCAATGAGAGTTCGAAACGAGAAATACCTGCAGACTGTAGCAATCAGCTCCAAGTAATTTTCACTGAGAGACAGAGAGAGGGTTCAGCAAAGCAAAGGGAAACACAGGGCAGGTGGCTCATCAGAGCCACTTTCATGTTGCAAAACTACCTTCCCTCCATCACTCCTCTGAAGAGGGAATTTTGCCTTGCTGGGAGGAACGGACCGTGTCTGAGCCCTGATGCCAAATTGCATTTTGATGATACCTTTCCTTCCCCCAATGAAAAGGACTGAAGCAACACCTGTAATTTGGCCCTGATCGCTGAGCCCACCTGATGGGAGAACGCAGCCCCACCGCTTCTGGAGAGCCTCAACCATTTCTGTTGCCATTTGCTTTTCTTTGCAGGAAGGGTTTCTACACAGGCAAATCAATCCAGGGGAGGAAAAGGCATTAAAATTATGCAAACAACTTTCACAGCTGAGAAGAGCAGCTCTTGATCTATGCTGTCACTTGCTGTTTAGAAATAAGTAAGCCAGTCCTCCGTGTGCGTGGAGACAGCAGCGTCGGCGTGAGGCTGCTCAGAGTGGCCGACCGGGACTTACAGGCAAGGAAGGGTCATAAAAAAGCCAGATGTTAATGGCGAAATCATTAAGCAGCAATGGGTCATAGCCCAGCACAGGACCTGCAAGGCACTGAAGCATTGTACGGTCCCTCTGGGACTTAAAAAAACGCTCCATCAAGTATTACAGCACAAAGCTTGCCCTGCTTCATCTGGGAACTAATTCCCTCGGAAATAGGTCTCCCTGAGACCGTTGTTCCAGCAAAGAGGGCAGCAGCAAGGCTGTTTGAAAAGCAGCAGAGCACGTTCGAGGCAGGACTTTAACGGCACACTGGGATGGCACTGATTTGAGCAGGAGGCACTGCCGGTGATGCCCGGCATCCGAGAGCTTTTAGTTTCAGCTGCCTTCACCAGTTAGCACTCTGGGAGTTGGTTAGGAAAGTTTCGAGGACCAGCGGGCTGATCTGATATTTGTATGGCCTGAAATGGGAGGATGCAGTAAAAGAAATTTCCTGCCAGAGCTTTTCTGCAGTCAGGAATTGTGCTAAGGCTCCTTGGGTGGGAGTCTCCTGACTTTCAGCACGTGCTGGAAATGGCCCCATGTTTCTTGCCTGGGTGACCCGACCGGCTGGCTGTGATGGACCGTCCCAATTTACCCGGACAGAAGAAGCCACTTTTGCACTTGATGTCCAACTTGCACTGCAGGCACTTTGCTAAAAGGTGGTGTCAAGTCTGAGGGCTGGGGATGCCTGAAGGCATCAAAAGACCCTGATATTAAAATCAAACAAAAAACTAGAGCCAGAAATCCTCTGTGCACTTAATTTTCTCTATTTATATATATCTGACTGAGGTAAAGTCATGAACCAAGTGAAGAGCAAACGTTTGCAGAGCAGGACCTCCTGGCCCGCGCGTTTCCAGCCCAGCTTTGCAGACTCACAGAGGGATGGCTTTGACAAACTTTCCCGTTTGGGGGTTTCCATCCAAGCACACTCCCGGCCCCGCTGACGGAGAGCCCTGTGTTTGCTCCCCTGCTATGCCAGCAAGCTGCCGTAAGCGTGAATCAGACTTACCAGCTTTCTGAAACGCAACACAGCGGGAGGCTGGAAACAGATGCCTGGGGAAGGCTGATAGAGGAGCCTCCGTTTCACCTCCTTTCACGGCAGAGCCCATCAATCCTGCGAAGCGGCAAACGCAGAACTGCCTCCAAATCTATATTAACCCACGCTAATGTGGCAGCCCTGGACAGCAGCGGCGTACAGCTCAATCAAAGTGTCAGAATATGAATGAAATTAGGATTTGATGAAATTGCATTTACAGCATAGCAGTGACAGCAAGGGCATGTGCATATGTATCCTTTTCTCATCTCCCATGCCTCGCTAGAGCAGTCGGAGATAAATTTACTGAAGGCTCCAGGAGCTGAGCGGTAACAATCTATCTCGCTTTTCCATCTTTTATAAGGACACAGCGATGGCTCTTCCAGGGGAGCTTAGGAGACACCTACTGTCAGTTAAACCTAAATATCTCCCTATGCTTCTTGAAACCCTGGAGACTGCAAAGAGAAGAGGATAGAAGAAGGACAAACGGCTCAAATCCTGGATGTCACAAGAGTTATGGTCCTGGCCTGGCCCTGAAGGTGACGTTGCTCTGTTATCCTCTCCAGGGCAGTGCTGGTTTCCATCAGCAAAGTCATCAGCCCAGAAACCCTGGTGAGGGGCTGCTAAGAAGGTGTGGCTGCACCATGGAAGATGAATCCTGGCTTGGGAGCTTTGCCCAGGGATCCATTGCCCTGCGTACACGTCCCTGAAACCTCAGTGACCAACTCAAGTTCTCTGTCACTCTCATTAAAAGCCTCAAGTTCAATTTGTCAACATGCATTTAGCATGAGACTAGATGCGGAGCCGTGTACAGCAAAATCTGGGGTTTGCACCCTGCAGTTTGCAGGCACAAAGCAGAAAACACTGCCGAGTTAAACACATGGCACAGAGCCCTCCACAGCCACCATAAATTCTTTTGAAATATTAATATTAATAATTAACTATGTTCCACTGCATTATCTCTTCTCATCCCCTTCAATGCAACTTCCTTGTCTGGCACATTTGAAAGTGAATGTGAGTGGCATAAAATGTTAATACTTAGGGACAACATCTAAGTAAATAGATAAAAGCATCCCACCCCTTCCTTTATCCATCTCATGATTTATTCTGTTTTCACATTCTCCATACAGTTGTTTTGCAGTGACAAAGTTGCATCTTTCACAAACACAGAAATACAAGTCCACTTTGAATCGTGACTAAACAGTCCCTTGAAGGATTAAAAATAAGGGAAAAACCTGAGGTTTTTTTCCCCCACCTACCGAACCCAGCATATTAAATTGGAGATGAAGGCCACGGTGGAGAAGAACATTTTGAAGCCACGGAAAGTACGTGCCAAAGGAGATGTGGTTGTTTTGGGGCATGGGGATGGTCAGGGAAGAATGGGGTGGTTTTTTTGTTTTCCGCTGATTTGAAGAAATAGCTTGAAATGGTAAGAACAGACTCAGACTAAATCACCGCGAGACACTCGGCGTGGATCAGGCATCTGCTGTGCCTGAGCTAGATCAGCAATTCAAAGCCCATTCTCCTTCTTTCCAGGTTCCAGAAAACACCGGCTACACGCTCAGACCTCCTTGGGCACCACATCACTGGTTCAAAAAACCAGCATACGCCATTCATTTAAAAACTAATCAGCAAGATAATCCCCCCTTCTGCCGAAAGACAGCGGATCTGGCTGAACTACAGGGCAAAGCAGCCTGCGAAACCAGCGGTACCCACAGCGGCTGCAGCTCGCTGAAGCTGATCCCACCGAATCGTCACGTTGTCCTACTTCAGATGTTTTACCAGCACCGTCATCAGAAGGGAATGACTTTGGTCTCTCCCTCTCAGCAGCTCTCTTATCTGCCCTTTGCATTGCTTTAATCTGTTTGCTTGTTTGTTTGCTCTGTCTCGCCAGCTGGAGACAGAGGTTGAACTGAAAAATATTTGCATTCCAGTTCAGAGTCACTGCAAAGGCCTCCAGACCTCTATCTTTGTGTTTAAAACCTGACTGGTTGCGGAAAGCCCAAAGAAACCCCTCAAAGCCACTTGTCTACAGTCCTCACGAATGGGGCACGAATTAAAATGCATATAAACCCTGCAAACCCACAGGCCTGGGTGAAGCAATCCCACCTGCTGCTCTCGGTGCATTTTTACCCATGTTATTTCTTGAATTAAAGTAGGATTGTGCCATTGTGGCGGGAGAAAAGCAAGAGCCTGGTACCCTTTCAAGGAATCCCAAGAATATTTGCAAGGGAGCTCTGTTTTTCCTTGGTTTGCAAGAAGCTCGTGCCTACTGAGCAATTTTACTAAAAATACTGGGAGTGTTTTGACATTGAATGGTGCCAGAAATACACCCCGTCCACAGCATAACGAGGGAAGCATATGCTACGCTCCATTTCAAGGTCTTCTCCAAAAGCTGGGCTGGGAGGTTGGGGGTGGAGAACGTGCTTTAAAATAGCATTTTGCAAACTTCTGGGGAGGTTATTGGCAACAGAACATGTAATTCTGGAAACGTCTTAGCAATTAAAAGTGACTAACTGCAAGAGGAGGATTTCCCCCGTTACCTCATTTGGTTTTATCAACACGGCGCCTTCCCCTGCCTGCACCGTGCCCCGCGTCCCGCCGCGTGCAACACCCCACGTCCCTCTGCGCTTGCACCGTCAAGCTTCTGCTTAATTGCTTCTGACAATCTCCCCATCACTACTTAATCACTTGTCACCTTGAAGTGACAAGTTTTTTCTTTCCTTTTTGTTTTTTTTTCCCCCTCCATGGTGCATCACCAACTCAATTAAAGCTCAGCTGCAAAAAAATTAACAGCCACGTAGATAGAGACGGATTGGATCCAGCAAAGGGGCTTTGCTCCTTGATCTTCTTTGGCGGGCACCCGAAGACCAATCCTGTATTCTTGCTATTCCCTATATGTCACTAAAAGGAGCTGATTTTCAAGAAAACGGGAGGTGTTTCCACCGAGAAAACCCTATAAACACAGTATGTAGCTTTGCACCAAATTTAGCTTCTCTCCTGCAGCGTCGCCCTGATCCAGTTACAAACTACAAGGACACGAGCTCTTCCAAACAAGTTCGCAAAAAGATGACCTGAAGCAAGGGGGAGCTGAAGCCCCGCGGGCAGGAGGGGATGCACTGGGCTCCAACTCTGCAGAAGATCATCTCAGCTCTGAATTTGCAAAGATTATTACAGCCTGGCACTCACTATTTCGGAATTCTTTGTAAGTGTGGGATGAAGGTCTCAATGCAGCAAGCGGGAGGACAAATAGCAACACTGCAGCCTCCCTGGTCTCATCGGTCCTAAGATTTTGGAAAGAAAAAAGGGCAGGAGTAGTTGGGCTTTCATTAGGGACCCAAGTGGGGAGGAGGAGAGGCGACACAGAGAAGGGGACTTTGATTTCTCTGGTGTTTAATCTAAATTGAAGGTTACAGACTGACAGCTCCAAATGAGGAATTGCCAAATGTTGGCCTCCTCGTTGTCAGAGACTAAGAAAGTGTGACAGAAGTGGTGGGTGTGAATTTTAATGTTTTATTTTGCCTGATCTTGGGAAAGCTTCCCTCCTTTGCATTTGAAGTTCCTCAGTAAATTATTCCGACTTTGCTATTTTTTTCCCCCCAAAGAGTAACATCTGGAGTGTTATAACAATCACTCTAATTTTTAGGTACCTCTGAAGGATGGGAATGGGTAAAGAAGAGCCTCCTGGCCAACCTAAATAGCAAAAGACGTCCTTGTGTCCTGAAATCTGCTATCAAAAGCCTTGCAGAGCACAGTTCAAATGCCAGTTACAGGAGTTTTAGGCTTCAGTAGAACTTCATCAGAGCTTAAAGTGCCTTAGAAAAATTAAGGAATGCCCCTGCTCTGCCACAGCTAAGCAGCTGCCTCCTCCCTTGCCCGCCTCCCACTCCACACAGGGATGGACGCGCAGCAAGGGGCCAGAGAGGAAGGTTTGGCATTAGCCGTAGGAACCAGGGCTGCAACCGCGGTCCTTGGCCTCAGCCACTTATCAGCACTGAGCCTGGTCTGCTTGGGCTGTTTAATTACACGGATGGATTTTCTGTGCCAGATTCCTCAAACTGCAGGGCTTCACAAGTCATTAAAATCTTCAAACAGTTCCAGAAAAATCAGCGTAAATTTATGTGTTAGGCTTGCAGGTGGGTCAGAGCAATCCCGCAGCTGCTGCGCGTCCCGTGTTCCAGCCCTTTGCAAAGGCTGCGGCTGCCCAGGGACCTTCACCCCACGTCTGGAAGCTTCACTGAGCAACCAGCCTGCCTGTCATTTTGGCAAAGGAGCGGTGGATTGCGGCACTGTGTAAACGACTGTCACTACGGCGTATCGTTAGCTGTATGCATTTCTCACGCTAACTCGATCGGGTGCGGAAGCACTGCAGAGCTCGAGGCCCTCCATCACTCACAGCAGGTCTTACAGCACTCAGCCCCTTGTTTTGCTACAAACCCCTATATCAGAAATAATCACCGTATGCACCTTTAAACTAAATCTCCGTTTTAAAAAAAGAAACACCTGGTTTCTGCAATGGCATTGCAATCACCTGGGGACAACCAGCTGTACTGGCTGGGGCCAAACAGATCAGTACATGCAAACGTAAATTCAGCAGCCAACCTGTTAACTTCCAAAGGAATCTGGATGACTGCCCAGCGAAGGAGTTTTTGCATCTCCCATGCTGTGCCTTGTCAGGTATCCCTCCCCTCTGCTCCTCACCCAGAACCGGTAAGAGACTTTGCTGGGACAACAAGATTTGAGCCCATTTTATGCACTAAAATGCTCATGTCGCTGATATGACTTAACCACGTTACCAAAATCTGTCACCGTTGGCAAAGGGGACCAGCAACATCCACGGAAGAGAAAAATCCATGGAGGTTTATGAGATGCACAAGGACAGATCTGGCTCCAGCAGCCTGGGAGCTGCAGAGCGCTGGAGGCAGGGCTGGCTCTGCTCCTCACCCATTGCTGGGTGATGTTTCACCTTGTTTAATGGTAATTTTTAACCCCACAGAAGCAATAAAAACTAATAAAATAGAAGGTGAAGGAGTATGTGCAAGGAGATACGCTCAAGAATTTTCTGCAAAGCAGAGGAGTGGTTTCAAGCTCTGGACCTGAGTTTTCACAGAACAAACTTTGTACCATCCACTAACCCTTTGCAACTCTGCGTTTGAGGGGTTTGGAAGAAAAATTCTGAAGCAATCGTAAAAAAATTGGGTTATTTTCACGGATTTCTATGGAGTGTTTTCTAGCTCTCCTGTCATGTCCATAGAAGAGTAACTGGTTTCCCCAGACCTTATCAACGTCCATAAAACTTTGAGACATACAAACCACATCCTCTTTGCCAGCAATTTCTTAACCCAGCGTAGCACTGCCAAACTGGGGGCAGTAAAACCCAGCCTAGAGCTGGACCAAACAGCAACACAAGGCGGAAAGTTGCTACATGGCCCAGAGCACCTCCACGCTCTCTGTCACCTGCTTTTTCTTTCCCTCTAAAATTGCTGGTGGTTTTGGTTGCAATCTCTGCTCAGGAAACCGCAACCCAAACAAGCCCTTTGGCCATCGCTTGATTCAGAAAGCTGAGACGTGAAAAAAAGCTATTGAACCCATACGGATGGGTCCACACACGCAACCACGCACGTGCCTTCATGCAAAGCATCCCACCCCTGCAAAGCTGCTCAGAAGGGCTGGAGGCAATTTCCCAATGTGCACAACCCTGGGGAGAAAGGTAGGGTCCTTTGCCCCTCTTATCATTTTGTTTTTCGACGGCTCCCGTGACCACGCCATGATTTTTAATGCCAGAAAACACACCTGAGCGGTTTCTGTAGGAGATGGCTTCTCATGACCCGGTCTGCTCAACTTGCTTCAAAAGGCCATAGAGGAACAAGATTGTAATGGGGAAAAAGGAAAAGCCATCTTCATCAAGATAATACTGAAGTTCTAACAGCTACGCTCCAGCTCAGCACACTCCTGACTCGCAGCAGACCACAGGACCAGCCGGCTGTGTTGTAGGGATAAAAGCAATCGCCAATTTAAAACCTGCTCCAGCCCTGACCTGTTGCCGTTTTAACTCATCTCAATGAATGTGTTAAACGCAGCCCTTGTGATTAGACTGATTCCTCCGTCATGTCGCCGTGGCGATTTTCTCCCTGTAATGCCCTTATCTTTTCCATGGTGTTTCCTTTTTCTGGGTTAAGATTCAACGCTACTGAACGAAAAAAGCAGCAGCCAGGTCTGATTTATCGAACCAAGCCATTTCTGCGGCTCTTACTGTGCACTCTGTTTCGGAAGAACAATGAATAAGCTTAAAGAACAATACTCACTCTTAATTAAATGGTACTGCAAAAAAAATGCATTGGTGTTGGACCATGGCCATGCTGCTTAAGATTTATTAAATTTGACAGTTTAATATGCTCTGAATATCTGTGCTCCTACACAAGTAGTGCTCAGAAAACAGTTTAAATATGCTTTCAATTTAATTATACTTCATGCCTACTTCCCTCGTTGTCAGCAGACCGGTGTGCCATGAGCTGACCTCGCCGGCAAAGCTCCTGCTTAGGGAGGGAGGACGGTAAAGCCACGTCTGCCGATGGAGCCTGGCACAGAGGCATGCGAAGCAGCACCGAGTGAGCCGGCACGTCCCCGGAGCACGCGGAGGCTGGCGTGCGTGGTGGCCACCTCCACGTAGCCTTGGCCAAGGCTACCGAGCCTGCCCCGCTGGCAGGGTCCCGGCAGCCCATCGTGTTGTCTCGGTGCCAGGAATGGCTTCTGCAGCCACAGCGGTGACGAAGATCTGAAACGAGCTGCTGGGCTGGGGCCAGCATCCTCCCACCATTGGCAGCTGCGGGTGTTTGCCAGCTCAGAAATGCCGGGAGATGAATGGGTGCAGAGACCCGTCCTGCACTTTGCTCACTGGGAAGACTTGCTTTTCATGCTTCCCTGCAGCACGTCTACTTCTGTTAAAAAACGGAATCTAGTGTCCAGATCTGTCAGCCAGGAGATGTGGTCTCGATTCAACAAAACACAAGACATATGCTTCACTTCAGCACTTAATGTACCAGTCACCTGACTGCACCCTAAGTCAAGGCTTCAGAAATCAAACGTATGTTTAAGAGAAAAGGCCCCAATGAGTAGTCTCAGAATTCACGGAAATAAGGACTTGAAAATAAGTTCTCCTTTCCCCAGCTACTTGGAGATGTCTTTGAAAGTTGACAGCAAAGCGACAAAGTTGCCAGCACTCAAGTCACGGATAGATTAATTATTCCTACTTTTGGAAGAGGGATATCTAATTTAATCAAACACACTTCAGAAAGCACTAATTGCTGTGGAAGTGACTATCATTTACCTAAAGGGCAACTACACTCAGAGAAGCAGAAGTGGCTTTGCTTTCATCCCACCACTATCACCTTCCATTATCTCTGACAGCTACTAATGACACTGTAGACATGGAGAAACTGCCCCATAATTACAAACCATCTTCCAGGGAGCCAGGAAAATAGGAAGCTGAAGACACGCCATAATATTTCCCGTTGTTTTTGTGAGCTGGTGGCAGACATGGCAATGAGATACGGTTTGATGGGAGTCGTGCCTCCCTTTCCAAACTGGCAGTGAGCTTTGGGGACACAGGTTCAGAATCCTGGTCCCAGCCTAGAAGACACACGCACCCTCGCCCAGTCCCTCGCAGTTGAAGACGAGCACCATCTTTTTTAGGGACTGGCAGGACTAGGGAAAAAAAGACCTGAAAAATTGCACATTTTTATAGATACATGAGGAATTTGGACTTGAAGAGCTTTAAGATTACACCAGGAGAGACGTGTGAGTTTACGCAAGCAGGCATAATAAGCCCAATCCCTAGATTACTTTCCACCAGTGGACGATTTTGGCCCGTGGCTTTCCTCTGTCTGTGAATTGCAACTTTTACAGTACTCTGCTATTACAAGGAGCAGCAATAACAGTGAGTAGGCACTTTATTTTTTCCTAGTAACTTCTTTTCTCTGCTGTATATATAGGTTTCTGCCATGCTCAGCCAATCCATCACCCATCCATGCCATGGGCTCAGCCGCTGGCACATCCCTGCAGCACAGCACCTTGGAGCACCTCGGAGCCGCCAGCGGGCTTATCCTATAGCACCTTACGGAAAGCTACTTTGCCAGAGATTATCCACCGGTTAAGCACAAAGGAAGCAGGACATAACGCGGCTGAGTGACTGGCACAAGATCACACAGGGAACTAATTGCTCCTGGATCCTGCCTGGGTGCTTCAGCATCTCCCTTCCAGAGCAGAGCATAAGGGTGATGGAGGGAGGATGGGAGATGCCATGGTGCTGGCTGTGCAATCCCAAGAGCTTTGCAGAGCGGTTACTTAGTGTTGGACAAGTCCACGGCCATGGCAATGCAGAGGTCACCCCACTCCTTCTCCCATCACTGGTCACCGACGAGCTTTTAAACAAGGAAATCCCGTGATGTTAAGAGCTCCTGCATCACGGGCAGGGAATGCAGCGCAGCTTAATGCAATAGATCCAGAGATGGGGCTAAAACTGATTGAAAAAGGTTCTCCTTCTCCACCCCTTAATTACGGAGCACTTGTACTACAGTGACCTTCAGGGAGAACATGGCAGTTGAACTAAGGACTGCCTGAACCAGCCCACCCAAATTCTTCCTTTTATGGCCCAGCAGCCTCACTCGGTGCTAAATCCAATATACTTTGGGAAACGGAATTGCCCAGTGTCGTCATAGGCTGTCCTTATTTAATCACGTTAAAAGCCATGGAGATAGTATTATTCTGGATTAGAGATGAATAAGGCTTTTAAAAACAAACTCAAACTAAACCAATCTGCTCACAAAAAAAGCATTACAATAAGCAAAGTCAAATTGTTGCTATCAAATGCACTCTAAACCAATAAAACTTGTAAATGCAGAACTGTCAGGCCATGGGAAGGCTTGTGGAGGAGACAATCTTTCCCCACGCCACAGTGTTTCTAATCACTTATAGGACAGATAGCAGGTAATTTGGGTCAATGCTTAAGACATTAAACCACTGCTACAAACCTTTGGACTTAACAAGCTTTGGGACTTAGCGGGCAAGGGATAAAGCAGCAGAAGTTTATATACTTTCAGGGACATTTATTCTCCATACAACGCTACACCCTGGAAAGTCTCGTCATACTGCACCCTTCGTCCCTTTCTGGGACATTCCCTGGTAAAATGAAACCAGATGAATAGGGTTAAGATGAAGGGTGACATTTTCAAACTGCTGGGGGATTTAGGAAGCCAAGCCTTGCTGGAGGTGACGTACGCACTTGCAAGCCACTCCTGCAAGGTTGGGATACGGTGTCGAAATTACCTCCCCTCAGCTCTCATCTTTTCCTAGAGATCCACTTAATGAGCCATACCTTGAGTGAGCCTACCCTGCACAGAGATGCCGTGAGGTTGGCTTTTTCTGGATACTCAAATGACTAAAATACTGAGACCAGCCCATTCCTCGAATCACATCCCCATGCTAGACCCTTTAGGGAGAGAAAAATAGAAAAAGGAAGGGATAAAAAAAAAAATCATCCTCATTTGTGGGCTTCACATGTTAATTCAGATCCCAGAAAAAAATCAGGGGGGTTAAAGAAAAAATGCCATCTCTTAGAAGGGCCTCTTGGGGAGAAACGTGGGAGAGAAACGCTTCTTCTTCCATATGGTTTTGTGCGTGGTGCTGGGAGCTGTCTCTTCTGCTACAGGCGGGTGGCCTGGGTGCCTCCATGCCACGCTATGAAACTCAGAGTGTTGCTCCAGAAACTTTCTTTAGGACCTACCACCCCGAGCGGGCTCGCCGGCACTGGAGGGATGTTTCCTGCCACGACCATGTGTGCAGGGAAAGGTGAGGAGTTTCCTTCAGCCACCTCCCGCGGTTTTGGGAGAGCCGTCCCTGCCGAGCTCCTGGCCAGGTTAACGAGACAGGGGATGTCCATTCTACAGGGAGATGCCGAGACGGAGCCAAAGACGACCCGCAGGGAGGTTTTCTCTCCGTTGCGAGGCAGAGCACAGGACAAAGCCCTATTTGCTGGTTCCCTCTGCTCATGCCTGATGCTGCTGAGCTTATATTCCTAGTTACTGAGTTGTACGTTGCAGAAATACCCCCCGGAAAGCCAGACCTACGACTAGCCACAATCTTCCCCTTCTATCTACGAAGATGTACAAATCGTGTAACATTTCCCCCGCACTGACGAGGACAAAGGGACACTTAATACCCCGCAAAAAAGTCCTCCCGCATGAGCGGGGCTGGGAGCAGCCTGTGATGTCCCAGCCAGGGCAATAACTTCACAAAAGACATGGGGAGTTGCTGGGCCAAGGCTGGGGCCAGCCACGCACCCGCCGTTCCCAGGTGACTGCAGGTGACGCCCAGCCTGTCCTCATGTCACTCGTCCCGTCCTTTACTTGGGTGAGCAAGACCGGAGAGAGAAAACGTCTCCCACCCTGACAAAGGCACCTCGAGACGTGATGAATCTGCAGCAGGAGCCTGCACCGTGCTTCACAGCGCACGCACAAACGTTATTTCAGATACAAAAACATAATAGGCTTTTGTTTGCATTTAATATTAGAGGATAATAGAACTATTAGTTCCATATTTTCATAACAATTCTCTTGCACAATCATCTCAAAGCTAAAGCAGCAATATAGGTTTTAATCTTCACGAAGACATTTTGTGCCCTGTGTTCCTCAGGCCTCCCTGTGCCCTCCTCCACTTCCAGTCTTCCTGGTTTTTATCCAGCACCTTTGGAATTAAAATTTAAATCACAGACTTCCCTTGCCACAAAGCTGGGCTCTTTGTGTCACATCTTTTAGGGGCACTTCTCCAGATCGCTAATTAGGCATTTCCTCTTTTCTTGCTATGGGCCAAGTTTGCAAACCCAACCTCTTGCCTCCTCTGGTAAAATTGAAAATTTTGGTCAAGCTTGGATTTTTATTTGCTTGCCTCCTTTTCCATGCCCTGCCTCAAACAGGCATATGGGGAAACACTGTATTGAGCATTTGCCCAGGATGAATTGCTCAGCGAGCTGCTCAGCACGTCTCAGTGCAGGCATATGCTCTTCCCACCCCAAGAGAAATACTACCAGCACCCCAAATTAACACCACCACCTCCTTGTTGAGGCTGCACCCCGCTCCCGGACACCTTGGACTCACACAGCCCTCACAGTCCCTGGCAAAAGGCTGCCAAGAGCATTTCTGAAAAAAACACAGCGCAGTGAAAAAACAGACAAGGAGTTAGAGATTCTGATTTTTTTTTTTCCCTCCTTGTGGTTTTGTAGGTTATTTTGATGAGGTTTCTGTAGTTCCCTGGTGCAGTACTAATAGCAGTATGGAATTATCCACTACTGACATGTGCTACTGACGCATGAACTGAAGCATTTTTTTTAATTTACTTTTTTAAAGTCATTACGGGCAGATGCTACAGGGGACAGACTGAAACATTTTGGAGCAACGCCTCATCTTTGTGCAATAATAAAACAGCCAGACTCTGTCCCTGCCACTTCTGACACGCTACGAAACAGCATGGAGCAATGCGTGGAAAAAACCCTCCACAGAAAATTCCCAACAAAAAGCTTTGCGTTTTTAAAGGAAAGCTCTGAAATACTCAACAAAACCAAATCCAAAAAAGAAAAAGTGTTAATTTCATGAATCCCCTTCAGGATTTTTTTAACTGACACATTTTGGAAAAGCATATATATTAATTGAGAGCAAACACACTAATTTTATTCAAAAAAGGCTGACAAAAAAGAGGGCCCTGCAGTCCCCAAAACTGCCTTTTACTTCCAAATCTTGGCTCAGCCTGTGCCTGCAATACCGCAGAACAGCAGCGGTTTGGTTTTTACAACCAACACTTGTTCTGATGCTCAGATCATCAATTTAAAAGCACTTTAAGACTGCCAGATGATCTACATCAATATTATATATTACTCTTATCGGCAACGAGCGTAACGACGCTGAAAGCCTCCGGCGATGCATGCGAGGCGTCGCAAGATGCCTTCTGCGGGGAGGTTGGAGAGAAGTTAGTGGCGTCCTTGGCCATATGGCTGGGATATAAGCCTAAAGCTGAGGCTTGGAGAATGCCCAACTCCATCGCAATTTAATCTAGCTCTCTGGGTCCCCAGTCATTTACATGATGGGTAGGAGTGAAGTGCTCCTGTCCTTGCTGTAGCAGGACAGCAGCATCAGGTGCATCCCCCAAGGCTCACCCCAATGACCAGAGCATCGCAGCATGATGCTAAAGGTGAGATCCGCTCCTCTGGATGCTGCTAAATGATGGGAACCCACAGAAAGAGAATTTTTTAATTCTTCAGTTTAAAAGGAGAAGGTATTAAATTGGAAGGGACCCATAAGGATCACAGAATCATAGACTGGTTTGGGTTGGAGGGGACCTTTAAAGGTCTTCTAGTCCAACCCCCTGCCATAAGCAGGGACATCTTCAGCTAGACCAGGTTGCTCCGAGCCTCGACCAACCTGACCTTGAATGTTCCCAGGGATGGGGCATCTACCACCTTTGTGGGCAACCCGTGCCAGTGTTTCACCACCCTCATTGTAAAAAAATTTCTTCTTTATATCTAGTCTGAATCTACCCTCCTTTAGTTTAAAACCATTACGCCTTGTCTTACCAAGGAGTCCAACTCTATGCTCCTCACAGGGATTCTAACGCTTTGGGTCTAATGCTTTATCTGCCCATGCCTCGCGTGGCCATTGCTCAGCAAGAGCGTTGGCTAGTGCTGCTCTGATTTCATCGCCCCTCACCCATGGGGAGATGGGCGCAGAGGGTGCAAACTACAAAGCCTAGAGCTCGCTCTTCAGAAAAGCTCTCCAGCATTTGTTGTTCAGAGATCCTGGTCACCCTCCACTCGTGAGGAGTCCCTTGGGTTTCAAAAGCTGCTTTCACACCAAAGAAATGAGAAACCCAGCGAACAGCCAAGAGCTCTGGCCGGCAGATGTGTGCGTGCCTGCGGCAGCTGAGCAGAACATCGCTGCCACCGCCGAGCTCTGGGGCTGCTTGTTTTAACGGGGGTTCTCAGGGGAGTCCCACAGCCCCCACCTCTCCTGCTTCTGCTGCCTGATGGAGCTCGTAAAATTAACAAACCCCTCTCCACCCCTTCCAATGGACCCCCAACCACATATTGGCGCTGGCTTAGCCATTCAAAATGACATTTACTCCCACTGATATTTGGCAACAGTGAGGATTTAGAGATCAGCTCGACATTTGTGATGATTTCTACCTAAAACATTTCGGCGCTTGCACACTCCTATGGGTTCCCGTTCAGCCAAGCACTTAAGGACATGTGCAACATTAAGCATTTTAGGCTAAAATGTGTTGGGCTGGGCCCATGATAAGCTTTCCGAAACCCTACTCTTGCCATACTATAGAAACAGAGACACACAGAAGCTTTTCAATAAAGCAAATAACGGTGGTGCCCGGCTACCTCATATCTGCTTCATCAATAAGCGATGCAGATGGAGCTGCAAAGATGGGAAACCGCATTTGTGAGCCATAAAGTTCATTATTGCCGGGAAGTGGCAGCGTGCAGGCAGCTGAGGATGCATGCCTCGGCTCCTCACCGCCTGCACCCCAACACCCGATGGGGGCTGATGGATGTGTTTTGGCAGGGCCAGCGACCCCAGCCTTGGGATTTTACAGGGGTCTCCAATGGTAAAGGACTGGGAGGACTTGCCCAGCCATGTGGCGGCACTGGGATTGCATCTGTGTGTCCGGCAGTAATGCAGCCTCTGTGTTTGAGGCTCCTTCCCCAGCTCCTTCCCACCCTGACATCCCACGTTGGCCACCAAACCCCCCTGGTATTCCTGAGGGCTTTGGCTCTGAGAGCCCCGAGCTCCGTGCACCCATGCTGTAGGAAATTCAAGTGTTCACGAGACAGCAACGCAGGAGGCAGAGCAGCAGCAGATAAATGCAGGAAATACTGCCAAGGAAAATGCTCTTGTGCCCATCCTCTAGCCCAAGGCTTCGCTTCAAAGCACCGGGGAGCAGCAGAGGGACAGGGACAGTTTACGGAAAAAACAGGTGCAGAATCTGGGCTTCCTCCTAGCTCCCAGCCTCCTAGAGCCTGAGCTGGTATTAGTGTCTGATTTTGCCTGTTAATGATGGATTTCCACGTCGGTATTGAACTACAGTGGTGCACGTGGGGCAGACCTTGGTACCGGGGTGCCCTTTGCACCCCATGCTCTGGGCCGAGCTCCATCTCTGCCAAGCTGCTGAGCTGCTGCACTACTACAGAGAGTGGCATCGTCCCAGCCTTGTGCTTCTCATCTTCACCTTGTCCCCCCAAACCCGTTTCTCCCCGCAGGGGAACCAGCAGCAGCCCCAGGCTACATGCTCTGAACAAACTCATCGTCTGTTCTCACAGAAGTGCATTTCTGTCGCTGTGGTTGCTGCTCACCAGCCCCTTTGGAGAACCAGGGAAACAAAACAACAGAGAAACCAGACAACAGAGACAACGATTGCCTCTGTTAATGGTTGGGGACCTTGCTACAATGGCGCAGAGGAGGTTTTGCTTCCTAGTAGGAGAAAACATTTCTGGCTGCTTTAATGGCTGCTCTTGCAAGTGGGTCCCTGGGAGAAGGAGGTTCTGGCCATGTCCCATGTCCCACATCTGGGAGAAGGAGGTTCTGGCCATGTCCCATGTCCCACATGCTCCAGCGGATGCTTGGGGACAAACCATGCAAACCCTCCGTGGTGGGCACGGAGACAGGCTGCTCTCAGCCACCTGTGCCCAATATTTCCTCCTACATTATAAAACGTATTCTTCAGCATCGTAACCAATATCAAAGCTGACTTTAAACACATATATTTACTGTGCTGAACAAATACCAAGCAACGCAGAGGTGGACTAGCAATAACACTGCCACCTTGTGAGACCTTGCAGGGATAACAGACAAGCTGGGGGAAGGAAGAAAAATCCACATTATGGATTTAAAGATTCAGATAGAAAAGGGTGAACTAATGCAAGAGAGGGCATGGAACAACAAGCAGAGTACAGGGAATCCACATCTCTCCCTGCCGTGGGAAACGGTGAGCAGGCATCCCACACTGGCTGCGGCGCACACCTCTGAGCATCCCGCCATGAGAGCAGGGAGCTGCGAAGTTTTGGACTAACGACGTGATTAAAATAAACTAGAAAGAAGTTGCAAGCACTGGATTCAGACACTGCAGAGAAGGAGTTTGCATCAAAGCAGCAAGCTGTGGGTTTGCAGGCAGCAAAACCCAGCGGAAACCTTCTGGGGGTAAAAAGCCAGGTCAGCGTGACTGTCAGCGATGATACGTGGGCCAAAAAACCCCACAGTCTGAACATGCAAGCCTTCAACTTACTGATCTGTTTATCCTAAGATTAGGGACGCTAACAGGGCAGCGGTAGGCACAGGAGCAGGGTGGATGCAGGCACTGCTGCCCTGCGGCTGAGGCCGGAGGAAGGGACACGGGAGCAATTGCCAATGGCCTCCCCACGACGCTCAGCGTGCAGAAAGGACAGATTTTCAGCAAAATATCAACTATCGGGGTGGGCCGCTCGGCCCACACGGCACAACCCCTGCCAGCATATCGTCTTTGCAAAGCCCGGGGATAACTAGCCTTCCTACAGCGCCCGCCTGCCCTGGCCCCTCTGCGAATGCCTTTCAACTGCTGCAAATGGGAGCAAAAAAAGGACAAAACCAACAGATAAAGCTATTTTATGCCCAACTTGCTGCCAAAGAACTATTATCAGCATTCTCTGCCTTCACCTCCCCTCTGCGCCTGCTTGTTCCAGATGACTGAATAAAATAAAGTCAAAATAAAATCAAAAGAGTTAGACCGAGAAAGAAATGGCCACTTTCAAATAAGCCCAGCTTGATGGTTTCAAGACCCAGATCGAGCCACAATGGGATGGCCTAGATTTCCCAGCTGATTTTTTTCTCTGGTTTCCCGGAAAAAGGAAAGAGAAAACCCCCTGTACCACTTCACTCGCTTTCCCTCAAAGCAGATGGACAAATTAATAAAACGAGCGGTTGCTAGAAGGAGACCAGAGCTGGCAGGGAGCTATAACGAACCCAGATTGCCATGGATTCAACACAAAGTTAACTTTTTTTCCCCTTTAAAATCTCAGCATAAGTAATTTTGCACACTGTCAGTCATTCCTTGGGATGGAGAATGCTGCATGGAGCAGCACCCATGAGCACCCACTGGAGGTAGCACCAAGTTCACAGCAAGCGATGCTGGCTTGGACCCCCCCAAACACCGGGCAGAGCTGCAGCAGACACCAGGACCGGTCCAGCCCAACACGAGAACAAACCCAAACCCACCGGGCATACAGCGGCAGCCGGTCGGGATGGCTGGGGAAATCCAGCCTCGTCCTTGGCAGCCGGGGCCAGTCTTAACTTACAGGGTAAATCCCAAGGGTTCCCCTGTGCAAATTCCCCGGCACTGCGTCGAGAGCACCCGATCCTGCTGTTACTTGATACTTGCAACGTGTCAGAGCTAAAAATAACATCTGCATTTGAGAAGTAGGAATAGCCATGCATTTAATGCGCTAACGGGACGGTGCTCACTGTGTAATTAAGTGGCTGGATGTAGAGTTCAATATTTCTCCTACACACGTTGCGATCCACATCTAAAAGTGTTACCAAGGGAACATTGCTGAAGCATTTAAAAAGTACCTGGCAGCTGCCAATTTGGAAAGGGCAACCTGTGTACGTGGGCGAGACAAAGCGGCTGCTGCCGTTGCGGGTCTCCGCCGAAGGTGTGTGGATGAGAGCTGCTGGCTGGCACCTGAGCATCCTTCAGGTGAACCTTGCATGAGTCTTATCGGGTGGCTCTATGCATCATCAAATCATCTCATAAACTGCTGAAGGAGGTGGTTCTCAGCCTTGGAAAGTGGCCGGCCCTGGACTCTCCCTCTTGGCTTCTCTTTTCCGACTGTTAAACTAAACACACGGCTGTCTTGTTCCACCCTTGCATGGTGAGGAATGAGCTCTTGACTTCAAAGCACTGAGCACCAAGAACAAGCCCAGATAATCAGGGATCATCCTTCTTCCGCTCACAGGCAGCCTCTTGTTTCATTTCTTAAATGTCAACCCACCTCACCCACTGTCTCCTGTCCCCCAAACCCAGTTCTCCCCCACTTGGCCCTATTGGTGAGTCCATTCAAAAGCAGCAGACACACACCCGTACCCTCAAATCATTCAATTAAAGTCTCCTGCTCAATTCTATCCACTGAGAAAAACGAAAGCAATGATGTATATTTCCTTCATGAAGCACTGGGAGACCCAAAGCTGAACGGGCTGCATAAAACCTCCTGCCGCTGCTAGAGGCTCCCATTCCCCCGCCATTCTTCACCCAAGCTCATCACATGGAAGGCCGCGGCCGCAACGTGAAATGGCTCCATCGCATCCCCTCCTTGCTTGGCTTTCTCCTCTGAATAATTTTGCAATCTGCTGGCCCGGCTTTGTTATTAAAACAGAGCTGGCAAATCTTCCAAAGCTGGCAACCACACCAAGAGTGGACTTGAGATGCTCTTATTAATTCAGGAATGTCACCGTCACCAAGGGAGCTGGAAGCCAGCTTGCCAGCGGAGCTCAGACCGTGCCCTACGCACTCGAGGGCATTTTCCCCCAAGCCAAAGGCTGCACGGGCAGCAGTGAAGTTTCTTTCCAAGAGGCATTTCAGTGATAGCAGATGCTGAGTTGCTGGTCCTGGTGAAAGCAGTAACCGTAAGCAGAGACGCACCAAATATCCTTGCGTCTCACTTGACTGGGCACCCATGGAAAGTGAAGTCCAGCACCTACAGCACAACCTGTTTTTTGACTTCTCTCTGCTCAAAGAGAACTAAGAAGCCCCACGGATGTGGACAGCGGGTGGTCTGTGGGACTTGGATGGAGGCCCCCAGCTCACAACACAACAGTGGGCTGTCGGAGGGTGAAGGCTGGATGCTACCAGAGATAATGAGACTGAGCAACTAAGCCCAACAGCGCAGAGGTCTTCATCCTACTCCATCAATGGCCCTTTGGGTACCCAAGTCCTCCAGGCGCACTGGGATGAAGAATTCAAAATGCCCACCTCTCCAACCATGCCGGAGAGCTCTACAGCTTCTTCCAAAATGTAGCCGGCAGCAGGGCCAAGGTCAGCGAGGTGGCCCAGGGTGCGAGCAGGGAGCACGGGACAGCAGTGTGCCACCGGCAGCCGAGCATGAGCTGGATGTCTCTTCCCAGAGAGCAGCTGCAGCAGGCTGCAGCCCTCATTTCTCTCTATCATCACATTTCTGGGATAACGGAGCTGCAAGGCAAGTCTATCACTCTGGATGACATGTTTTATAGTGGGCTGCACTCTTCATAAGCCACTCTTTAGGACTTGGCCACACAACTCTTATTAATGTAAAAGTGACTAATGGACAGAAACCTCCCTGGGCATAAAGATAGGAATTATCTCCTCCTCTAAGTATCTCTTTCCATCCCGGGCTGTCAGGCGTTGTCTTTTCTCATTGCTTTACCTTTCCTTCTCACTGTCACATTCTTATTATATTATCTTCCTCTCCCCAGCAGAGTTTCCAAAAGGGGACCCGGTATCTGCGCAGATAAAAGCAGCTCCCACCAGGCTCAGGGAATTCTTTCCACCCACTGGAATGGCAGCAGGACCCGGCAGGCGGAAAACCGCAGGTGCCGGGATTTAGCCATCCTCCGCCTGAGCACCGGGCTTCACACCGAACGGCATGGGCAGCAGCCCTGGTGGGGTGATTCCTGCCATGCACGGGGGTGCAGGAGACGTGGGGATGGGGTCCCACCAGCTTCTGCAAACCAGCTGCTCTTCTGGGTCCTTCTGTTCTTGACGGTGTTATCTCACTCAAAGGACAAGCGATGGGCTTTGATTTGTGTCTTTAGGCCCACACACTCCTAACTTCTATTGAGCAGGGAGGAGAGGGAAGAAAAGAGCCTGATATTATACCCTTATCTCAGCAACAAGGGTCAGCAATTCTTTATGCTTGACTAGCGACATGATTTTTCCTTAAAGGCTGAAGAAGATACAATTCCATTTTGCTAAACAAGCCCAGAACAGCTTTTCGGTTATCTCTGTGTATGACACTGGGAATGTGAATGTGCTCGGTGGCAGAAAAGCAGCAGCAGTGATGGAGAAATTATTTCCCCCTTTGAAATGTCAGCCTGGGACAACCTGGCACAGGGGGAGGGCAGGGACTCTTCTGCATTTTGGTTACAGTCGCTCCTGCAGGCCATAAACCTCAATAATATATATAGCCCACACACATAAGTCAGTCTTCAGCATGGACTTCTTCTGGCTGTCCTAAAATTTGTGAAATAACTGATGTATTTCATTCTTTGCCTCCTTATTTCCCCTCTTTCCCTATTGTGAGGAGTTTGTCCTTCAGTAGCTCAACTCCCACCATAGCGAAGGTCATAAATTTTCTGCGGGAGCTTTTATCCAAACGAGGGAAAAGTGGGCTTGTGAATGAAAAAAAAACATCCCTGAAGAGTTCCCTCTTCAGAGTCGAGCCCCGTTTCCCATTTATAAAGGTGAAGCCATTTTCAGCTGGTTTTGTGTGGTGTTTGGGGGCTCAGGTTTCTTACAGTCAACCTTTTTTTCCTGAAAACGTGAAATGTTCACTCCATTGACTTCTTTCCTTTGAGCTGCAAATTTCTGCAAGAAGAAAACCACAGTGACCAACCCTGTCCTATCTGGGGCATCTGCGATGAGGGGGACCAAGAGTTCTCTGAGACACAGGATAACTCGAGGAGCCAACACTCACTTTTTATACAAATAAAGAAGAAAAACTAGGCTGAAGCAGCTCAGAAGAACTGAACACCACATAAAAACGTAGCGCGCTGGAAAAGCCCCGAGCAAGCACAACGCTCGCAGCAGCTGTGGATGTGGGGAAGAAACTGGAGTTCAAGGGACAGTGTGGATTACATGGGCTGTGCCCCTAAGTGACGGCAGCGAGTTGGCCCCAGGAGCAGGTGCCGCTTTACTGAGCTCCACCAGCCATCTCCCCGGGGGGTTCAGATGCTCCAGCTCTCCCCCACCACTGTGGCTGGAGCACAGTAGGGATGATAGGACAAGGAGGGACCTCTTGGGTCATGAAGACGTCCCACCAAAGGCAAACCGACCGTGCAATCCCCAGGAAAACGCTGGTGTCCCCCCTGCAAGGAAAGAACACATCTCTCGCTGTAAATAGCGGCGAGAGAAAATGGCAGCAAACGCCATGACACGGTGTGTGAGCAGCTCCCTCCACGTTCTCAGCTCTGCCGCTGCCGAGGGTGGGAACGTTACAAGGCGCTGCACAACGTACGCTCCATTTACTCTCCCAACTCAACACTAACAGGGAGGTAACAACTTGCTCTTGTGATAATCAACAGACGGCTGGATCTGTGAAAAGCAACTGGCACTTCAGAGGCATTAGGTTGGGTTTGTCTCCTTACACGCACACGCTTTTGTTTCCCACAAACACACCAAGCGGGCGAAGCCAAATGGAGCGGTTCCCTCTGCACAGACCAGGAAACATGCACAAATACAGTGCATCTTCCCCAAAGCGCTTTGTAATTTTGAAATTAGGAATTTCTTCAGGACCTCCCCCCCAGCATCACTTTTGCCGTAAGAGAAACTCAATGGGCACGTTGGGAAAAAATTCAGTGCTGAAATGTCTCCCACCAAGCCTGGGAGAAACACAGGATGCGTCAGGGAGCTGCAGGCGGCCACACCACGCGGTGAATGAATGCGCCGAGCTCTGAGGTCAGGAGAAACGCTGAAAAGGTTCCAGCAAGCAAGATAAGGAAATGGCAGAAAATTACTAACAAACACATTACTTTCCAGTTGTTTCCTTGGGTCGCACAGCTGTTTAAGGTATTAGATTACGATGGATCCCTTGGTTGGGCTCGGATTTGGGGTATTAATTCCTGATCCCTCATCCTGATAAGGACACGAGGGCACGGAGCTGCAGGGTCCTACTTCTGAGGAATCACATCTCAGCAGCGTTCAGGAGAGGGGACGTGAAAGGACCAAGGGAGAACGGAGCAGTTTGTGCCTTGAAGACAGCAGGACCTACTTTCCCAAAGGACACAAGAGCAGAAAGACAACCTCAAAACATGAAGAGATGGACGAAGACCTGGGGTGGACCCTGCCCAGCAGCTCCTCTGTGCTGTCAGGTCTCCACCACCACCGGCACTGCCCGTGCTCCGGCCAGCGGAGCGTCACCAGGCAGAGATCCCAAGGAGGCACCCATGAAATGGTGCTCAAAGCGGCAGAGCAAGAGGAGCAAAGGGCTTTGCACTGAGATATAGGGTTTGGAAGATGCAAAGGGGACAGAGAAGCTTGTGCATTTCTTTGAATCGCCCGCGAGGTCTAGAAACAGAGGAGAGCACCTTGGGTGCCTGTAAGGAGAAGTGCTGACAGCAGCCTTTGAAGACAAATGAACTAACGAGAAGAGCTGGAGGAGAACAAGTGGGTCTGACCTGATCAGGCTTCTCCTGACAGCACGTGAAAGCTGCTCAGCAGCATGAAAGGTGCCAGGTTGGTAAAAGCAACTAATAGGAACAATGAAGGGTATTTAATTAAAAACTCACACACAGCCAGATGACAATGATTATGGCTGCTGCTTTTCCTTCCCTATTTAAAAAAGCCTTTACTGCCTCAAAATTGAACTAAGACCAATCTGCAAGGCATGCATCTCAGAAATGTGCCCAAGTGACACAATCACCTTCCCAAGGCAGAGCCCAGCACAGCATCCCTCTTGTGCCATGGCTTTATCCCTATTTCCCCTCGCAGAGGGTAAGGAAGTTGCAAGTTTTGGAAAACCTTGCGGTCAATATAAAGAATCCTCTCAGAGAAACCCAGATTTGTGTCTCCATCAGGAAAAGCATCGACCTGCGGAGCCACAGGGGCATGGGCTGATAAGCAGCAATAATAACAGGCTGTTAGCGTGTGTGGCTGAGAGCAGGATGCTGTCAGATACGGAAAAAAAAGAAAACTGGGTTCAAAAGAAAACCAGGTGAGAAACAAATCTAACAGTAACTGCAAATGGGCTTCCCGGTAGATTAAAGGGGTGAGGAAGGGAAGCAGGTCCTCATTCATCAGCCTCGGGTTGAACATGGCATGAAAACCAGCAACCGCTCAGGGAGCACGAGAATTTGCTAGGACTTGAGCCTAAGGAGATCAGTTTTATTTTGCTAGCCCTTCCCTAATTACACACCTCTGAAAAACCTCATTTTGTAAAGCTCAAGAATCAGTCTCCTACGAACATGAGTGATGCCAGGCTCACGAAACATAAATAACCCTCTCGAGACATTCAATTCACCGCTCCCTCCGGACCCGGGCACTGCTACGCCCGGCACTCGGCTGTCCCCAACTCACAGCTGTTCCAGCAGCTCGGGGCAGCTTATCCCAGCCATAAAAAAAAGGGAAAAAAAATAGAAGTAATACCTCTACCCATGGAGCAGCGGTACTGCCTTCTCATCTCCGACAGCAACACGCTACAAGGAACAGCTGAGAAACAGCTGAGTAATTGCCTGGAGAAGGGACGGAGGACGGGGAGCTGCAGCGGGGGAAAGCCCTGAAAGATAATACAGGAGTGGGAATCCAGCACATGATGTGAGCACTGCTCCGAGAGGATAGCACATTGCCGTTATATCATCCCAAATTATAAACGTGCAGAACCTAATTCGTGAATGTCAATAGCCTGACTCGCGCCAAGTCGTGCGTTGTTATTCTCGAATAACACGTTATTCTGAAAGTGGCCACGGAGAAACGAAGTGCTGGGGAGCAGGGTGCTGCAAAGCCACCAGCACGCTAACCAGAACCAGCACGCTGTTACGATGGTGGTCTTCTCTTTATGCAAGCCAAACTTTTTATTCCGTGCTAAATACAGCCATAGCAGAACCATCTCCTTCAGCATCCTGCAGAAGAGACCTACCGCAAGCCGACAAACGTTGGCTAGAGCTGCCTGTCCAGCTGGGTGCTTGGCTTCTGATGATGGAGAATCCAATATGGATTTATTGGGATGGGAGGGGTGTGCAAAATTTAATCCATCCCTAAATTCTTTAGGGAATCCCACAGAAAACATAACCCTTGGAAAAATAAACCTTCTGCCTCTGAAAAGCAAATGCACAAACAGACCTGCAAATCAGTTGTAGTTTGGACCATGTCCAGCCTCACCTTTTAGACAAGGTTATTATTTTATCTGATAGTAACGCACCATCTTACTGCATCTTCAGTTCATTCAGTCAAGCTCATCCTTGTGACCTACACACACAACCCCCCTCTTTACCTGCGATATTAATGTTTTTCCTACATGTCTGCACCTTTCATACGTTCCCTGCCACCACTTTGTCAAGCTTTCATAACCAAACCCTCCTGAGCCTTCCTCGCTGCCTGCTTAACAAGATTTCATGAATTTTATCCCATTCATCAACATCCACTGGCCACAGCAAGCCCTGCGGCAGAACTCCCGAAGGAAAGCCCCGTGAGCAGCACCGGCTCTCTGCTCCCAACCTCTGCCCACCAGAACTTGTTCATTAGGGAGATGTAACGATGATACTTTGCTCGCGTGGCAGAGGAGCACGGCACACTTGGGTTGGCCTCGGGAGCAGCCCGGCGAGCCGAGAAGCAGCAGCAGCCGCTCCGGGAGCACGCCGGGCGTTCTCCCACCCGCTCTCCGTCCCACCAGACAAGCCATCCACGTGCTATTTCTCTGGGCTGCGCCTGCGCTCTGTGATAACATTTTGTGTATAGCCTCCAGCAACCGTGTTCTGCAATAATTACAACCCTTCAGCAAGGCGGTTCCAGTGACGTTTAATGCCAATTACTTCATAAGCACTCTTTCATTAATGTTCCTTCCATGTTGCTCCTGCTACTCACACTCTGTATTGCTGCAAGGACCGCTGCCTTCCACAGGCTCCTGGTAGGTATGGCTACATGGAATAATTTTGGTTGAAAGCATTTGGAAGTATGCTCAAGCACGCGCTCCTGAAGGCAGCATGAGGGTCCTAACATTTTTTCAGGTGCTTTCTCAGGGCTTGTATTTAACAATACAACCACTACCTTCCTACATTCTCAATTACAAGCTCTGTTTTCTATTTCAGGTACCATAAGCATCATCTATCTTCATTACAGGACCTCATAAATAAGTTCCCAACTGAAGACCATGCTCCCACTGAGCCAAATGAGATTTCTCATCATTTGATCAATCATCTAACAGCTTCTGAGAAAAACCTGAATGTGAGCATATTCACCATTTTTCTGTTCAATCAAGGGATGATTAAGCGTCGTTTCCTGAGCACAGCATCTGCATGGAAACGAAAAGCCCTTCAGAAGAAACACAAATAGATTCAAAATGGGGGTTTTCAGTTTGCAGCTCATCCCTGCTGATCCCCAAAGGGGGAGTGAGGGTGGGAAACGACGCCGGAGGTCCTGGAGCGCTCGGGGGGGATCCTGGCTGGTGGGGTTAGTGGAAAATGCACCGGCCAGGGACCCAGTCAACACAGAAAGCAAAGTCTGGTGGAAACAGCAAGGAAAAAACAAGGGCTATCCAAATAAAAGGAAGGGTATAGGATAAGGAAGAGCAAAAAAAGCCTCTCGCTGCTCCTGCCGGCATCTGTGGTGGCTGCAGAGAGCCCTGCGGCCGGCGGGGCTGGAGTGCCGCAGGTTAGTTAGTGGGTGGCTGCTGTGAACTTCAGCCCCGTGATTCCGAACAGCAATGCAAGGCTTGCTTCGAAATACAGCCAAATTCTTTGTGGGAAGTAAGTGGATTTGCAGCCATATACACTAGAGAAAAATTTGTCCCTTCAAGTGTTATTCTGTTGTTTAAACTCAATTTGACATTTACTCTCTCTAATGTCAGATCTTTAAATCTAAACAATTCAACAAGACTATTTCCCAGCCTTTCATTTGCCTTCCTTGATTAAGGTTAACTGGTCCCCCTGGTCTGGGCCAAGCAAACACACGTGAGCAGTGTCAAGCGATAGAGATTCAAAGGGATGAAGAGCTCCTGGTATATCAGCCAGCTACAGAGCGAGTGACCTTTCCTCCAAGGACACCTGGATTTTGGGCACATAAATAGCTGGAAAAAGCACACTGGAAGAAGAGGTTTGAAAATGGGTATGACAGCCATTGGTGCCTGCGCTGGAGACGCCGGGAAGGCTGGATGGAGGAAGGGACGCGCCGAGGGAAGTTGCACTTCCACTCCTCTGACAATGCAAGGCGAACAGATGGCCTTTCCATCGATAAAGTTTTATCATCCCCGCTTATTTAAAGAAACTGCCCAAATGCATCTCCTGAGACTTTGAAATCCATGTTTCACAAGAATAAAAATGTATAAGAGATTTAACCTCGTGCCAGCCACCGCCAAGGAGATCACATCATCTGAGGCAGTTTTGCTAGCAGATACCACAGGAAGAGCACTTCCAAAATCATGACTATGTAACTGGAATGGATGATGGAGAGAGACTTTTTACCAGGGGACAAGGGATAATGGTTTAAAACTAAAATAGATTCAGATTAGATATATGGAAGAAATTCTTTACTCTGAGGGTGGGGGGGGACACTGGACCAGCCTGCTCATAAAGTTGGATGCCCCATCCCTGGAAGTGCTCAAGGTCAGTTTGGACAGGGCTTTGAGCAACCTGATGCAGGGGAAGATGTCCCTTCCTACAGCAGGGCTTCAGCCTAGGTGATCTTTAAAGGTCTCTTCTGACCCAAACCATCCTGTGACTCTCTCATTCTGTAACAGCTTGCAATTCAGAGTACCCCCAAATTGGCCATAACTATGTGTAAGTGTCCAAAGAGAAAAGGCGTGAGCAAGACACTCAGCCTGTTAGAGCATTCACATTTTGGGGGCCGTCTACAGAGTAAGGCAGAGGGAAGACCCTGATCCACTACGATGGAAACTGCAGCCTCTTTTAGAGCACCACAAAATCTCCACAGCCCCGGTGAGGTTTTGCAATGAGCAGCACCCAACCGTACAGAAAACTCAACCCCCTCGCCCTGAGAGCTGCAGGGCAACACAGTGGGACCAGCAACGGGGTCAGCAAGGGGTTCCCCTCGATCCACTCCGTAAGGGACGAGGGTTTCCCCAGCTGAGGCTGAGCGGGCAGGAAAAAGCCCAAGAGGAGATGCCAGCTGAGATTGCTCCTGGCGGTGGTGCAGGAAAGGCCAGCAGTGAAACTTGCTGATGGCAATTTTTTAAATAGGCAATTTTGGGAACTGGCTGTGATTTTACCAGCTGGTTCTACCAAACAGGAACAAACTGTCTCCAGCCCAACCCGGAGAAGGAGCCTTCCCATGGCTGACAATGGAGCTTGAATGAGGAACCGCATCCCAGGGCCATTAACACGGTTTAAGAATGTGCTTTCAATTTGGGGCCCCAATCCTGTCTGCTTCTAGCAAGTGAGAAGTCTGGTTCCCGGCATCTCTTATTTAGTCTCCTGGTAGAAACAGAGCAGGAATTACATTCATCTGAGATTCTTTATTACTTGGATTGCTAAGGCTCCTTACAGTTGCATACCCTTGTCAGTTCAAATTTCTCCACGAAAATAATTAAACTTAGTAAAAACTAGTTTGTGCACTACAAAAAAAACCCCCAAAAAACCCAACACAAACCCAATAAAACCCAAACAAACCAAACCCCCTCGTGTTTATTTTAAGGGTTCACAAACTCTGGTGCCTCACTTTGTTCATCAGTCCTGTGGGCCGCATCCTGCATTCCTTCTGCACCAGCGCATAGGCTAAGTATGGAGCGATGTTTGCCGGCTGGATTTATCCCTCTCCTCCCAGCACGCAAGGAACGCCGCGCCGGGCTCCCGTCCTCGCCGTGCACATCCCCGCCGGCTCTCCCCGGCATTTATCTGCCTGTCAGCCTGCGAAACTCAAGCCCCACTAAAAGTAGGCTTTTACAAATTAAAAGGGAGGTTTAAGATGACAGTAATTGTTTACGCATGCCATGGGGATGGGAAGCAGAGGGCTGAATGCAATTCCCGCTTCAACGGCTGAGTCACGGGATGAAGCTGGAACAACAGCATCCTCGGAGCATCCCGGGAGCTGCGGCTGGAGGGACAGCACCTATTCAGCTGCACACGGGGCTGCACTGCCTCCACCTCTGAAATTACTATCACCCTCCTCGACACATTTATTATGGGGCCGAATGAGTATTTTCAAAGCACTTTGCGGCCCCAGTGCAAACACGCTAGGGAAATACAATATAAAGGGTGGATGTGGCTTTCCGGCTGCTTTGCAACATGGAAGTCCAAGTCCCGCATGCTTCTCCTTGCACAGGTAGAGCTTTGCAAAAACACTGTTTAAATTGCTTTTAGGACCACCATCTAGTTTCCCAAGTTAAAAAAAAGAAACCCAAACAACTTGTATTTCATTTTTCTGCTCTGCCCCGTGACTTTGAAAGTATGCAAAACATTGCAATCTAAATGACAGGCCCAATTTTGTAAAAAGGGGGAAAAAATGAAAAAGCAAGAGTTGAAAAATAAATATAGTGATCCCAAATGATTTGCCAGGGGGAAAAAAACCACCTTACAGTCTAGCTCAACCTCGTTCTTCAGCAGTTTTTCTATTTGGGGGCTGAAGCAGAGTATATGTTAGGTACTTGTCTGATGTATTGATTTAATCAAGTTTCTGTTTCATCTTTGTGTTGTTACCATAGCTGCAAGCTGCTGACAAGGTATAAAAGCAAAAAAAAAAAAAAAAAAAAGTCACATATGCATAACAGTCTATGAAGTTCCCATTTCATTGTTTAGAGCCCAATTAAATACATTCCCAGAAGGTTTCTAGGGAAGCTGGTTTCTAATCACTCTGGAAGGGAGGTACAAATTTGCTCTCAACCTGGCAGCACAGGTAGGTGAAGTGCAATTACTGGAGCATTGGAAAAATTAAATTAAGAGCCCAGCTCTGAAATGCCACCCCTGCTACCTCTCTCTCGATTCCCCTGAAACGGCTGCACCTCTGTGTTGAAGCCTGCTCCATGGCAATGATCTACAAGCAAAGCTCAAAAACAAAGTCGCAGTCCTGGCTTTGCTTTCTGTATTATTTGTGGCTCCCTGCCTAAAACATCCTGCAGGCTCCGAGAGGAATGCCAAATCCACTGGGAAAAGAAGGCACGGCATTTTGAACTCGGAGGGCAATATAGTTTTGACCTAGCTCAGGGGTGGGGGGGCAGATATATAACTCTCATGTGCATATACGCACATACGTATGTTTACGCATATACCTGCATATGTATATACCTTCATACGTATATATATAGACTATATTCCTTAAATAATGAGGAAGTGAGTGGAAAAGTGGGAGAAAAGATTTAAAAATGAAACATCAGTACTCTTTTCATTTTTTTCTTAATTACACCACCACCATCCCCTTCACTACAAATCAAAGCAAGGAAAGGTAACAGCTCATCGAAATCAGAGAGGGAGTTTCACACAATTTATACGAGTCATGTGTTAGTGCCCTGGTTTGCTATTACTGCAAAGCCACAGCTCTGATCCTTCAGAGCCCCCTTCTATACTTCACCGCCACATACGTTTGGTCCCTATGAATTCAGCAGGACTATTTATGGGCGTAAATGCAAACGTGAATTAATCTTAGCAGGATGGGGAGTGCTAGGACTGGCTCAGATTAAAACAAATCGGGATTTTCTTTTTTTGTGCCACTACGATCCCCACTGGAAAAGGCAAATTAATTGCAATTAATTTTTTGGTTTTATTTTGATGACAAACCGGCTGTGGTCAAGGGAAGAAGCCCACCCTTTGGGTGGAGGTGAGGACGGGGTGCAGGCAGGGACACGGGAGACTCGGGGCTTGGCCGGGAGCTCCCAGAGCTCCCTCCCTCCCACCCGATGCCTCGGGAGACATAAATTCTTGTTTCCCTTCCAGTCCCAGATCCGACCAGCAGACGACTGCCTGGCTGAAACCAGCCCAGAGAAATTAAGAAAGGAACTAAAGCAACGAATGCTTTTCCAGCATGTCAGTTTTTGACAGAGGAGGTAGCCTTAAAATAATTGTATGAAGCCAGGCAAGCAGTTAGGGAAGACACGGAGATGGGGCGACAGCCAGAAATCACCCCCCCAAACCAAGACAAACTCAAAGACAGGCAGCGGTTGCAAGCCCAGTATTTTAGCACTGAGCCCACCTATTTTTAGGTGCCAGGTGGCCACGTACAGCTCCTTGCCAGCACCGTACAAGTCCTTCTGCAACAGCCCAGCAGCTCTCCGCAGCTGGAAAAGCCCAGGGAAATAAATGCACACATGGAAAATCCCCTCCCACGACAGCAGCACCTTCAGCAGCGGCTGTTTTGGCAGCAATCTGATTGAAGCATCATCTATCCCCGCGCTCATCAGGCTGGCTACGTGCTCGATCACTGAACGAAAAATTCATGGCGATCCCTCCCAGGTGCCTGCAAAATATTTGTGCCGTGCACGAGGGTGTTTGAACCCAGCGAGCGCCCGGCGCGCGAGCCCATCACAGTAACGATGTCTTTGGTGAACGCCTTTCAGCCCCAATTTCGGGATCATTCCCAGATTCCCCATCCAGTTCTCAGCCATGCTCCCTTATTCAGTATTTTGAAAGTCTTACAGGAAGGCTTCCCCCCTCCCCAAAGATAATTTAACCTCACAAGTCTAAATACAAAGCTGAATTTTGATAAAAGGACTTGTGCTATTGTGCATCGGAAATGGAGGTAGCCTCACACACTTCTTGCAAAACTATTTATGTATATCTCTGCAATTGCCTAGAGTTGAAGCTATGATTTTCCAGGCAGCGTTCGAGTTCTCCACCTGGAGAGCTCAGTGTTACCACTGAGCAGAGAATTACCAAGAAACAGGCAGGATGAATGCAAAACTATTTCATTTAAAGGCCTTTCCCCAAACGTTTTTAAGTAGAGTGTTCAGACATACATACAAATGCACATTTAGCTTCATCCTCTCTCTACTAAATCAATAGATTTTAACTTCAATTTAGGGGAAAATGCTGAATTTTATTTAAAGGATTTATGAGGCCATCAAAGAGAAAAAGTTGGCAGCTGGAACCTTTGGATATTGTATTTTTTTAAATAAATTAAAAAGTATAAGCTATGGTAAAGGCAGCACAGCTTCTCTTTCTTTCTTTCTTCCCTTTTACACTTTTTTCTCCTTACTGGGTATTTGTCAGTGAGCAGAATAGTATTAAAGCCCCACTTTGGGCCAGGACTCTCAATACGCATATATGCATTTGTGCAAAACACCCCAAACGAAAAGCAGGGAATACTTCATTTTCTAACCACCCTCGCAGCGGGGACCAACGCACGGGCACTCCATTGGGGGATCGATGGGAAGAGGCCAACTGAGCTGGAAAGGGCAGGTTATGATTATGAAACATTGGGGACTGCTGCTGGCTCGTGCTGTGCAAACCCTAAAAAAGGAGGGTTCGAGCTTGAAATTGTCAGTTTTCTAATGAAACATCCTTAGAAGATGAGCCGGGGATGGGGATGGCGACAGGGGAGAGGAGGGAAGTGATTTAACTTGCATAAAATTGACTGCGTACTGTGTGTGTAACAAATTGGTGCTCTTATCCTGGGCTTTGGGGTAATTTTTAGTGACTTTTATCAGAAAGTAAATAGGCCTAGGGAAGTCTCCCTGCCACATGTGCTTAGCTGGGTTCGGTTTCAGCCCAGAGCACTGCTGTAAAGGTTGAACTAAACCAACAGCCCTCCCCTGGAAACGCTCCCTGCAGTCCTAGATGTCGGATTTGTCTAACGCTTAATATGTGAGTAACTTAATTAAGAAGTCCACAGCCGAAGGAAACACGCCTTCATCACTGGTGGGTTGTCATCATTTCATTTCGCCTTTTTTTTTGAAGGAACAAATAAAGGGTTTGGGGATGTATTTGACTGATTTGGTCCCCTTTGATGCACCGGAGTTCACAGATTTATATCTATCAATTGCCAAAGAGCGAGCTTTTTGTTGGCTGTAAATTGGAAATACTCACATCCACACCAGCCTACCTAATTGTTGCACCCCTATAATTATACCTTTAAAGTTATCCCTCATCAAAGCCCAATTTTGCGGAGTGTTAATTAAAGAGCCTGGGCAACCAGCAGAATAGCCTCCGCTAATTTTGATGCTCATCCACCTCCCAAACCCACCGCCCAGGAGGATTAAAGCCAGAAGTTAACATTTACATTTAAATCCACTACACAGAAGAGACAGGGCAGGGAGGAGGGAATAAATACATCCTGGTTGCGCCTTTGGCCATGTTTAATGAGCTCCCGGGGGAAAGATGTCCCTGCTTGGGAAGCACCCGGGAGCGTGCCGCATCGGCATCAGCACGGCACATCCATCCCGGGGCATCGCTCCTGCTGCTTGCAGAGGAGCTCAAACTACACAGCAAAATCAGAAAATGGGGGAAAAAAGGGCAAAAAATGGGGAAAATCCATCTGGTGGCCAAGGGTGTGGGAGTGGCTTGTCTTTTGTTGTATCCAAAGCCCGAGTGCAGACCCTCCAGATCCCAAAAGGCAGCTCAGCCTGGTATTTCTGTTGTTAGGGAAGGGATTATGATGAGTCACCCTTTAGCAAAAGTTCACGCAGCGAGGATGGAGGGGGGGTGCACCAGGGAGATTTCCAAACATGGCAATGTTTATTTGAAATTCAGGCTGAAGTAGATATTCTGAAAGATCTATAGAAAATATTTTCTTGTGATTAAGCTTGCTGGCTACTGGATGTCACCAGCAGTCCAAGGAAACAGAACTGAGAGTGTTGCAAAGCACAGTGCACACAGGCACAAAAATAACCCCAGCAACGGTTTTCCTTTCCATAAAGAGCATTCTCCCAACAGAAGCAGGTAATTCACAGGTTGGCTGATTACAACGTGATTATTTGCTCTATTTAACCAGGCCAGATGTTGTGTATCACTTAAACAGCTGTCTCCTGAGCTGCAGCCACTGCTTTTCTGCTCCAGGACTCGTGACCTGAGCCCACGTCATTCATATCCCACCAGCACAAGGCTCCCAGCGAGCCAAGCTCAGCAGCAAACTTTTGGCTCCAAGTCACGGAAAACTCAGGTAGGATAATTACAGCAGGTAGCAAATCACAACTACAGACTCAGCATCATTTCTGATGGCACGCACATCCCGGCCTGGGGGGGAGGGAGCGGGTCGAGGCGCAGGGGGAAGGGACGGAGCAACGCACAGCAAAACATGAATTCACCAAAGGAATTAGGACTGCAATTTCCTTCTCTGCTGGGAGAAACTCCTCAGTCCTAAAATGCTCTTCCACTGCATCACCTAGCGTGCACGGATCTGATGTGAGCACATTGCAGTGTGCAAACATCAGGGAGATATTTTGGGCTGAGGTTAAAGCAAGGACTACGTTGTTCCTGCGTGGATTCCCTGCTGGTTTGCAGGTGGACAGAGCTGGAGATGCCCATGGGGGCAAGGAAGCGGCAGCCAGCCTCTCCCAGCCCAGCCGGTCCCCAGGCATTTGAACCAGACCCAAGCCCAAAAGGAGGCAGAAGATACGGGAAGAAGGAAGCTCTTGGAAAAAGTCTGTATTTCCATCATGAAGATGAGGCGATACGCTGCTTCCCGATGCCAGAACAGCCAGCTGAACCTCACAGTTTCAAAGTGCAAGAGGTGAAGCAAAATGCAAGCTCCTCGACCCCGGTGTGTGTGTACACACGGCAGAGCTGCTTCACGGGATACGGCAATTAGTCATCCTGCAAACAGCAGTCACGTTGCAATTACGCTGTGATACCTATAATTACTCCTAATTCATTTAACCAGGAAGTTCACTACCTGATGGAGAAAAATTACGCGTCAGCGCAGCGTGGTTAACGTACCTGGACTATACGTGCATCCCCGGGACGATGCTAAATGAGCTGTTCGTATGATGAACTGCTATTTCAACTGCCGGTAAATGCATAAAGAAAAGCAAAACTTTAGGGTGAGCGTAGCGCGATGCTCAGCTGTCACGGTGCCCTCCTGCCTGCAGGGCACAGAGCAGAGGCCCCAAGGCACTGCCCTTCCAGAGGACGTGGAGTTTTGGGGAACAGCGTACCCAGGATAGGTATTTCCCATCCGAACTGCCCCTGTCTCAGTGGCAACCATGAGCCTTGCATCCCGCACCCCCTTCTCACATCCCCGCTGCGCTGCGGCTGATTCATTGCCTCGCGAGCCCGGTGACAAAGTTTGCTAAACAATCTCCTCCGGTTTAGTATCAATAGATTTCCCACACACTGGGCGTACACGCTCTCCACTGCCTTCCTAAATCCTATTAAGTTACAAATATATCTGGCTCGTTCGCTGAGCGGAAAAGCCGGCTGCCGCCACGCTAACGAGGGGGTGAGCATGGGAGCAGCTCCGGGGGACACGGAGCCGAGCGTCCCGTCTCCCCGTACCCAGGCACGCCTGGCTGGGAGCAGACCGCGCTCGCAGCAGGTTTTGCAGCGGCAAAAGAGCAGCGTGTGCTACTGGTTTGCTCAGGAAAGGAGATGATTTTGTGCATTCAACCCCCTATGGAAAAATGCAGCAAAACTCCAAAGGCCAAACCCCCTCCAGCTCTTCCTCCCTGACCGTAGACGAAGAGTAAAAATACCACCTTGTGTAAAACCTTTGCTTTCAGCCTCAGACAGAAAAAGTACCAGCATGGGCAACGGCATCCAGACAGGGAACCACGATGGCTTTCACGGCCTCCGAGGTGGCTGCGGGCGTTCCTAACCGAGACCCCCATAAGGGGCTTGGGGAAGCCCCAGCGAGGTTTGGCAGGACCTCAGTGACTCAAACCCACCTCCGCGCGCTGCCGGCAGCAAACCCTCTTTGGTGCAGAGCTCATCCTGCTGCGTTTGCTCTTTCCCATGGACTTTCCACGCAAGCAGTGTTTTGTGATCTCGCCCCGTGCACGGCGAGGGGGGGGGCTGCTGCCGGACCCACCTGCCCCTGCTCCCATGCTCAGGGTGTGGGTGATGGGGGGGGTCCCACTGGGGTGGGAGCGGGAACTACAGCCTGCCCGGCATTCCGAGGAGGAGAACGATGCATTCCTCCTGTCGGGACCGATAGCGACGTGCCAAACCTCCCATGGCGCAGCTGTCCCTGTGTGAGATACCTTCTCCCCTGCAAAGCACGCACGCAGCAAGGGACAGGGCGGCTTTTCACGCTCCTTAGGAGAGCAAGGCTCTGCCGATGCAGCGCAGCCCTTCTCTGCTGCCGAGCGTTCGTGCTTGGCAAGGGCTAGGCAGACACTTTGGGATTGCTCCATATTTTCTGGCCGTGATGGGATGCAGCTGGAGACCCCGGGCACGCAGGAGTCCCCCGCGCTGCAGCCTCTGCAAGAGTTTCTTGGCCATGCAAAGGGCGAGCCGAGTGCCCTAAAGCTGCTGGCCAGGGCTGCTGCATCCCCCCCCCACGCACAGACCTTTGGGGACCGCCGTGGGGAGCGGCGATGCCCGGCGGGGGGGATGGAGGAGAGGAGGCTTCATGCCACCAGACCATCACACGTGCAACGGGGACAGAAACATCAGCCGAGCTCCGTCAGCTGGAGAGGAGTCATGCTGACATATGTATCTTGTATAAAAGGAAAGGTTAGAGGAGCGAGGGGGAAAAATGAAACCTTCATGACAGTGCACATTTGACCTTGATATTTTCACTGTCGCAGCCAAGGATTAAACTGTCCTATTGAGTTTCTCTGCCTGGGAGAGCTCCAGTGTCTTGAGCCCAAGCTGCACAAGGGTGTAGGATGTCTGTGCAGATGTCAGCGGCAATGAGGAGAAAAACCTCTCTGGACCAGGAGCCCAGCAAGGCCTTGCTACCGCTCCTGTTTTGAAGGGTGCTGCCTTCTGGCCAGCCCAGCACCCTGCCAAGAAAGCACTTTGGGTTGGCAGCCCCTCTGCAGCTTTTGGGGGGGCTCTCAGTTAGCTGAGCTCAGCCCCAGACATGCGGCAACCATCTCCTGGCTGCGCTGCCCGAATTTGGGTGCTTTGCAGGGTTAGAGAGAGCCTTTCCCTGCAGAGAGCAGGATGGGGCAGGGCAGGGGCTTCCCTGGGACAAGGCTGCTGGAATACAAACCACTGCTTATGAACACCTGGGAATTTTCCCCCCCAAAACTCCCTGCCGATGCAGGCTTTGCTGCTGGCTGACACCCCGCTGTCTGCTGCCATGGCCCTGCGGCTACCGAGGTTGGACCCGCGGCAGGCAGATGATGTGCCACGGCCATTGCAAAAAGGAGCAAACCGAGGCTGCTCCGGCTGCAAAGGCAGCTCAGGCTCAGCTTTGAGCGAGCTTTGGCATTGGTGGTGACGGTATCATCACCCACAGTTTCAGAGTGGCCAAAAAATGTGCTGGACGCGCGACTTTCCTTTCCCGCAACGCTCCTTTCTCTGTGCCTTCCCCCAGCCGCTCCAGCACGTCACACGGCAGCAGGAGATCTGCTGCACAACCCTCCTGCGTGAGACTTTTTGTCCCCCTGGACGGGCAATTTGAGAAGTTGAAACAAAAAAAGATGGTTTAGCTATTTTGAAATCCAAGCCTGCTTTCTCCTCTGCAAGTCTTCTTTTGGAAAAAAGTAAGACCCAAATGATGTACTGTAAATGTTAACAGCCAGCTCTCCGATCTTTACCCACGAGGGGCCAGCGGGTGGGATGATGCAGAAACGGTCCCTTTGCTTCCTACACAGCCAAGACGTGCTGTTTTGCTGAGCTGAAGCAGGAGGATTTGGGGGTGGCTCAAATGGAGCCCAAATCAGGGTAAGGAAAGAGCCTTTCCAGCCCAGCCTTCCCATGAGCTGCCTCGGAAAGCCTGGCCCCGCTCCGCTGACCCAACTGCATGCGGAGCTTTTGCTGCCAATTGCTCGTTAATGCCAGTTAATTACTGTAGGTGGGACTCATACCTGTACTTAAACTCAGGCGCGCGCTTAGATTTCTTCTTACCTGATGCAGTACAACTAACACAAACTCATCAATAAAGCACACGTGCATCCCTGAGATCGTCAAGGATGAACACGCAGACACCAAGGCATGAGCCTTCTGCTCCTTCCTCCCCTTCAACCCCTCCCTTGGAAGCCAAATTTGACATTTACAACTAGAAGCAACTGTTAAAAAACAGGGCAAAGATGGCAGCTACGGTGGGAGCAGGCGCTGCTCATGTCCGGGTTGTCAGAGGCTTCTCCATCGCCCTCCATGTCATTGCTCGTTTCACGCCTGCCACTTCCTTCCCAATCCCTGATTTTACTGGGAGAGATGGGAAATGAAAGAAAACCAGCGGCTTTCGATAACTAACTGCAGGGCTGCTAAAGTGAGGTTGCTCCATTTAAAACAATCGGGTTCAGAAAACTTTTCTTTTTGCTCCATTTCACAAAATGGAAGTTTTCTCCTCTTGTAAATTTATTTAAAAATAGACCCACTACCCAATAATGCAACAAGGCTCAAAATGAGATTCTTTTAAGTGTTGCCTTATAAGTCCGTATTTTCAAGAAGTTTACAGCTCGGCAGTGAACACACATACTCTTGACTGGATTTTTCTCCCTTTCCCCCAACTCCTCCATTAACCACTTTTAAGCTGTGTAGGAGGCAAAAGGAGGGACCTGCTGCTTCCTCCAACTCCCCGGCCCCCCCGTGCCATGCCCCGGTGCACCCCAATAACCACGGTGCAGAGCAAGGGCATGTACACTCCTTACAGCCTCAAAGAAACCCCAAAACACAATTCTTGAAATTCTCGCAAGTGGTTTTTAAAAAAATTCTCCAGGAGGGTGGTAGGAGAAGGTTTTTCTATGGCATTTTTCCAGCACCTCCCAGCTTTCCAGCTCATTCCTTTCCATTTGGAGGGGAAAGACAGAAGACATCAAAACAACAGCCTTGGAAACCAAGGCTTTTATGTCCTATGATAACTCTGGCTTAAGGCTTTTTCTATCACATAAATGCTGGATCAGGCATTTTTGGTCCTCTACGGTCTGCAAGATGCCAACACAAAAGCATAAAGCTGACACACACTCTGTATTTATGGCTCTGGTCAGTTGGATAGAAATTACCCCATGTGTGCACACCAGATCCAGACCCAGTTTGAACTGCTGGGGGAGTCTGGAAGTGCACAGACTGGGGATTAATTATTGCCAAATCACGCCCAAAGCAATCTTGGTCCACGGCAGCAGCAGAGATGCCGCAGCTGGACCCATCCCGATGCTGCTTTGAGAAACAGCTCTAAAACTGCTGCTTCCTGCTAAAGATGCATGTCCCCGGGGGTGTTTGGTGTCCAGACCTGGCTTTGGGGACAAAATGAGCCTTTTTGCTGTTTTCCAACCCCTTTAGCCAGGCAGGGGGTGACAGATCAGCAATGGAACGAGTTGACGCCCTGTGCTGGAGCGATGCGCGGCGGGACAGCAGGCGCGACGCCGAGCAGAGGGGCTCACCGGGGGACGGAGGGCTGTCAGCTCTGGCACACACACAGCCCTTGGCAGCATCTCATGCAGAGGAAAATCCCGTTTAGCTGCAAGCCCAGATTAGGTCAGCAGGGCTGGCAGTTTTGGAGTGGAAATGCAGATTTTGTCACTTCTGAACCAAGATTCACAGGGAAATGCTGGAAGATGCAGCACCCCGGCAAAATAACTTGGCAGAACTGCATCTCCTTAAGACTCTGACCCACGAGAGGGCTGCTGTGGGGCTGCTCAGGGCTTTGGGACTCGAGGGACACGATGACCCGTGACCAATGCCCAGGCTATGCAGTGACTGCTGGCACCAACCTTTGGTCCCAACCCAGCAAAGCAGGTCGCAAAGCTGCACACAAACCCTGCCGCACTCTTTAGCCCTCTCCATGCACCTTCTTCGTTTTAAATTCCCTCGAGAGCTTGGATTATTTCCAACAATGATTAGGCAGAAAGCAGGATTTTGATCTGCTGGTGACAGTGGCCTCTGATCACCAAACCCTTGAGTTACAGCATGCACCATCATTTTCAACGCTCGTTTCGGCATCCATATCCACATTAACACAGAGGGGCCCCTGCATCACTCACTGACATGATAAATAATACGTAAAAGCACCAAAGGAGACATTCCTGACTGCCAAGTACCTGATTCGTCTTCGAAAATGCAAAAAGATGTACTTCGACAATAAACATGGCTATCGAGCGATGTCTCAGACCCGATCGAGGAGAGGCTGTACTGGCTTTGGCTTCATGTCTAACACAAAGTGACACTGTAAATGTATTTTTTCAACATCAAAAACGTTCCTCGTCTTCTAATGGGGACAGAGTGAGTTTGGCCTCGTTTCAGTCCTATTCAAACTTAACTGTGACTAGGGTTTGAACTTGGAGGGTCTGGGAAAAGTGGAGCAAGGTGAAAGAGAGGAGAGGGGATGAAAGAATAAGAGGAGGAAAGGAAAAACTGTGTGAAAGTGCCGTGGCTGTTCAGTAACGAGAATTCTTTTGGGGTCCAGTCGACACAGATCAGGAAAAGCACCACTGAAAAGCAAAAAGAGAGCCCACACCTACCCACAGCACCCGGGCTTATCTTCAGGGGTAAATATCACCTTCCCAGGAGGAATCATCCAAAGCCAGCATCTAAATGGCCAAAGTCTATTTACTACCATATATCAACTTAATCCTTTTATTTTGGCTTCCCAAGAGCAAGTTACCCCCAACAGAAACCACTGTCAGTGGGAAGCTCCAGACCCAAAGCTGCAAGCAGCACCGTGCGTTCTGGCATGTGGACCCGTCATAACCAAAATATTCCATAAAGCATCAGCACCGACGATGCCCCCACAGCACACGTATCCCACGAGAGATGGGACCCACCCCGGCACCAACTGCAGAGCCCAAAGCCAGCGCCTTGCTCCTGCCCCTGAACCAAACCGTTCCCCCCCCGCCAGCACAACTCTCTAGCTTTTCACAAAGTAAGACTTTTTGTAGGATGTGTATGAGATGATGAGTCAATAGAATTTGATTATAAGATTAATATTGAAGAATGTGCTCATTAACCCCGCTGCTCACAATGACAGGATGTGTTGCCAACTTTCTGACAAAGAAATACAGGAATTAATTCAGTGACTAACTACATGGAGAATTGCATTACGCCGGTATGCTCCCTGTATCCCAATGTGTAAACATCCCTAATAGCACAAGAATTTTCCTTCCAAAAAAGAGGCACGCGCTCAGCCAGAGTTGTGCCATTTGCTTGTTAAGACACTTTCTTCTTGTTGCTTTTCCTTTTCAAAACCAGTCATTAGACAACTCCTGAGAACAGGGCTTTAACTAGAATTTAACTTGGGGTTAAATTCCCAGATGGTTTTAAGCAAATACTTATTTTCAGTGCCTACTCCTGGCTGAACGTTATATTGTATATCTGGGTATTATGAAGCAGCCAACATGCTCTGCCCTGCAGTCGGCTGCACTTCAGTCACCAGCATCTCTGAAGGCTTTGGGAAATGAGCTGAGGTTTCTGGAGAGCAGGAATGCTGCACGTGAAGCCAAGGGACCTGGCTGGGGCTTCTCCACTGCCAGATAATACCAAATGCAATGTCCACATCGATGATGGGTATTAGCCTGACTTATGGCAGGTGGTTTTGTCTCTGCTGCCATAGGAAACAGAAAAAACTCATTATGGCAGAATAGATCGCTCACGTCAGAGTCACCTTTTAAGATGCCAATTTGCTTTTTCTTGCCTGTAGTTTTAATTCTCAGGTAGCAATGCAAGTCAATAGTTCAAGGCTGCAAAGTAAGTTGCTTCAAGTCAAATATTCAATTGTTATTAGATAACTTTGCCTCTGTTCGGCAGCTGTGTGTAGGTGGGTTGCCAGGTTATGCACAGCACATAACGCCTGAAATTACATTTCACAGGGTGGAGAAAACTCTCCACTGCAGATAGCCAGGAACTGGATTTATGGGTTTGGGTAGGATGTTACCAATCTATGAAGACAGAGAGAGGAAGAAGAACATAAAAGCATATGTTTTGACACTTCTCTTCCAGCTTTTCGTCTTCTTCCTTAGTATATCAGCTACTGATGTTAGAAGCTACACCATCCCATCCAATAATGTATTCTGTTCTAGTTGTCATAAATCTGCCTGGTACCAGCCCACCACATGAGCCCTACACAACCCAGGAGATAATTGCATTTCAGTTGGAAAGCTTCACAGAGTACCATCGACCTCTGCTAATTAATACTGTAGCTCGAGCTAGTCACACTCCCAGGCTCTCCCTCACACTCAGACTGCAATAATTTGAGGAGTTTCTGCTCATCTCCTCTGGAAATGGAGAGTTTTGAGCAGAGCATCTTTTAGATACAAGATCTTTGCTTGGATTCACCACACGATGAACTACTGTTAAAAGATGCAATGGTTTAATCTCTCAACCAGAATGATTTGGGCTAAGGGGACAGCCACAAGAAATTGTTTCATACGGCATGAGAGACCCTGGCTGGGACATTCAAGGCTCGCAGCTCTGGGAACGACACACGTTGGCCTTCAACCTGCCCAGCTCCTACCAAGCTCATGGAACGGGCATCCACCACCTCTGCACTGACCCAGGTGCTCACCAGGAGCATTATGCCCCAGGCTGTGCAAGCTTTTGAGCAGTATTAAATATTGTTTTGTGCCCTGAGAGTAACAACATACTCTGAGAGCCATGAAACACAATGTGGATGGAGCGCTTGGGGATTTTGCCTCTCCTCTCATGGGAAGACGTGGCAGATGCCAACAGATATGGGCTCCTCCTCTGGTTTTTTTGGTCAACTGCTCCTATCCAGCAGAAAAGAACAAGTCTTGACCATGCAAAGTCCAGGTCAGAGCACACAAGTGTCCATGCCACAAAGCTAGGCAGTCTTACTTTTGCTACCTGCCTCTTGGCCCGCGGTGACAATGTCTTTACTACGAGCGAGAGCATTGTCCCTACAGCAGCTGAGCCATCGGAGCAGGGACTCTGCTGGGAAACACTTGCACAGTCTAAAATATCTACACCAATTTGGTGGGCTTGCACATGTTGAGGCAATTCATTGTAGCACATTTTAATAAAGTCAGTGAAAAGGAAATTACTGTTGCTGATAGTCCGCTGGCACTGAAGAGGGTAAAGAGGAAATAAGAATCAGTTAAGGAGTCTGCCCTAGGAAATTATAATCTACACAATTGCTTCTGGTAAGCAAAAACCAGGCAGAAATTAATTCCCAGGTGAAGTTGGAGCGAGCTGCAAAAACAAAACCAAAATAGCTACAGACTTCCCCACACCCAAACAAAAAATTCCTGAATATATGCACAGCATAATTTCCACTAATTTGTTTTATCAACCAACTAGGGAACAACCAGTGTCCAACCAGCTTTGCTATTTGTTCCACAGGCAAAGATCGAGATAGCTAAAACTTTTGGGGCCGTGAAGGATATTGGAGAGGAGCAAACCTTCGGAGAGCCTCCATCATCCCTGCACAGCAACACCAATAACGCAGCAGGATTATTTGTACTGTCTTCACACCCTCCGGCCCTCCTCGCCCTCAGCACCACCCCAGAAGCACAGGGCTCTGCAAACACACGGCAGAATCAAGCTGTTGAGTTTCAGAAACCTTAAAGGTCATTTAAAATTGCTGCACTTTGCTAGATGTCGAAAAGCATCATCTAAGAGCATCTAAGAGCGGTGGGTGTTGGAGCTCACAGCAACCCAGGGGCTGCTGCTGGCTCTTCCTGAGCTCTTCACTACGTTTGCAAGAAGTGACACAACTTCTTAATGCAGCAGAGGAAAATAGGGATATAAATGGGAAGGCACCCACCCGGGGGGGGGGGATTGGGGGGGGGCATTAAGCTCCTCCGGGAGGGAAGGCAGCTGGATGCAGAGCAATGTGCGAGCAGGGGCACTTTGCCAGCATCCCTGCTCTTTTAATTAAGAGTTTTTACAGTACTACAAATGTTCACCTTGCCCTTTGCTCCCAGGAACATTATTTCTTTGAAATAGGGGAGAATCCAAACCTTATGCAAGTCAGGCTGCATCTCACTGCTGATTCCAGTCTCTCCTGAGCTGGGCCCAGAGGATGCTTTTCATTTCCAAGTTCCCAACTCATGTTAGCAGCGTAACCTCCCATTGGAGCTGAAGACAAGAGGAGCATCTCACCAGGTGGGTCAGCACTTTCCCTCATGCTCAAAATCATGTTTCACCTCACTTTACTGCATTTATTTAGGCATTTATTTTTCCTAACACATGCTACGCTTTACATTTTACAGCGCCAGATATTGTAAAAACTGTTTACTTCAGTTGAAAACACAGCCCAACTAAAATAAACAGCCAAAAGGAATATCTCATTATTTACTGGTAGCTAGAGAAGGTCCATTCACTTTGTGAAGCAGTTGGCTGCAGGAAAGCACTTATTAAAAAAGAAAACACCCACAACCAAACCCCAAACTCATTTATCCAAGCTTTGCAGCTATTATTTTGCATTTTTTTCCCAGCCACACAAATCTGATTTTTTTTTTTATTTACAGTATGTCCCCCCCATCCCAGGTCCTCCTAAATTGCTTAGTGACTACACACAGAAAGAGAGAAAAGGTGAAAAAAAGGGGGATCAGCTGCTCTCCAGAGAAATCCCAACACAGTTCATGCGAAGAATTTCATATCTGTCAGGCAACCCAGCTCAATAAACAACAAATTAATCTGGCTCGCCTCTGCTGCCTGGCAATATTTGCACTAAGTTGCTGCATTTTTCCCCTCCTCCTTACTCCTGCAAGTAATAAAGGTGGCCGCTCTTTGCTCCACTCACAGGGAGAGCTGCCAGCTAAATAAAACAGTGTCATTAAAAAAAAAAATAAATATTCAGCCTGAGGATCCTTGTTTTCATATGTGCCATTGGTTAAAGGCTACCTCCACCCAAAACCCAGCTCTCACCAAGAGGCAGCTGACTGCTCCGAGTCTGGGTATCAGCTTCAAACCTGCTCTCAACAACCGCTACTCAGTGCATTTTCATGGCAAACCACCTCTTTCTCTTGATCCTGCTCTTAGTGCTCAGTCACTTACTGGGTCAACCCAAAGTCTCACAAAGAGACCGAAAAAAAATCCCATTAACTCCGATGGTTTGGCATCAGACCATATTTTTCAAAATAGCCTGATCTTGTGACAATGATATAACAGGAGAATAAACGAGCTGATCTGGACCACAGTGACCCAGAGGTAAAGAGGAGTGGGATATAGGAGCCATACCCACGCCATACAGGAGCGTGGGAGCTCCTGGTCCCAGCCCCCAATCCCAGTGAGCTGGAAAGCTGTAGCGTTGCTCCTACATCAGATATTTTAATATCCTTGTTCACGTCACACGTAGAGTGGACTTGGGCAAAAGCAGTTTGTGTTTAACACTTATTAAGGCAGAGAAGCAAAATAAAAATCTTAAAGAACTATTTTTAAGAAGGTATTACGAATGAGAAATTTCAAGCTGGCTGGTTGCAAGGGGAAAAAAAAGCCAAAACCAGGATGGAATTATTTTTTTTTTTACTAGCCCTTATTAGGTAAAAGGGCTACTTATAACTATTTGTAAGTGCTTCCCTGCTCCTCCTCATCCAATCCCAAAGCCTCTGGCACGACACCACGAACCGTCTCTGCTGTCAGGACGTGAACTCTGATGTCACAAATTCAAGATTACGGCATCACTGGACAAGCTTAAGCCTATGAAAAAGCCACAGTCCCCACGATTCCCAGCCATTCTTATCTGTTACATTAATCAACACCAAACAGGAGGAAGACGACGGAACAGAACCAGCATTTTTGTTCCCTCACTGGATTATTTTCCCCATTTTTTGTGCATTGCGGGCTGAAGATCTTCCTCCCTAACCTCTTGCTGTCCCTTGGGAGCCAGGTCCTAGAGAGGGATGGGAAGAGCAAAGTGAGCCCAGAGTCCCTGACTACTGCAGATGAAAAAAAAATCCAATGCTCCAGTTAGCCCTGAAAAGCTCAGTCCCCTCAACAACACATGTGTGTGGGGGGGTATTTCATCCCCCCCATATTCCACTTTCTACAGCGACAAACCTGAAATGTCCACAGCCCCGTCCCCCACAACCTACCAAGGAGAAAACCAGTAGCCTGTAATACTACTTATTAACAGCATCACCCCAGCATTATTTATTGCAAGATGCTGCAGGTGGGACCGGGGGGAGCGGATGGCGGTGGGGGGGGGTCCCCGCCAGCCCCAGGAGGAGACGTCCCCCCCCCCGTGGCACCGGGATGTCCCCTCCATCCCGGGGGCTCTGCGGGCTCACACCTCCCAGCAGGCGTTTTCCAGCCTCGTAATTCACACACACACACAAATACATATACACACAGACATATCCCCCTGCCTCACCCCTAAAATAAAGGTGGGATTATTTGGGCACCGGTTGGAAGAGTCCTCAAAAACCCTAAAAACTGTGCGTGGCATTAACAAGGCGATGGGACGTGGAGGAATGGCTGAAAAAACCTTGCCCTGCCCCATGCAGTTAGTTTGGCATCGATTATGGCAATAAGGACCTTATTCGAGCCCTTCAAAGTGCTTTAACGTGAAACATACTGTCCCCAAGGACATCCTTGGTACACGAACACCAGACGGCAGCGATGCCGACCCCTTTCTTCTCTATAAGCTTTAAAGTTTTTGTCCCAGTGCCCTGCAAAGCTCGTGCCAGTTAGAGACGCGTTGGCAGCTACGGAGCCAATTTAATTGCTGCCATCGACTTGTTCCCAGACAAATGAATTCATTCATGATACACATACGCTGTGAACATATAAAATACCCCGGAGTTCTCACAGTGATGCCCAAAACTGTCAGCGGCTCCAGAGTAGGGTGGAGGATGCTGCTGTTTTTCAAACGACAATTTTTTAGGCCTGATCACAGATTTCCCATCGCGTGTTTAGATGGTGGGAGTCGCTCCATGAAAGCGTTCATGCGAAGGGCCTGCTTTTCTCGGCAGCTTGCCGCTTCACCCTCCCAGCACAACCCCCAAACCAAAACAAAAGGATAAAACCCAGTTTTGATGAAGTCAGAAGATTGTGCAGTAATAAAATCTGTCTCTACATTTCCTTCGATGGATATGAACCAGAGCTCTGAATTCAGCCCACTGTAAAACCCCCATCCACCTCCAAATACAGTTTCATTGCTTATTTGCATTGCGGGACCATCAGTCCATGGGGAATCTCTCCTCTGCCTCTCCTTCCAGCCAGCTGCAGACGGAGACCTGCAAAATGTGATCCCCAGGCTACCACGGACCCGAGTTTCAGCAAAAAATATTGGCATCCGCACTATGCCAACACAGACGTGATTTTCAGAAACTTCTTTCATCCTTTGTTCCGATGCCATTGCAGGGAGTTAGCACAGATACAGCCTTCCCTGCCAACAGTCGGGTGCACAAGCATGGGGGAGAGGGGATATTCCTCTTTTCCCCCTTATTTTTCCCTTGTGGTCCGACACAAAAATTCAGTGAATTCCAAATGCAGCATGGTCTTGTTATGAATTTAACAGCATAAATGCTAAAATGTAATCTCTGCAGATGCAGGCTCCATTGCATAAAACTAGATACGGATAGTTAGCTTCATTTAACAGTGGTGGGAGCAGAGCTTTGTACAGCAAAGAAAAAAAAAAAAAAAGAGAGAAAACCCTTAAAAACGAGCATGCAATGTATTAGCTCAAATCCCACCAGCTCCTGCATTTCAAGTAGACGGAGGTTTCTTGCTTTCAGATTTCTAATAAAGTCACAGCTACTTAAAAGCCAACTTCCAGGTGGGGTTTTTATACGAAACAAGTACTGCTTGGTATTCCTAATAATCTCTTAATTTTAGTTCGAGTCCGTTCCCTGCTGCTGCGAGCGGGAGGGTGTAGTTGCACATTTATGCAGAAGTACTGGGATGCTGCCACTGTTTAGATTAGAGCCCTACTGGGAGGTTTCTCCTGGAAACACCCCATATATGGATTTCACAAGGAGAACAAAAAGCAGGAATGGAGCAGTATTTTGGACTCGGCAGCCACAAGTATCCCTGTCATCGATGCCGGGGTTTGCTGCCGGCCGGTGTCCCGGGTGGGCTCCCCGAGCTGGGAGCTGAGGAGAGCCTGCGAGGTCCAGCTCGCTGAAACGGGGCATCGGGGACAACTGCCAAGGAAGAAGCAGGAAATAAATTAGGGCAATTCTCTGCTATTCTCTAGCAAATCTCTCCTGTGATGTCTCAGCGTCCTGACTGACCTCCGAGTCCAAAGTGAGATCTGGGAATTGCTGCCAGCAGACGAAGACAGAGCCGAGAGCAACCCAGTAAGTGGTACCGGGAAGAGTTAGAGGGTTCAAGTGGGGTTGGAAAGATGTTCTTCCTCTCTTCCCACCTGGTCATTTGATTATTTAACAGTTCAGCACAACAAAATATGCAGAGATCACACCACAAGTTGGATGACATGACCTACCTCTCCTTTTCTTGCCACTTTTACTCTGCCTGATGGAAGGAACCACTGGTTCCTCTGACACAAACCTGTCACCCCATTCCCAAACACTGAATTTGTTCTTAAAAGTCAAGCCTTGGGACGTGCAATTCCCTGGACCATGAGGTGGTTGATCACCCCTCTCTTCTCCTGCATTGCTCTGGGCCTGATCTTCGAAAGGAGAAGTCAAATTTGCCGATCTGTTTTTTAAAGCAACCCTTCCACTTTCAAACAGAAATTGCCCTCTAATGTGTCATTCGTTTGAAAGGAGCAAGAACTGGAGGGGGTAAACTCCCTTACTCGTATGGTCCCAGGGCCAAATCCTGCACTGCAGATCCATAGCACATCTCCATCCCTATGGAAGAACGCACTTTGTGAAGCTGCCAGATCCTCAGCTCAACCAGAGACATCTCCCTTACTGCCTAACATGATTTGCTTTGGCAGAACATTGCTTACTATCTATTACCCAACTCACCCTAAGACCGAGGCTGTTTCATATTCCTGCCAAAACCAGACTCAACATTGAATTGACTGATTAGGTCAAATGCTTTCGAGTACTTGGGCTCATGGTGGTTCCTCAGCCCATCGGAAAAAAAAACAAGAAAAGCCCAAACAGTGCCAGGCAAGGCCCACTCTCAACAAAAATACGGTGATTGTCACCAAATAAGACCTCTGTAATTGCCTTTCTGAGGCAGCAGAGCAGGAGAAGCAAGGATGCATCTGCTCATCCGAAATGACACCAGAGCCAAGTCACCAAAACCCACCCCAGGTCCCTGTCCTTGAACGCAGCCCAAGTGGGGAGGACGCACGGGCAGGCGGTTTTGCACGGGCAGCTCTTGCCGATGCCTCCTTTGGTTTCCTTGGAAAAGGAACCGGAGCACCAGCCAAGCAGCCTGCACAAAGCACGGGGCTTTTAAAACACACCACCTCCCTCCAGACAAGTCACATCACGGTCTGCGTCAGTATTAATGGCTTCTGCCTCTTTACAAATTGCATTCTGATAACAAGCTGCTGAAATACCAAAGTTTTCTAAATCTTCCCTTTATCCCTGCTCTCCACTTGAACTATAAATAGCCCTGGCATTTATAGTGGTACAGCCTGCCTTGTTGAAATTTGATTTAAAAGTAAAATTGGCTGGACTCCTTGTGAAATTATCATTGTTATTCATCTTTACAGATGTCCTCCCCTCTAAACACTCTCTAAACTTGAAACTAAGAGCAGAGACACCGAGTGAAGTCATTAGAAAAGATTTCCTGACAAACCTCAGGCACATGGAAGGGTTCGGTGCATTTTTCGCCTTCCGTAGGAGAAACCCTGGACTTCTCCATGCTCTTTACAAACTTTTGCCATAGCCAGTCCTGCTCTTGCCCCAGACAACATCTCCTGCAGCTCACTGCCTTGCACAGAGGGAAGGGACAAGGTTTGTGCATAGGCACGTGGCTTTATTAGAGATTTATCAGATTTTGAAGGAATTTGACTGAAGGGGGAAAAATGAAACTCTCATTGAGTTCTTTTTACTTCAAAAGCTTTCTCCTTCCTGCTGTTGTAGCTAACAGCCAGCTTTAAGCAGTGGTATTTGGGCATCTAACAGAAGCTTTCCCAGCACCAGGCTCGCTATTCAATTCTTTTTCGGTCTCTACAAGCCATTAATGCTGCCCCACGCTTGCAGGCGGGCAGTGCTGTGAATCCGTGGCATTAAGATTTCCTCGCAAAGTTATTTAACAGCAAGCAATACCCAGCAAAGCCCTGCTGGGGCAGGAGGTGATGGGACTCGACTCCGCAGTGGCTTTTGGAGGGTCCCCAGCGCCCGGAGGGCACCGCGCCAGCCGTGCTCAGGTCCCTTGCAGGCGCATCTATGGATCCCGTTCCAACATCCCCTTCTTCCCAAACTACAGGAGCACAAACAAGAGCACCCATTCACGCCTCTTTCTCAGCCAACAAAACAAAACAAAAAAAATCACCTGGATTTCTGACAGAGTTTATTAGCGGCGGAGTTTATTATTGCTCCTGCTGCTGTGACACCTTGAAGCTCTCCAGACTCCACCTATAGGTTGGGTAACCTTCGCTTACAGAGGGAAAACCATGGGCTGGTGATTAATGCCTGTGCCGGGGACTGCAGAGCGCAGCTCCGCTCCCTGCACCGCTCCTTTCGACCTCGGATAAATTACTGACTCTCTCAAGCCTCTAACCTGCCAAGAAAGGACAGTAGGACTCCCCCTCCCCAGGGTGCTGTGAAGATAAATACATTAAAAATTGTGAGATATGGTGTCAGTGGGGATTATATAAATAGCTCTCGGGCTCTTTTCTGCTCCAAACTTGACCTTAGATGCAGAATAACTGTAGTTGGTGCATGTAGTTACTGACACAGTAGGAGCTGAATATATTTATTTTAAAGGACTTTACGGGCTTTACATTGCAGCCTCTGTTCCTCACGTATGTCAAAGGCACCTCTCTTGGCTGGAGGGGGTAAGTGGCATCACTGAAAGTACACACACACACACCCCGTTCTTTGCCTATACGTCAGCACTTACTGTACCCTTCTCTACAGGGCAGCATAAGCACAGGTACCAATCTGCATTCAAGCACTCAAACAACTGTGCCTCATCTCGTGCCTGATCAATAAGAAAAGATTAGACATCAGTTGCCTTATTCCAGCAGTCTCCAGAATTAAAAACCCAGAAATCTCATACCTGTAATCCAGGCTGCGATCATTTTTTTTAATACCATGGTGCAACAAACTTACCCAATTAATTTTAACAATTAGCTCCAAGAATACTTGTATATTATATAAATTTATGTAATTTATATACACATAGCATATACGTGTATATATAGTTTAGGTATATCTATTTCTCCTCTATTAATCCCTGCCCAGTGAGATATTTTATTACTTTTATATATTGTTATCAAAATCTCTGCCAAGACACCTAGCATATTTCTGTGCATACCCGAAGTTTTGGGGAGACCAAGAATGCTGCGGGGTCTCAGAGGGACCCACTCAGATGGCGACTGCAGGCTCCTGGCAGCGCCCATCAATTCCCAAGCGGCATCGTCAGTGCCGTGCACTTGCGGGATGTTATCTGGAGGCAGCAATCAAAACCAGATGCAGCCCTTGCGCCAGGACCATTCTCTCCTCGGCGCTGAATACTTGTCTGCCACCACATAGCGGAAGACAATAGAAGGAAAGGATCAGATAAAAAGTGGGTTAGTTTTTATAAGGCACTCAATCAGCCAATTCACGTTTTGGATCAGGTGTTAATTGCTGCTCTAAGTGTCTGGCACAGATGGTGCCAGTACAAATATTGCAAATGTCACATTATTTTTGTTTAACGTGCTCCACTCCTGTTGGAGGAACCCAGCAGAGCTATTCTGTCACCAGACTTACAGAGAGGAACAAAACCAAATAATCATAAACTCTGTATTTAGAAACCATTAAGTGCAGGGGACTAAAATGACATGTCAGGAAAGCCAGCTCAACGGACTTCAAGGAAAGATGTTCATAGACGCGGTGCAAAAAGTTCAGCCCTGCTTCTAAAACAAAAGGAAGAGGGTTTCAATGACTTGCATTGCTCTTCCCAAGCCTATTTGCCTCCTTCCCACTATTTATTTCAGGCACGGCACAGCGAGGCTGCTCGGGACTTTGGCGGAGCTGCAACAGGCATGGCCCACTGAACCACGTGCTGGGGAAACCTCCCGGACACCATCCAGCTCCACGCGTGCAGCGGTCGACCGACCGAAATTGCAAACCACGAACCAGGATTCAGCTGGGTCTGGGTTGCAGGGACAGTGCAGAGAAAGCAAAACGTCCTGGGTTTAGCATGGTGACCTGCTTCTTCCCACAGTCCGTGCATATAAATCACGGTTAGATCATTTTACAGGGGTTTGGAGGGGAAAGGAGGACCCCACAAAAAGCTTGTCAGAGCAAAGGTTTGGGTCGAACATCTCCTCTAGCTCACCTGTGCTTAGGGTAGAGCAGGTAACTTGGGTCACACAGATCAACCACCTCTTCCATGCCAAACCCTGGCAGCAGCCGGAGGACCAGGTCCAACCCCGGCTGCAGGAGGGGAGTAAGGACAAGCGCACGAACTGCCCCACCAAATCTCTGGCACGTTCAAAGTGTTTTCTCCAGCAGGGTGGGAATACTCAGGAACTGGCCTAGATAGACCCATCTGCAGCACATGGCAGCCGTTTTGGGCTCCCTTTGCCTGCGCAGGACCAGTTTGGGAGGATGAAGGACATCCCAGGCGTCCCCATCCCTTAAACCACGGCAGCTCATGCTTGTAGGTCTGAAACAGGTATGACCAGCCCCCATGTATCAGCCAAAATAGGCTCCATAGCCAAGAAATAGAAGAAAACACAACTCTTACTTCAGTTACGCAACCTTCAGTCCAAAATTATGAACAGAAAACACAACTTTTAGTGCTCTTTTAGATCTACAGAGCAGGAGATCCCAGACCAGCAGCAGGTTACTACTGATAGCCTCATGCAGGAGGAAGGGAGAGGAAAGAAACACTCTGACCTCCTGCACCTGGACCATTCCTTGTTCTTATCTGTTCTTAGGTCAAAAATCCCAGAATTCATACAAAAGCAGAAGAAATGGAATTTTATTCTCAAGTCCTGAATTATTACTAGAAAAATGGACTTCCCCCAGCCTAAAACTGCTGTCAGGAGAGCTCAGCAAGAGCACTCCTAGCCAGGGTAGCAACAAAGCAATATTAAAAAACAAATTACTGCACTGTTTTGCTGTGAAGGGGTTTTCCCATGTCTCAGAAAAGGCAGTTGGGTTTTCAGAGGTGACGCTTTGTCAGCCAGGAGGGGACCACAGGGACTGCTTTGCTCACCACTGCACAGAGCTGCACAACTCACCGTATTACTTTTAATTAAAACAGGGAAACTGGGATTTATCTGCCTACTTTACCACCGGATCAAATCTGGATTTCAAGCTAAAGAAAGTTTAAAAAAAAGAATTAAAAAATCATGTCAGCCATACACAGTCTGTAACAGTATTTGACAGAATAAGAAAAAAACAGAGAAGAAAGCAACATTTGAGGTTTTCTTGCTTATCCAAAGCCATCACAAACCTGTTCTCCGCTGTGTATTTCTTACCCATAAGAAATACACTCACACAATCAGATGTGATCAGGTTGGTGCGTTTGGCAAAGCCATCGCTCCCCTCAATCCCATCTTGTCTCACAACCTGTCCATAGCCCAAACTGGTTCAAAATATTTCCAGAAATCAGCTCTTCCCTCATATATTTGGTGGATTATGGGCAGCTTGTGCTGTGTTCCTCTCAGTATCTCCTCTGAGCAATTTCCTCTTCCATTAATCCCATTTAGATCCTCTCTTGTCACTGTATTTCTCTTAAAGGTTCAGCATCAATTCCCTCGTGACAAAGTGCCTCAATCTCAGTCACTCACTGCGGCTCCGTAGATCAGTTTTAATTTTTCCATTAAAAGACATAAGTGTTTTCATGAGTGCAAAATCTAATTAATTAATATGAAACAGAAGATCACAGAACCTTCTGGATCTGCTCCTGGTGACCAGCATCAGCCGGGCAGAAGGGAGAGGGGTGACCCCATGCAACAGAGACAGAATTTGGTCTGTTGTTTCTCTGACGCCCACGTAGATGCTTTTAATTATCTTCATGGAGCTTAAAAAGAGTAATTTGTGTGGCCACTGTACGTATGCCAAGCCGATCCATTTATTCCAGCATAAATCTTTCACGCTTGCTACACAGGAGAATGTATCTTCCAATCATAAAAATTCATGAACCAAAAAAACCAAAAAAGAAAAAACCCAGCCCAAACCAAACCAAAAAAATACATATCTGTCAATTAAACCAATGCATTGGGAAAAAAAAAAGGGCAACTGATTCTATCACAAAATATAACCAATATGAAAGCCTTTTGATAGTCAAAATCAATACCTATGGAGGGCTGGAGGCTACCCAAGACATTTTGAGTTGGTACCTGTGTGTAAGGGTGAGCAGCATTTGCTTTGGCATGCAGAACAATATCAAGTGATCTCAACCACTGTTAATTTATTGATGGGAATCAGTGATGCTGCAATAGATTATACATTGCTGTTATGCTCACATGCCACCGCTGCACCGCAAATGGAGCGCAGCACCCTTCAATGATCAGAGGCTGCTGGAAATATTGTCCTTGCTAATGGCGGTGGCTGCATTCCTCCAATTTCTTCTTTATTTTTTTTTTTGCCTCCATTTAGGGGGTAAAAGCAGCCTTTTCCATGACGCACCGTGTCCCGTGCGAGCCTGGCCAGTTTGCTCACTCCCAAATTAGCAGGAGAGGGAAATCTGAATCCTTTGCAGTCCATTAAGTTTATGGAAGAGTTTATATAGGATGCGATGCCTGTGATGGGAGGGGACTGCACTGGGTGGTGAGCCAGGAAACTACGCTGAGTCCTCTGGTTTTTTAAGGATTTGTAATTTTTGATCCTTGGGTAAGGAAGTTGGGAGAATGATGGTGGGGGTGGCAATTTCAAGATAAAAAAAAATTAAACTGACATCATGGAGAGAGGGCAAATTTACTAAAAATATTCAGCATATGTTCATTTTGTATTTACAGACTGTTTTTTGAGCTACACTTATTTTTAATTCAGAATCAGGCAACTCTGGGAAAAACGCTTTAAAAAAAACCCCACACTGAATGCAATCACCCTGGGGAAAAAGGATGAGAGTCTAGAGGTACACAGATATGGATTATTTCACACTTTTGCAAATGGAAAATATATCATCCTATTACCTTAGAGCAAGATCAATGCCAACAAGGCTTCCAAATGCCTGGCGGGTTCAGCACGAATGGTTGTGGGAAGGGAGAAGAGTGAGTATATGTGGGGCCGTGGTCCCTACACGGCTCCCTCCTGAAACCCGGGAGCATCCTTGGGATGGGACGGATCAGCTCTCCAAACCCCAGGCAAAGCCCAGCCTGCAAAACTGTGCAATGTGCCACCAGAAAGTTTTAAGACCACCTTTTTTAAAAAAACATTTTAAATTAAAAAAATTGGTTTATTTTCCTAATTAAATGCAAAAATCAAACAATGGGTAATTAGTATGTGGAATAGCAAAGCTGCAATTTAGGCGTCTCAAAGGGGAGAGCGTAACAAGTGGCAGTTCTACCCCAGCGCCGTGTGTTTCGGCATATATTTATTTTCCCTCTTGCTTTGATCTCACTCACTGGGAGGATATCATCTGCAAAACTGGAACAACTGATGGCAGCAAAAAAACCCGAAGTGGAGATCAGCGGCTCTGCTTAACATCTCTCCCTCCCAGCGTCCCCTTGACCTCCCTTCCCTGCCCCCCCGAGACCGAATTAAACAAACAAAAACCCAAATGGGGATCAAAAGGTCTCTTTGGTTCTGGCGGCCAACGCTGTGCCGATTACAGCAAGATGTTTTACAAAGTAAATGTTGAGCGATAAATAATGAATCAGAGATAGATCTGGAGTAAATAGATTTATACCCTCAGCATCAATGAGCTCTACAGGACGCGGCATCGGGGAAGGCTGGGAGCACTCAATAATTAGCATTGCGGGCCTAAACACAGCAGGAAACCCCGAACTGGTTAATCCCTCCATAATCCACTTTAATCCAGTGGGAACTTTGCCTCTTTCTACTGGCTGGACCATATGAGAGGTTCCTGACTGCTCCTCGCTAAGAAATGTCATTTCTTAATTGCAGCGAGGTCTCAAACCCCGGGTTGTCCCCTGATGTCCCAAAATGAGGGTTACTTCACCCCAATTTCACTGCAGAAATTGCTGAAAAGGGCAAAGATGGGGTCAAAAGCCTGGCGTGATGGGCAGGGGGAGCATCAGCTCTTGGCCGTTCAGCCGAGCACCCGCCACACACCTGGCACCGACCGAGGCGTCCGAGGTCTCCAGCTTGGGCGAGACATCTTAGAAGAACAAGTCTTTGCCTAAGAACTTGATGCAGACCAGACAAAATCCCCAAGAAAATCTGCACAAAGCCAGGACTAAGATGAGCGAAGGGGCAAAGAATTGAAATGAAGAAGTGGCAGGACTCCTAGAAACAAACACCACTATTTCCCCCCCCAAAAAGGGCTCTAAAAGTTTGACATTCAAAGCCAGGTCAGTCCCAACCCTGTCCAAGTTGAGGTAATGGCTCTTCTTATTCATGAAGCCACTTCTCAAAGCTGCTGCTGTTGGAAACATGGGGAAAACTTTGGGATGGTGCAACATGGGTCCCCAGGGACCCCCGTTAGACACGCGGCCAAGAGCCAGAGGAAACCTTCAGTGGGAAGGTGACCTGCACTTCGCATATCAGAGAACCACCCGTGTCGAGGTATGGGCGCAGAACATGGCAACACCCAATTGCTGCACGGATATCCAACGGACTTTTTTCTGTCTGAACCTTCCTGAATCAAGTATTTGTCCTCAGGGAAACCTCTGCGGTATTCCAGCAGTGGGACCACATGGACGGTGGGCAGAGGTTTACAAAATCCTCTCTTGCAGAAAGCAAACAAACCGAGTGAGCGGAGAGAAGTGACAGCGGGGGACGGGCTCTGCAGAGCGCCTGTCATATCTGCTTTAGAAATGTCAGTTAGAAAAATCAATGTTGCTATCAGTTAAACAGCAGCTATACAGCTTCTCTTGCTTTTCGTCCCCATTAGCTCCTCAGCCTCGAGCTTAGCTTAGCACGGCCTTTCCTTAAGCAGTGATAAAGCCCTGGCCAGCATGTTGTCCCCTGCAGGTGCCAACCTGGAGACGCGCTTCGTGTCTTCACCTATGTGGGGTGTAAAAGACACAAGAGGTGTGGACATACTCAGAACGCGTCTCAGTGCCTTGCTGTCCTCCAAGCCCTCCAGGTTTTGTGGTTGCCATCAGCAGCATGAGGGGCTGAGGAGGGATCCCTGCAAACCCAATGGACACTCTCTGTAGGGTTTTAGTGGAAAAGCAGCACGGCTACACCCCAGGTAAAAGCCTGGTGAGAAACCACAGCCAGCCTCTGCTTCCCACCAGGAGGGAGTTATGTGAGAGTAGCACCGAGGGCACAGGGAGCCACAGAGGAATTACCAGCCGTACTGAAGCTACGACACACCCTGCCCACCATCCTGGGGAGGCTGGTGACTCAGTGAGAGATCGGGAACAACCTCTCTCTCTACATATATATCAAATTCTCTTCCTAGTCCTTTTCTGGGAGCACTTGGTGCTTGGCTGCACCTAGATCACCCTCTCTTCCAAAAATCAAGGGTTTTATCTGAGGGTTTCTTCCTCCCCACACCCATAACTGATCCACAACTCTCCTTTGAACTTGAAGGTTTGATTTTTTAAAGGGTTAACTTGAAGCTCGCTATTCCTAAACAACTCCCGTATCTAGACATATTTGCTGCAGAATAAACTAGTTGATTCCTATTTATGCCAAGCTGGGTCCCCAAGAGACAAAGCCGTAATAAATCTGTGACCTCAGAGGCATCCTATGGCCAACGTTTGCCTGGGTGGAACACAATCCAAGCAAGTAGCAACAGCAAGAAGAGATCTGGGTTCCACGAGCTCTTAGACCTCCCAAAAGAGAGCTAAGAGCCACTGGTATCCAAGAGGACAAGTAATGTCCCCTGGAGGGAGGTAATCCTGCTGGGGCAAGGACTTCATTTCCCAGGTGACGGGTGCTTCTCCACTTCATGCCACATGCCTGTTATTGCACCAAGCCCAACCAGCCATCCAGGGTCTACTTTGCCCCAGCTGTGTCCAAACCCAGAACTCAAGACAAGACATCAGGCAAAGCTGTGCCAGGAGGTGACAGAAAGGCACACAGTGAAGACCTGTCGATGCCCCTCCCGCAGAGGACCTCAACCACCAAACCACCACACATCTCAGCATTTCACCCTCCGTCTCCATCATCCTCATCCCCTTTGCTCGCTGGGGTCCACGGTGAACCCCCCCAGGGTGCAACTATGGAGTTACAAAGTGCAAGAGGGTTTGGTGACAGCAGACATGGACATCCTCCTCCATCACCTCCAAGAGCAGGCTGGTGGCTTTCCTCTGGCAGGGTTTTCCCATCCAAACAGCATACACCAAACAGCACCAAGTCCCTCAACTCTATCACAGCCTTTCTGGCCAAAAATAAAGCTCCCAAGCATTGCACATGCCTTTACTGCCCAATCGATGCTACTGATTAAATTATAAGGGAAACCAGCAGGACAAAGAGGCAGCAGGAACTGCTAATCTCATTTTGAAGTAAGCTATAAAACATTACCACTTTGCTGCTTCTGAGCATGGCGACGGCTTCCTCTCTCTTCCGCTGGCCAACCCTGCGCAATCAAATTCGGTAACAGCTTGCCGTCAAAACTAAGAGAGAAGATTTTTCTCCCTTGACTCAGGGAGATGTCCCTTCAGGACGCAAAGCCTGGGGAAAGATGCAGCGGCCACGAATGCCATGGAGCAGCCAGTGCACTGGGAAAACATCGTGAGTCTCCTGGGAATCGGGACAGGACAGCCAGTGCTTAGAGACATCGAAGGTCAACAGCTGGCCTCAGGGCAAAAGACCACAGTAGGTCAAGAGCATGCAAAAGAGTTAAGCGGAAGAGTTAAGCTAAAAAATGTTGATGATTAAAAAAAAGCTGGTGTCATAAGCAGGCTCCTGCTTTCACAGCGCTCTTCCAGAGCTAGAATCTCCACCCCGTTCGGCATCATTCCCAACAGCTCTTGCGAGCCTGCGACTGGGGCGGCGGAAGCTGCTGCCTTAATTATTTGGCTTATTTATCTGCTGTCGCTCTAAGGCAGAGGACTGGAAAGCCACCGTCTTCCTGAAATCCCTGCAACAACCTCAGGGACACATTGGGCACCAGACAACTTGAGGAGTGCAGAGCCACCTCCAGCAGCACATATGCCACAGGATCGGCAGGAGCCTGGCAGGCACTGGGATTTCAAAGGATCCCAGCCAATTATCATGATTTTATGGGAATAACCTTTTTTGAGGCTTTTCTTTTTCAGCGTAACTTCTGAAGTCAGGTGTCTGTCTAAAAATCGGCTTGCTTTCCTTTTTCAAAAAGCTCCAGTCCACATAGACTTATTCACCCAAAAGTGCGTGCAGGCCAGGCTAAGGCAGAAAGCCAAAGATGAGAAGGAACATCTTAACGTCTTAATGGCTTGAGGCTGGGAGGTTTGTATGGGGTTAGCTTTTGGGGGGGCAGGAGAGGTTGGGTTTTGGGGGTTTTTTAGGTTATCATTTTGAAGCCAGTTTCATGATTTTGGTCATGAAAGAAATACACGAAACAATTGTAAGTCTCTTAAAATGGGAAAGCTTTACATTGAGCATAATATTTAGTAATTTTATATTTTCCTTTTTGCTCTCTACTGGTTTGTGAGCAATAAAAGCAGATGGCTCAGCCAGCCTTCGTCCCCATCACATTCAGTGGCTGGTCCCCATGCCCAGGCATCCTGCTGCAACATCTGGGCTGTCCCCAAAAGTCAAACAAACAGCCACACTCATTAGTTTAGTTGGGGCGAAGGTCTCCATAAAATCAATGGTTCATGAAAATATTTCTATTAACATTTGGTTTTACGGTTTCTCTCATTAAACAACAAACGCTGGTTCTGTAACACGAGGATGTACTGCTAATTCAAACACTGGCCGCACAGAAATTTGTTAAAGGATTTTCTAGTTAGTTTTGTTTGATTAGAGAAAGTACAACACAAAAATCAATTTATGAAGTCCATTAACAGACTTGCCCCCGTCAAGGAACAAAAAACTCTACATCCTTCGTCTCACCCATTCAGCACTATTAAATTTGAAATGAAGGACTGCAACAGCCTTAGCATTTAAATGTTCTCTGAAATACATGCAAAGTCCCTTTTTAATTATATTTTCTGCGTTTTGGAGACAGGCTTTGCGTTCCAACTCATTCATGTGTTTTGACAGAAGTTGAAGTGAAAAACTTGTAAAATCTGGATCATGCCAGTCAAAATCATCCCTAGTAATGCCATTGACCCACAAATGGAATTGGGCTTATCTGTAGGAGATTCTTTCTTCCAGGATAAGGAACTGAGAGTCCCCATTGATTAAAGGCCAGATCACCACGTGCAAGTTGAGGTCCCCATGGAGGATCTCAGCCCTCCTAAGGCTCAGCTGAGATTTTTTCCCGCAAAAGCCCATGCCCAGGGCCCTGCACGCCTGTTGTCTGTCCATCCTTCCCAGCCACCCTCCCTGCCTGGCCGCTGCCTCTCACCCTTGGCCAGCGTCATCCCTCAGGATGCTCCTGCCCTCCCCCAGGACACGGGGGTTTGTCCTTCAGCATTTCCCAGCTCTACCCACCAGCTCTTTGGGCCACCACTCTCGGCTCCAAGTGTCACTCATTTTCTCCTGTTCTTGCCAGACTTCTCCCCCTCCAACAAGTCACGTCTGCTTCAGGAGAGCTCCGAGCTCTCACGTACCCTCCCCCAGTGCCACGGCCAGACGTCACCTCTACAGCAACCAGATTTTGCAGAGGAGGAGGAGACGACACGGCATTGCCCACGTGGAGTAGACTTGTCAGTGCAATCGATAAAGCTTTGGAGACACATAGAGCTTTTTATCATAGTAGCTCCAAGTTCTTCTAGATTCTTAGAGAGGGTCTAAAATCCACAAAGAGCTAGGAAGTGATTTCCCCAAGATCATATGGCAAGTCTGTGCAAAGGCAGGATTCAAAATTCAAGTCTTTTGACACCCACTGGTCCATAGGCACTGAGCCCTGGGAGATTTTTTGTAATTCAGCTCCTTTTTTCCTCCTCTGTTTTTTGCAGGTCAAAGTGAACCATTATCGGTCCAGGGCTTAATTTCAAATTTGAATTTTTTTTATTTTTTTTTTTTACAGAAAAAAGTTCTACTCTAAACCAAGGTTGATGGTAATTTTAAAACCCAAAGCAGATGCAAAGAAAAGAAACTATACAGTTCCATTTTGAAAAGTCTGATTTGAAAATTGGATTATCTTCTGCTTTGTCTCATGCAAACAACTCAGAAGCACCAAGCCCGAGTGACAGCCTGCTCTAGCACTGCCAAACCTGCATCTTTGCTTTAAACATTGCTACCCATTTTCCCCTCTCAGCTCCACCAGCAATATGAATTTCAGTTGAATTTTTGAGTCAATAGTGTTTTGTTAAACACAACCATATCGTATTGTTACTGAAGAAGACACAGCAATTGTAATTACTTCAAATTAGGAGAAGGAGTGAGAAGTCCACCAGTTCCATCAAGTGTTTCTATGAGGCCTGACACAAAGCAGTATAATCCAGGCAGAGAGACAATACATCATCTGGCAGGAGACCATTTGGGCTTCCCAAATACTTCACAAAAAAGGAAATGCGCTCAGAACCCGTTCCCGATTCCCAATCTTATGTAAAAGCAATAAAAATCAAACATCTGGGCTGGTTGCACACTGGGATTTGTATGACATTGTGTAATGTGGGAACAGCACCAAAACTAATCAACAAAATTATCTCCCTGTACATCACAGCAGTCCAGCCACAATTATTTTACGTATTCTGTAGCTTTTTCCATTTTTCTCAGCTATCTAGATTGAATAAGAAACAAAGATCTTTCTAATCCAAAGCCACAGTTACACCAGGGGGACAGAAGCCCCCCACACCAGTAGAGACTGACACAAATCTCCTCACCCCACACCATTGCATTTTTATACATCAGTAATACAGTTGGAACATTTTGTTCCAAAATTGTGTATGCGTGCAATTCACATTAAAAAAAAAAAAAAATTAGCATTGACACCGCACCCCATGAATACTAATGGAGCATCTCCCACCATCTGCAGCAAGCGAAGAATTTTTCTGACGCTGCTCCTTTCGCAAGCTCGGCGGGGAAAGGGTGACAGCCGGAGCAGGAGCTCCCTGGGGAGAGCCGGGACCTGACCCTGACGAGGGGGATGTCACAGTTACTGCTCGAGGGCTTGCAGTCTGCCATCCTAAAGTCAAGAGGAATTTGGGAGGTATAAATGTCCTGGCATTGTGCTAGACACTAACACATGTCATCTTCTCATGACCGCAAAGTGAAATCCCCATAAGGGTGGGTTAAATACTGGGTTTTTTCCCTATATAAAGGTGGTTTTCCCTCATGCACCTTGCCTGAGTCCCTGCATAACTCACACTGGCTACCCGCAGCCTTTGAACCCGCAGAGCGGAGACATCAGTCTTCCTCTGCCCGGCTTAAATCAATCCATCAACCTGTCCTCTGCAGAACACTCAGAGCTTCACCCCAGGGACGGCCGCATCCCACGAGCGGAGTGACGGATAACCCTCTTCCGTAAAACATGCAGGAAATCTGTGGCATCGATCCAAGGGTTGCCCTAGTAAAGCCCAAACGCACCTTTCCAGGGTTTCACCCCATTTAGGATGGTTGCACGGACAACTTCAAATTTTTTTTGTATTTTGCCAGGGCTCCTTTCCCCAGTCCCAGTGACCGACCCGCTCCCGCGGCATGTGGATGGACCTGCCACAAATAACTCCTCCGCGGGGCTTGAGCGAGGGCTGCAGGTGGCATCTCGTTGCTGCAAGACGACTAGTTGGGCTTAATCAGCCTTGGTCAGGAAAGCAAAGCTTTGTGTGCCTGACTTCTTCAGGGTTTATTTGCTTCTTAAGTTATTTAAAAATAAATTCCAACGTGAAATTCAGAATATTGCAGTGGGGAGGGGAGGATGGGAGAGAGAAAAGAGGTTTTCCAGGAAACCGGCCCGCATCGCACAGACTTTCCGAGCCACCCTCATGTTGCCACAGGAGTTTCGCTGCCGCTTGCCCTCACAAATCTCACGCCGTGTCCCATGTCACAAAACTAACTCGGGCCGACAGCTCAAGGACTTGCACAGCTGAGATCTGCAGGAAAGAGGCATTTGGGGGAAGAGGGGAGACAAGCCATTTGTTTGCTTCTGCTCCAATTTTGCAGCGTTCCCTGTTGTTCCTGCTGCTTTGCTTGTCTTGCTGTGACTTTCCATAAAGGACGGGCACAAAATGCAAGAAGAGCTCCACAGACTACATTAGCTTTAAAAAAAAAAAAAAATTAAAAAAAAAAAAATCTGCCTTTCAATCAAGCTAGCCTGAATACCTAAATAATAAAATCTCCTTTCAAGATGATGTGATCAAAAGTGACATAAGAGAAATAAAGGGGGGGAGGAAAAATAAAGATTAAAAAAAAAAAAAAAAAAAGGGTTGTCCTGGCAACTGGCATACCTTTCCAGCACTCCAAGATTATTGGATGAAATAAATGTTTTCTAATTAAATTCATAAAAGGTAGCATTTATCAGAGGGTGACCACTTAACATTTTGTTTTAGAAATGGTTATTTTCCTGTAACTGAAGGATTTAATGATGTTCTGGCTTTGATCTAAATGTAATACTTACATCCTCTTTTAATTGAACAGAGGATTTTTTTCTTCTTTTTCTTTAAACTTTAAACAATAATAGCAGAAATTGCGAATAAAGCCTAAATCAGTCCCTCAGATTAAGAAGAACCGGCTGTGAACAGCCTCTTACATGCAATGATACAATCCCACTGTAATTATCCCGGATTTCTAACACTCTGGGTGAGATGAAATCGCACTCACTAAATTGAAATCTGAACCTCACTGAAAACGTCTGCATTTCTACCAAGCTTGACAGGCTGGGGACTTCATGCCAATGAGCCAAATGGCAACCTGCAGTCCTGCCCATCAGCCTCTCATCCAAGGTCAAGGATGGCAGAACTGGAATGACAGCCTTGGAGAAAGGCTGCCAGATTTAATAAATCTTCCTCAAAGCCAACCTTTCTTCTCCAGGCACTGCTTGGAAGCCAGCGATGGACTGGTGGGAGCTGCAAAGACGAGGAGAATGGCAACGTCATGTTGGTTGGTGTGGGTTTCCATGCAAATTTTGGAGTCCCAGCAAAAAAGGAAGAGCAAGAAGCATCGGACCGGGTTACCAAACTATTAAGAAGTCCTGCTGCAGATGGGTGAGCATGCTCTGGTGTGCACAGGCAGCCCAAAATGGTTCACCCCGCAGTGCGGGTGGGTGCTACGGAGAGGCAGCTGCTCGGGAGAGAGAGAGAACAGCTTCAGCGCATCTCTTAGTCTTTGAACTCCAGGACCTCTTGAGATAAACAGTCTAAATTAAGCAGCAAAACATTCCAGGCTTCCTAGCAAAGCCGGCCGTTTCAGAGAAGCCCTTGGAAAGCAAGGCGTCTGCTGGAGATGGCCACGGGACATCAAAACATTTTACTGTGACTCCAAGTGGCCTTCCACAGAGTTGAACACAAAATGACCGGTTTACTCCAAAACTCAACTTTCTTTGGAAAAGCAGACAGCACTTTTTAGTGCTTCTCATTTAAATAAATCTATTTAGATCACTGCACGTACTGAACTGGAAAGCACTGAAAAGCACAGGCTAGAAGGCAGGCATTTGATGAAATATTTATCATTCAAAACCAATGAAAAAACAACAAGAAAGGAAGTGTATTTTTTAAAAGGCTTCTCTGCAACGTGCGGTTCCAAGGAGGAAAGCTGGGAACAACAACAACATATCTGTAAGGTGTAACAAATAACAGGAGGAGGTAAGGAGGCAGACGGAGACCTCGTCAGCAGGGACCAGCCCCTTCTCGTTACGGCTGTACTGCTGCCATTTCCTACGGCAGCACGTGGAAAGATCGGCAGCAAACACCCCGGCGCGGTGGGGAGGACATCACCCGCGTGGTCCTCGCCACAGTCAGGAGCTGCTGCAAAGGAACCGAGTGGGGAGGTCACCTCTCTTCCACCCGCTGTGTGTGGTGGGAACGTCAGAGCAGATAAGAGAACTCCGGCAACAGCCCAATGGCTGCCCAAGGTTGAGATGAGATTTTTGTTTTAATACAGGAGGAACTCTGTGTGGAGCAGTAGTTGCCAGGAGAAAGGAGTGCGTGGGATGGGGAGAACTGCCTGGCGCGCACCAGGTCAGGAGGCAATGAAGAGCCTCCAGGAGAAATGAAGGGGAAGCACTTTTGCCTAGAGATCCTCCTCTGAGATGCCACAGATGCAAATAACCTTTTTCCGATTACTGACTAAAGCATTCAAGAGATAGAATCGCATCTGGTAGCACTGGTGGGCAGCTGAATCCAGACAGGCTGCTGACCAGCTGTCAGATCCCGCTCCCTTTGTGGAACACGGGAAGAACACGTAGCGATGGGCAGTCTGACCACAAAGTCCTCCTCCAAGCTCCAGAAACCTGTTCCCTCCCAGCAGGTCCCAGAGCTGATGCTCTTCTGAAATAGCTGGTGGAGAAAGAGGCTTTTTTACACAGAGGTGTATCAAAGACAGCTATGGGCTTTCCACTGTGGCCTTTTGCTGCTCCACCCTAAAACTGATGGTCTGAACTGGGGAGATTTCAATTCCTAGGGACATCAGCAGGACATCAACCTCCTTCTGCATCTTCCCTTCTTGGAAGTTGATTTTCCAAAGCTCTGAGCACCACGAGGGTGTGTGGGACAAGGGTGACAGCCACCCAGCACCTGGAGACAGACATGGCCCATGTGGTCCCACGGTGGCTTGTGTACCACGATACAAGGAAAATAAACCAGCACTGCTTGCAACGTGTTATATTTGCACCACCCATTTACTGAGCTGAAAGAAGACAATAAACAGCACTGAGGTGGAGCATGTCTTTCCCATGGGTACTTTTTGTCCGTGTGTCTGTCCATCCCCTAATCTCGCGTCATTGCATGCAACTGTGGTACAACAAGTCTTACCCAACTGTTGGGAATGTGGACAGACACGAACAAAGACTGACTCGCTCTGTCGAATGCCACTCCACCTGCCAATCACTCGGTGGGTTGCATTTACTTAATTTTCCTTTCCCTGCACCATGGTAATTTCATGCTGCCAAGAGCCTACCTTCTCCTTCAGATAAACAATATCAACAGCAACATCCTGTATTACAAGACATTCAATTTATTTATGATCTCTCAAAGACTCAATTAGCTTCAGTTTACTCATCTGTAAGATGGGTACAGGATCTTGTATCTACTTCAGAGCTACCATCAATCACTAGATAAATTATTCATTGTTTTACAAGGTATCATTAGCCATGCTCTTTCATACCTGGGAATACACACACGTATGGAAAGCTTTAGATGATCACTGTTAATGCTCGATAGCTTTCATCTCAGTGATAGCAATCCTGGGAGAAATACCCTCTGCTATCCTGATTTTATTAAGGAGCCAAAGTCTGATCATGGAATAAGGATTTGGGATTTCTCAGCATTACTAGTCTTGTTCTTGCTCTCCTGTAGTACTCTAGCCCTCTTCTGCCTCAGTTCTTCCATCTCAGTTGCTGAGGTTTGATTTATTCACACCTACAAAGTGCTACCAAAAAAAGAAGAAAAAAAATTTCCTCTACGAAAGCTGCTATGAGAAGGAAAAATATCATCACGCCCAAAGCCCATGATGAGAGATGACTTGGCTTTAACAGATTAGTCAATACTGCCTGGTGAAAAATAGACCTTCTGATGGATTTCAGTGTCTGCTCTGCCTTGAATAGCAAAAGCACTTAAGTGCTTACGCAGACTGCTGCTCCCTTCATTGACAATTTACAACCAGGGCTAGTGGCTGGAAGATAACTGGCATGAGTAGATAAACTGCCAGGCCCCTAAGATACTAATCATCTATTATACTCTTTTCCATTGCTTGCCAATGAGACATTGCTGATAGAGAGGAGATTTTTGTCCTGTTGCATTCATCCCATAAATTAAAGAAAAAACACCTTTTTTTTTTTTTGTTACTGTGCATTTTTGGGTCTTCTCAATTGTTCCATTTTTGTTCAAACGCTCACTTTGCCTGCTGAAAACCAGCTGTTAGATGGCTGGAAAACTGTTGACCGCCGCTACCACTCCAAGCACTGCCACGTATGTGACTCTGAGGCAAACCTCTATCAAGGATTAAGCTGTGGTCTCTCCTAATGAATTTGCATTACATAATGAGCTGAAGGTGCCAGGCTTTGACGGCTGCTCTGGACAACAGCGGCTACCAGGCAATTATACAGAGGCACATTCTCCATTAATGAAATGCACCTCATTTACCATTGGTACCAGAAAGTTGGTATTAAACAGAAATGCAAATGTGTTTTTTGCTTGCCTCTAACTGCCTTTCTCACATAAGCACTTTGTTCGGGGAAGGTGCTGCCTGAACGTCAGTCCTAGCGCGGATAATTAATCTTGCTACAGTAAATGAAAGACACAATTTTTTGCAGAGAACTGCTATCAGGTAGACACACACCCAGATTCAGTGTCAGTCCAGCAAGCTGACTACCCAGTGGGATCCAGCTCTCCACGCGAGGTGTCCCTCGGGCACTCGCAGTTGTCCCCCGTTGTCCCTCCCGGAGAAGCCAGCTCCTGGCACCACTGATTCCCATCACCCCATCAGATCATCAGCCAAAACAGCAGCACCAGGTCTAGCTAATTTTCAGAGCTGAAAATCCCCTTCAGGAGGTGAGAAGAGTTTTGTGGGTGCCCAGCACGCTGGATACATACGGGACTCAAAAATCCCCCTCAGCAAGGAGTGCCAGGAAAATCCTGGGAAGCAGAACCCTGAACTCTTCCAAAAAATCTCTCTGTGAGGAGGTTCAAGCCCTGCTTTAGGCTGCGCTCGGGAATGTTGTCCATCGAGAAATGAGCAGTGCTTTTGGTCCCCACTTTATTTTCCTCCTTTGCTTTTAGCTGTCTAAAGCAAGGATGGAGAGGGGCTTCTCCCGACCCTGGCAGCACTGGTATCTGCTTGTGAGAGCTGCTGGGGGCGGTGGGGGGAAGCCAAGCAATAAGGATTGAAATGCTTCAAAACTCAGCCTCAAAAAAACCCACAAACCACAGTGTCAGCCCTCGTTGGCCTGGGCACAGCCACCCACAACGTAAAAATGGGGACTGTCCCCATCCCACCCCACCTCCCGGGGAACAGGGCCACATGTCTGCAGACAGCTGCAGAGAGCAAGCCTGGATCAAAGCTCCTGAATCAATGCACTTTATACCACCAAAATAAGTTCAGATCTGAAGCTGAGCAACTTTGGTAGGACAGGTGATGGGAAGCTGAGCGTGGTCCTCGCTCCATAATACCTCTAAACCCTCCTGGCTCCAGCCAGAGATTTCGGCTTGGGCATCGCACGGTTTGGGGTAGCACTGGAGCATCTGCCATCCCTGGGCCACAGACAAACCGACCCCCCAAAAACCTAAAAACTTGTTTTGGGGAAAAAATAACCCTAACAAACCCCCAAAACTAGTGCAACTCCTTCAGCTCGTGCCCTCTCCCGCCGTCCCACCGCCCCAAGCCAGGCGCTGAGCCCGTCCCACTCCCTGCCCTGGGAGCTCCCACCCTATTTGCAAGTGCTGGAGAGAGGCAAAGCATATTATAACTTTTCATTCTCCATCAGCTACACCTGTGGAACTGTTCAAAGACCCACAGCGAGTCCAAGCCAGGCAGCTAAGCACATAGCCAGCTCAAACGGACCACATCGCCCTTTGAAAAAAACACAGGGAGGCAAATTAATTGTCTTGTGGCTAATTATCCCACACTCTGCCCACCACAAAGAACTGGGGAGAAGTTCCCACGTTTCCCAGGCTTTCCTCCCAAAATGCTCAGCGCCGGCTCGCTGCAGCACAGGGCCAGACACTGAGTCGGTGGAGAGGAGACGGCGAGGAAGAGGAGGCAGCCAGGAGACAGCAAGCACCGCCGTGGGAGGCAAAGGTTGCAGCAATGCTGGGCTTTAGGTGAAAAAGCTAGCAGAGAGAAATGGATCAGGTTTGGAATTTTGGGAAAATGTTAAAACTGTTTGGGGAAAAAAAAAGAAAAAAAGTCTCTGAACTTGCAGGAGGTATAGGACAAGGGACTGCAGGTTTGATAGCCTATTATATGATATAAATCCCCTTGGCTGACATAATAAGGAGCTTTATCTGCCCATCCAAGGCGGTGGCCCAGGAGCCAGCCAGGGTATCAGTGACATCTGTTGCCATGGGAACGCTATTACCAGGAAACGTGGCTCAAGGTGGAGAGGAAACCCCAGAGATTCATTAGCAACAGGTTCCCATGGCAACTGCTCCAAACTCATTAATAATTCTCCCTTCCCTCCCTCCTCCCCCCCTAAAAAAAAAAACCCCAAACCAAACCCAACCAACTTCTTTCTGAGCGTGGGTGTGAAAATCCTCTGGGAAGGCTGATCGAAGGGAGGGGAAGATGCTCACGCGTGCGAGGACGGCGCCGAGCTGCGTGTGTGTCCCCCTCCTCCCCATCACCCACCTCCAGAACCTGCCTTTTTAACCCAGGATATAAAATAAAAGCAAGCGCTTCGGGTGGAGACGCACCCCATTCGCAGGGCAGCATCAGTGCTAAGGGATATGCTGTGGCCTGAGAGCTGCTGCAAAGGGTAAAAATAAGCAGATTTCGCCACTCAAAGTGAGAAAGAGTGAAAAACAGGCGCGGTGTGGTCCCAGTCCGGCCACTTTCTGCCTCCTGCCCACCCCAACGGGTGCTGGCACGTCCCCCATGTCCCCTCTATTTATCTCCCACCATCGAGACCCACTTTCTGCTTGCTAAATTTGTTCTCTCCGGATTCAAGACCGCGATTCTCTTGTCCTAAAAACGCAACTGGGCTGCGAAAAGTGTTACTATGTGCAAGAGAGGAGCAGAAGGTGGAAAATACGGGCAAAGCTGGAGCACGGAGAACGAGACCCAAACTTCAGCGCTGCTCCCTCCTCTCTCCTGGCTTTCCCAGGAAACACAACATGCTCCCTCGCTCCTGAAAAATTACCTCTCTGGGCAGGGAATATCCCAGGTTTGAGTTTTTATAGCACTCCCAGGAAATCTCGCGGTATTACGCACGTCCCAGTTCAGGTGTCAGTGAGAGAAGACAGCGTGAGTCTGACTTGGGAGAGAAGAGGGAAGGAGATGCAAACACTAAGAGGACTTAGATAAAAATGTAGAAAATATCCATGTTCTCTGCCGAAACAGCAAATTTACTGCGAATGAGGAAATACCTGTAGGGTAACGCTGCTGGGAGCTGCAAAAGGGAAATGGTGAATTATCTGGACCAGAAAGAGCAACCTCTATGAGCACCTGCAGAATACACACTGCGGGGTCAGGCAGCATCGAAGAACCCCTGTTTCTTTCAATAAACTTTCCCTTTTTTCCAGCCGAGTTGAGGTTTCCTCCATTTACATCTGTTGTTCTCTTTGGTGGAGCAGCAAAAGTTTAAGGGACAGCAATACTTGATCCCTAAAGTATAAATGTTCCTGGGAGATGATGTCCCCTTTTAGTCCTTAGTGCCTCTTTCGGTCGCCCAAACCCCAGCAGACTTCAACACACGGAGCTTGTGCCCAACTCACAAGCCAGCTCAAAAAGGGGGTTGAAAAGCATTTGCCTCGCTTTGTCTTGCTGAAATTCTGCATGTGTTTTCTCAAAATGAAAGCTCTAGCCTTTCAAAAACTGTCCCAAATCCATAGTTCAAAACAAGACCTAATATCAAACTTGTTTCTATGATTTTTCCTACGGATTTCAATGAGACTGCTCACAGGACAATTAGGTAGCGTTTGTAGCATTAAGTGTTCTGAAGCACTTCTGTAACAACAGCTATTCCTCTCAAAGCCAAATAATATTGAATTAACTGTAATAATAGTACAATAACTGAACAAGCCTGGGGGTAGAATGTATGGCTTCTATTCTTTTTTCATGTTTGCTTCCTTTACATAAATGAGACATAATCTCTTATCATAAACTAATACGAATATCAAACACATCAAACCATCTCCATGGTTTTTATCCTCTGCAGTTACAATAAAAGTCTCAAGCAATATTAACCAAATACATTTCACATGCAAATACTAGATCCCAGCCTACAGCTGTCAAACTTCCAGGAGAGGGCTTATCTCCTATACCTCCAGCCTAATCTCTCAGCTAGATGCCAAATAGTAAAACTGACATTTTGGCTGAAAGAGCCTCCCACATTGGAGAAACTGTCAGATAGTGCAGATTAACA
>JANZLQ010000064.1:17486933-17499475 GCA_026212715.1 Elanus axillaris
CAGATAGTGCAGATTAACACATTTGGGATGTATATATATATATTATACACACACACACACACATATATACACGAGTTCTTTTGTTTACATAAATAGCAGAATATGTTCGCCACAGGAGACTGCTGATCTAAGACAGAAATCTGATAAAATCAATAAATATTCAGGTCTACATCTGTTTCTCTCTGCTTGTTAGTATTAGGGCACTGCTTCCAAACTCTTCCCTCTGCAGCCTCTCCTCCGGACAAGGAGACCCCTTTTGGGAATCTGCGTGCTGCAGCAGTGGATGTACATCCAACACAGATCTGTTATGAGGTTCCGAAGTTAACAGATAAAACCCTCTAGCACTTGAAAATTCTCTGAACAGCAACAACCGTAAACAAATTAACTGAACAATGACATATTCATAATGCAGAAGTACCCCCAAGCCCGAGACACGACGAGATCCCATCACACTAGGTGTTGCACAAGCACACTGGAAAGACATCCCATCCCCCAAAGAGCTCCCAATGTAAAATCACTTGTCATTTCAATTTTAATAAATCTAGCCCCAGATATCATAAAACCTGGCATCATAACTGTTTTGCCTTGTAGCAATTAAATGACAAAGGCAAGAAGCTACTTCAGCGCCGCTTTTTATTGCAACTGCTTGGGATGCTGTTAAAGTTCATCCTAACAGAGGGGCTGAAAAGAGAAAGACAGCAGTCGGCAAATTACCAAGCTGCCAACAGGAAAGGCTTCATCTCGATATGCTCTTAAATCTGACTTTCTTTTAATTCTGTCTGAACAGGACAGAGTCTTTTTCCCATCATGTGATGGGTCAAAAATACATATACTTGTTAGAATGCAATTTGGATAAAAGGAGCAAAGGTCAGGGAATATGCTTTCATTATGCGCCATAATAAGACTGTGAGACTTGTAGAAGAAAGATATTAATAGTACTCAAGAGGGAGTTGCTTGGCTCGCTGCTGCAGACAGTCCAGCTGTGCTGTGTGAAGGCAGGACGGGGGCAAGAGGCACCGGCCGTGGGTACCCAGGGCCACCCAAGCTCGCCAGGGATGCTCCGCAGAGCACAAAGCCCCTGGTACCCGGGGGGATCAGACTTGCAGCATCCCCGTTCGGAAGCCCTGATCCCTTACAGGGAAACCTTGCAAACAAGGCACACCCCACTGCTGTAAGTCCTGGAGACAAGGGAGATGACTGTCCCTCGCTCTCTCCTGTCGCACACCCAGTGACAGGCAGCAGCGACCCCTCAGGCCTCAAGGACACGGAGTCTGCCCTTTAGAAGATAGCAGGGAAAGGTGAAATACTCCTGTCCATCAGGTCTCCACGTCTCCCTCGGCTCCCGTGCACATGTGCTGTTGAGGCGCACAGTAAATACCACCTACAAGAACACGTCCTTCAGGAAAAACTGAGGTGTAGAACTGCAAGATGGTTTTAGAAACATCTATAGCTTTAACCTAAAGTATTACTCTAATACTGGTGTTTAATTGGCATAACAAGTGGAATTAAAAACAACTTACCCTGGGTAGGATTAGTCTAAGGATTTTAAATGCTACTTGTTCTGCCCTATTAAATACTGCTGTTGGGTTAATGTAGGTCTTCAGAAGTTGTGGTATCGTAATGCTACCGTGGCCTTGAAGAGCTAAGCTTTCCAGGACACCTATGCTGCGATTACCTCCACTTGCAGAGACTTCAGGTCGTGGAGGACCTGTCCTCTTCAGATGCTCCCTGAAGGGTAGAATTTGAGACACTTTGGCAAACCGATAAGACACCTTGCACCATTTCTGCCCAAGCTGTGCTTTTTCCTATAAGATAAAGACTTCCAGTTCAAGGCCATCATTCTGGTACCTAACACCACAGCCAGAATTCCCTTTAAATAAGCAGGCTTCTAGAGAAAAGAAAAATCAAGGTATTTTAAGTCTTTGTATAAAACAGTAATTCCTTTCCTCAAGGACAGTATTTTATCTGCTGCATAATGAGATGAAGAAATCCCATCAGACTAAAGCAAGAGTTAAAAGCGCTGCAAAAACCGCTCCAGGTTCCCAAAAATCACTCTGAATCTCTACAGTGTGGCTCCAGGAGATGGTTTCATCTTTCAGCATATAAAAGCCCTGCAGGCCTCTTTCGGTATATAAATGGCCTAAAAACATAGGGAAAGCCACGTCCCTGCTGAGCTCTCGCATATCTGACTTCATTAATGATCTGTACGAGGAAGATTTTCCAGAACACCAAAACAACGGGAAATAAGGGGGCAGAGATGAGGGAAGACGACTCGTTCTCTATGTGCAAAGTCTGCTCCCGGGAAGGACGGTTCACCAAACTGCATTATTACCTTTCAGACTGCTTTAAATGTGAAGAAGTCCAAGTATTCCTGTGCCTCTTTAAGCAAAGCCATGAATGTACACCACGGCCTCAGCTCAGCGTCTGGCTGGCACAAGGAAGCAACCCCAATCTGGAGATCATTCAGAAGCCGGTTATGGATCTCTTGAAACAATCTTTCTACAAGAACAGCAATAATGCCCCTGTGAGCCAAAAACTCTCCAGTCGGAGACCCTGATTATTTAGCTCAAGCCTCTCTGCACCCAATTTTCAGCAGCCCTGAACTTCTGTAAGTCAACAGCTTCTGCAGACATCAAGGTGCTCAATGGCCCTCGATTAAACCAGGGCCAACTAGCCCTGGCTGGCTGAAATAGGCACCTAAAAATCATTCACTCCTATTAAAACTTCTGGCTTTAGTGTTCATCATTCACTTAGAGCTTTCAAAAGCCTTAAGTCTGCAAAACTGGCACAAACGCAGCCTCCTGCAAGGTCACCACCGCGTCCTCCCTGCAGCAGCATGTTGTGTCTCATCCTGAGTCAGGCGTAAACCCCACAGTAAAACCTGCTTCTTCCTTCCTGAAAATACTCTTTCTTCCTCAGGCTACTACTTTAATACCAATAACGGCGTTACCGGAGTCACCACAGACTTTCCGTGGCTGCATTTGGCCCGGCAAAGGGAACAACCACGCAGTAGCTTCCTTCCACTGCAACCCCTGCAGTAATTCAGGAGCAGAGGCGTTATTCTTGGGATCTGCCCATGGAATTTGCCTGCAGGAACTAACATCTCCTTCCATGCACTGGGACAAAAATCACTGGCTTTTGTGCATAAGTTGCACGTTTTGCTCGAGACGTGAATCTGAACCCAAAAGCTGGGTCTATTTTTTTCCCCATTGACATATCACTTGGCCTAAAGAAAGAGAGCGTTTCCCCCAACTTTGCCTTGCTTGTGTCCTTGGACCACGACACCTGCATCCACACTTCCATTCAATAAAACACCTTGGCTTTCTCAAAGCAAACAACCATTCAGATCAATGTGCTAAAAAAAAAAACCCAAAAACCTGAGAAATTGTAGATGCAACAGCAATTTAAAAAAAAAAAAAACAAAACAAAACCAAAAAACCAGAACTGCACAGCTCACAACAGGCTTGGAGATTTAGTGAAGGTCCTGCGGGTTGGCTGACATCCACTCTGAAACCGTGTAACTCCAAGGAAAATCAATGGCACGTTGTGCTGCTCTTGCAGACGCGTCCTTGGAAGAGGCTGGTGATGGACTTGAGGTGTGCGCGTTCCCACCAGCTGTGGGGACAACCTGGGGGAGAGGGACAGGCTGACCCCCATGGGGCCAGGGGAGGAAGAAGACCATCATCATGAGAGCATCCCAAAGGTGTTGGGATCTGCGGCAGCTCTCTTCTGCCCACGACACGAGGTTTCTCCGAACTCTGGCGCTCGCCCCTGGCTTAGAAATGTCTCTTTTTTGTTTTCTCCCAATTTTAGCTCTTTCTCCTTGGGATGCTAAGACAGCCTGGCTCAAATCTGAACTCTGTTCTAGTAAGGCAAGGCACAGACTCCCTAAAGTTCAAACTGTCATTGATTTCCATGTGTCCAAGATTAGGTCCGTTAGACCTGTGGCTATTTTGTAAACTTTTTTCACACACTCTTCAAATTTCCCCGAAGAGTTAAGTGAAAGCTGGAGAATTTATCAGCAGCCCTATCTCCAAGGATGGAGAATAAGGAGAAAAAGGTCAACAGTCCTTGCCTCTCCTGCCCAGGGCGTTGCAGCATGCTGCAGTCCAGCCATATTTCACACCCTGCATCCCCATGGCCCTGCCCAGCGTTAAATACAGCTACAAAGTTAGCATTAAAAGTAATAGCATAGAGAAGGAGAGCGAGAGTTATAGGGAAGGGGAAAAAGTTCTGGTTTCAGCTGAGATTTAAAGCGAGCTGCTGAGCCAATGAGGCAGAGAGGGAGTGGAAGGGAGAGCCGCAGTGCCATAGCTATTCTATCTTCAGCCATGAAAGGGAAAGATGAACAAATTGGCTCAAAATTGCCCTCCTTAGTTTTACAGCCTGCTGTACATACGGCATCCATCTCCCGGCTCCGCTCGCTCAGCCCGTGCTGCGTTCCGGAGCTCTCCGTCCTCCCTGCCCCGCACAGACAGACACGATCCCTCCTTAACACCCACAGAGACAAAACCACGGAGAGGCAAACATGCAAAGAGAGCCGGGGCTCGACCCGAGCACCCGCACAAGCGACCTCAGCTCTTCCCAACCTCAATTTTCCCTGCTTTGCAGCAATATACATCCTTTTCTATTAATTTGCTCTCCCAGTGCGCTTATTATTTAAGCTCTGCATTACTTAACTCTCCAACGTGTTTTGAGACACAGTTTGCAGAAAAGGCACTATGCAAAATAAAATTGTATCTTCTGTTCTAATTTGTTTCAGGGGCTAATTACCAGTTTTATTGGGTTTCTGAGCATGAACGTGTGCTGCATATTATGTATGGCACAGCTGCATACCAGAAAGTGATCCTTTGAGCATTAGAAGTTGCATACTTTGTTTTAAAAACAGTACGGGAAAGGGAAATAATAGCTGGCCATTAGGCATTTCTCAACCTGTTGTTTTTTGGGTTTAGTGTCAATATGTGGGTTTTCCCCACAGTCCCTACCAAGCATGGTCCGGTCCTTCGGCACAGCGAAGCTCCACCAGACTGGTATCAGCAGACGACCGCTCCTGAGTGCATCTCACCAAAATGTTAATCTTAAGGAGACACGAGGATAAACAAGTTTCAGCAGCACTTTCTTTAAAAGAGGCCTTCGCCTGTTGCAGCCTTCCAGGAGGTGAATGAACGCCAGCAAAAACGGCTGCTGCGGGGAACCAGCCTTTGGGAAGAGCGAACCTGAGCTCGCCGCAGCGGCTCGCTTGCTTCGCAGCCGTGCACGGGTCGTTGCCATAAGCAGGTTGAAATGAGCTAGGCTTAAAGAGGGCATTATTGGGATTCTAATGCTTTTGTTACTTATCTTAAACCAATATGGAATAATCCCTCTGCGATGAGTCACTATGGATGAACGTGAAGGGCTCTGAGTTCATGGGACAGCCATGTCCCATGTCTTGCTGCCCTGATGATGCCAACAGGAGCCAAACCCAAACCATGCATGGAAACACACTCCTATACCTGGAATCGGTTTCAGCACAGCTCTAAACATCCAAAGTTATAAAACAGATAGACACGGAGATGTGCCTTTTTCCTTGGCAAAAGGGGAAGAAAACTTCTAAACTTCTTTTGCTGGGAAAAAAACCACCCAAAAAAAGAGAAACACACCAAGAAATGTCCATGAAAAGATTCCTTTGCAGCACAAGGGGAGAAAAAGGCCTTTTCTGCATCCAGAAATAATAATTAAATAGTTCCCCTCGGTGAGAAGAGCAGTGACGAGGTGCGCAAGGAGGGCAGGCGAGGGCACACGCCCGGGGGTGCTCCATGGGAGTGGGCACTGCCAGCACCCCCCTTCACCAGGCAAACATCTCCCTCCTCGTAAAGCTCCCCGCTCCCGGATGGCTGTGCATAACTAACCCACAGCAGGCTGGAGAAGCCAAAACTCTGCCCGGAGAGAGCATGCGGCCGCAGGAAAGCCTTCCTGGAGCTGGGCTGATGGCATCTTGGCAAGCGGAGCCCCAGGGAAGCAGAACATCCCGCTGGCAGCCCGCCACCCCATCCCTCCCTCCTATTAACACGTCGGCCCTTTGCTATTCGGAAAGCAAAAGGCCAGAGATTTGTTTTTACAGCACAGCATTAGCTTTTCACGGAGGAATAAAAAGAATCAACAAAACAACCTACGCATGTAAAAATCACAATTTATAACTGCCCCGAACAGGGTGGTGCCAGCATCCAGGTACTCTGCAAGAAACTGAAATGCACGGGGGACCTCGGAGCAGCGAGGACGGCATCATCCCCGGCAAGGAACAGTGCCTACGCTGGGGAACCGGCGCTGATAGAAGAGACCAGATTTGATGGAAGACATCCCAGTTGAGGTGCGGTGGTAGCACCAAGCCCCTGTACCTCCTGCTGTCCCTGATCCCAGCTGAGTCCCTCGGATACAGCCGAAGCGCAGCTGCAGACGGCGTTTCCTCCCCACCCAGCTCTCGCTCCACGGCCAGGCTGTCCCGCAGCTCATCATCCCCTCTGAGGGCCCGTCCCCATGGCAGCTCACCCGGTGAAGCCCAAACAAACATTATTCCCAGGAGGATTTATTGCTGATCCCACAAGGCTCGGCTCTACTGCCAAGTCCGGTTTAATTCCCGTGACGGACAAAGCACGAGCTCCTGCCTGCACCCTCCCTGGCTCTTGCCCTTGCCAACCCGAGCACTGCTGAGTAATGGGGACAGAGGATGAATTTGGGATCTGGAGACTCACAGCCAAACCTGCCCCCGTGGCAAAAGGGCCACGTGCCTCCAGGCACCCTCTAATCTCACCCACTTATCTACCACTGTGACCTTTCAGACCACTTACCCTTCTATACATCCCTCCTATCTCATCCTGCTCACGTGCCCGGCAGCAAAAGCATCAGCATGGAGGGTACTCGACTCATCACCGGCACAGGGACACCCAGACACACACCCTGTAAAAATGCCATTGCAGCCGTAGTGCCTCAGAAGGGGAGTGCTCAAGACCCACAGAGGAACGAGACATCCCTTGCAATGAGGAAAGGCAGTTTGTCCTACTCCGAGCAAGTTTTTTTTAATCCATATCACTGTGCTTTATCCTTGGCTCACACTGTGGAAGGCTTTGAGGGGAGAGAGGGGCTGAATGAAAACTGAATTTTTGCAAATCAAGGAGGCTGCAATCATAAAAATTGTATCGGGTCCCCAAAGCCAGCCCAGGAGAGCATCTAAAATCATCCACTGTAAGCAAGTCATGCATTGATGTGCAGGAGAGGAGAAGCGGAGGCTCAGTAAGAACGGCTGTCCCAGCCACAGCAAACGTGGGAATCGCGCTACAGGATAAGGGTGCATCTCCTTCTCCTCTGTATAACCCACAGCAACACAACCCGGGGGGTTACTGCCTTCGTGAGCATAAGCCCTGCCCACCCCAGGGCCCAAACCTGCACCCTTGGTCCCCGCCACAGTGACACCTCACTTTTCTCATCAGTTCTACGCTCCCCAGGTCCTTGCAGACCGGAGTCAGAAGGCGTACGGACCATTCCTGAGCAAACCAACGCCGTCTGCTGCCTGTAACCCAGGGCACTGTGGTGCAATTACATGGTGTCTAACAACAAGCATTTTCTTCCCTCGTAGAGCTCCTAAAATTACCAATTTCATGGTTGATTTTTCTCTCTGCTCATTTCTGCCTGTAACTCTCAGGTCCCCCCCGCTTCCCGCGCCCCGGTGAGAGGGTACGTCGCAGCAGGGACGTTCAGGGGTTCAAAGAGTTGCCTGGAGCCTTGAGATGGGACACGTGTCCCAGCGCAGGAGTCATTTCCTTCCAAGAGTAGCAGAGACATTCCAGTGCCATGTGCGCACGGGGACGGCATCTGCAGAGCCAGGGCAGGATCTCTGTTGGCAACGTGAGACCAGTAACTGCAGGCACCAGGCTCTGAAGGCACCTGATGCTGCACTTCACTACCTGCCATTCCCTGCGCCGTGCCCTGGAAACACAGCCAGCCCAACACCAAAGTCCAGCCACTTCCAGAATGCTCTTCGTGGTCCTTACGGCCAAGATGTTCCTCCACATCTTTGGTCTTATGGAAAACTCCCTTCTGCGCAGGATGCATTATAGCTCAAGGGAAAAGCTTCCTCTTAAGAAGCTCCTAAGCTGCTATGCAGTTATTGGGTGAAGGTTTTACTCTCTAGGCCTGATCCCCAAAGGCCTGAGAAGTATTTTACACCCCCTTAGCAATGGATTGATGAATTTCCATGGCTATATTTCCACTCACATGACAGTCCTTCCATTCTGGTGCCTGCATATAAAAGGCACTGGTGAACAGGAGTGATGCTCTGCCCATCCAGTCCCCTCCCCAGAACTGCAAGGTTTCACTGTACCACTGTACATTTATTTTCTTGCTCACTGCTTTGCATTGACTTCCTCGAATGCCAGATAAGGCCAGTAACGACCACAGAGACGGAGCACCACAGCCTTATGGGGTGCTCTACCAGGACCCCAGGATGCCAAACCCACGTGCCTCACGTTTCATAACCTGCCTGCTCTTTGAATGAGATCTGAAAAACTGGAGTCACGTTAATCTCAACATCAGATATTAATTTCTGGCCAACAAGCATCTATCTGGCCAGCGGGAAACAGGCCTGATCAATCCCATGCTGATTTCTCATGTCAGGTTAGGTTTTATTTAATGGTATGGCCCTCTGAAGTCATGTATCTCTGGCAGCCTCAGCTGAAGGAAGCATAGCCTGATGTTTATAGTAACAAATCTAATAATCAAATACAGCCTGGTAAATGACAAACTGTTTATTTTCCCTCACATGAGGAATTCTTATAAAGCTGCTGAAACATTCCATTTAAAAGTCATTTACATGGCGATGTGCTGGGTATTGTCATAAATCAGGGAAAGCAGCCTCATGAATAATTTCAGAGACTAAAAATAATCCCAAACAGGAATCTTCTCCTCACATTTGAACTAAGGAAGATACAAGTGTGTGTATATATATATATATATATACACACACACTTTTTTTTTTCTTAATTAAGACAAAAGGACACCCCGATTGATGGGAATTCTGAGACACAAGTTGAGCAGCACGTGCCAAGGGCTGGATGGATGCCTTCAGCTCCTGGGCCTGGTGGGATCACAGCAGACTTTGGACTACTTACAATTCCTTTCCTTTGGGGCACCCAAGCGTGGGAGCCCAGCCAAGCCTTGAGGGGACAGACACACAAAGGGAACAGATATAACACCCTAAACTATGTCCATATCTTCATGATCGCTTCCACCAGAGGAATGCAACTGGGTCATCCCAAAGGTTTATCCACCTCCTGTCCTTGGCAGTGCAAATACACAGAGAAAAAGAACACAAAACCAAGGGAAAGTAAAGTGATAACCTTCCCTGTAATCAGCAACCAGTGGGATCTCTTGATCCAAAGGTCAATAAAATAAACAGAACAAAGCTTCCTGACTTTAAAAAAGAAGTACCAGATTCCTGCTATAAGTTGTTAAATATCATTTTACCAAGCAACGGCACCAGAGACATCCAATCTGTACGAGACCAGAGGTCCTGACCATACTCCAACCCCATCGCTGTCCAGCAATATCTTAAGGGGAAGGTTCTGCCTCAAATTATGCTTGTGATGATGAGTGGCTATACACGTCAGAGCAGGTGCCTCCCGAAAAACTGGAGTAAAAGCAAGATCATGAGATCAGAATTGGGTCCCTGTAAGTTTACTTCTAAACCTGGAAGTCCCTTTGGCAGCATGTCTGAAGCCTTCAGCGAGAAGACAACCAAACCCTCGAAACTTCACTTGAAATAATTCAAATACTTCCAGGAAAAAAATGGGAAAAAAACCCTGCATTCCTTTCCCACCCTGCTTTCATTTGAAATATGTCAACAGGGAAAGCCAGCTGAAATCCCACACTTTCCCCAGATGGGCAGTGAGGTAATCGGTGGATGTCCGCCCATGTCAGACTTCAAATCCCGTTTTGCTCCCTACGCGTCCTCTGTGGTTGCAACCTCCCCTGCAAGCTGGAGTACCCCTTTTGCAGCAGAGGTTTGACATCTAGTGGACAGGCGGCTCCCGAGAAGCTGTCACTGCACGGCCAGGGGACATTGGTGCAAAGTCACCCTCCCGGCAGGAGAGGACCCAAGGAGAAGGGGTTCATCAGCCACGTATGGGGAAAAAAAAAAAAACACCCCAAAAAACCCCAAATGTAACAACCAGGGTGTTTGTCCAGTCAAAAGAGGCCAAGCAGCACCAGAACTAGACAGGCCAGGTTGGTGGGAGAGGTTATCTCCAGGCAGGAGATACAAGATCAAGGCGGGCGATGCTCAGACACCAAGTGAACACCAGAGCCATACATCTCTATTTTTGAAGTGCTGGGAGCAAGCCGCTGTCTCCTCGATGCCCAAGAAGCATTGCTAGGGAACTGGGGCACCTGAGGGGCTGCGTAGTCCCATCAGACCCAAGGGATTTGGGTCCAAAAGTGGCAGCTCACCCATTATCAGCCCTTCCGAAGGCTGGTAGGAGCTGCTGGGTCTGTCCTGGGATCTGCAGCATGACCTGGGCCACCAGCTTGTGAACTTGGATAAACCAAAGCCTTTACACTCACCAGAAAAGGCAAACCAGACCCTGCCAACAGCCAGATGACTTTATTAGTTAATTTAGTCAATACCGCTCAGACACAGCATTATCCTCCTGAACTCCCCACAGCCCTTGCAAGCATGTCTTGAAATAAATGGATCAATCGTACTTTTATCAAATAGGCACAGCATATAAACCCAAGCATTAAGGGCCATCTCAGATACCTGGATAAATGAGGAGCTTTCTTCAGGCCTGAGTAAGCGTGATTCATTTCAGAAGAGGCTGAGATCTGCACAGCTGCCTAGAGATTCAGCATGCCCAGCTCCCATTAAAATTTATGGGCTGGAGAGGACAAGAACTTCCATGGGAAGGCCAATTTTTGCTCAAACTTTCTTTCCAATTTACAGACTAAAGCAGCTCGAGATGGAAGCTCAGACGGGCTCTGAATGAGAAACTGAAGCTTTTGGAAGGCTCTCAGCTTTCCAGCCCTCCAGAAAGGGCAGCGCGTCACAGCGTACCAGAGAAAGCAACACCACGGGACGCAACGGCAGCACAGAGCCTGATAGATCTTGTTCTTCTTGGCAGCCCTGTTAAACACAATGGGACTGTGTGCCTTTTTAAGGATGCCGGTCCAGGCATTTTAAGGCAGAGAGCATCCAGTGGACGTCTGGTCCCCTCGCTACAGCAGGCGAAATAACAGTTGTTTGGTAATGGATTGCACCAGGAGCCATTTGAAGTTGAAGCAAACCTGGACAGCATCCAACGGGAGATTGGATCAGGACGCGCTGCCGTGGCCAAACGCATTCCTTGGTGCGCTAACATCTTGGGGGGGGGGGATACATCTCCCCTGTTTCATGGTCTGATGATGGGGAGCCCAGCGTGACCCCAGCTTCTGGCTAGGGCACCTCATGCAAACAAGGAGCGATTGCTCCGGCACGAGACCGCCACGAGATCTGCAGCAGGGAAAAATTCAACCCTCGCTCCTCAGGACTTGTTCACTGCTGCCTGCTCCCAAACATACTGCCCTGTCAGCCCCTCGCTCCGTTTTGCTGATACCTTATCCTATTTTGCACGATGTGCTCTTCTGCATCGTGACATTGCCTTGCCTGCCAAGGACACGCACGGGCGAAGGGAGGGCTCGGCGATAAGGCAGTTTCGAAGGGCTCTCGGAAGGAGCTCGGAGGAGGTGAAGCGAGTGCCGCAGGCCAGACAGGGAAGACGCACAACTGTGTGTGCAGAACAACAGACTCGGTTAAGTCTACAGACATCATAAGACAATCTAATGTGGAACTGTATTGTCTGGGGAATGCTTCAGAGGAACCCCAGCATCTAACTGTACAGTCCCATATGTTTTGATAAGACACTGTTAAAGGTACACTTCTATAAACACAAGTCACGTTTTGTATAGATATGGGCTGTAAATGTTACGTTAAAATACCTCAGTTGCCTTGAAGCCGATTCATGCTCTGCAACTGCCAAGAAAAAAAAAAGCGAGCCCGGGATATTTCAGCTTGCTATCTGAAGTTATTTATAATCAACTCTGACTGAACTGAGCACAACGGGCCAAAAGAGCAGAGGAAGCAGCGATGAAGGGTGGTAAAGCTCACACTGCGATCCATCACCCCTGCCGCAAAGCCGGTGTTCAAACAAGGCAACGGGTCTGGCTTCCATCAGGGAGAGCCAGGAAACGCAGGGTTAAGGCCAGCTTGAACTTGGTCCTTACGTGACCCCTTGACATTACTCCGGCAGCTCCACTGTCTCGAGAGGGTGACTTGGGCCTTGTTTTTCCTTGGCTCTTCCCTGAGCAGATGTTGCAGAAGGACTTGGGGATCCCCCTCACAGCCCCTCGTTCCTCACACTGATGGAGCACTGGGACACAGGAGTGCTGGTTTTGGCTGGGATGGAGTTAATTTTCCTCATAGTAGCTGGTATGGGGCTATGTTTTGGATTTGTGCTGAAAACAGTGTTGATAATACTTAA
>JANZLQ010000064.1:17499738-17511873 GCA_026212715.1 Elanus axillaris
ACGGCTGAACACCTGCCTGCCCATGGGAACTGGGGAGTGGATTCCTCATTTTGCTTTGCTTGGGTGCGTGGCTTTTGTTTTCCCTATTAAACTGTCTTTATCTCAACCCACAAGTTTTCTCACTTTTACCCTTCCGATTCTCTCCCCATCCCACCGGGGGGGGAGCGAGGGGCTGCGTGGGGCTGAGCTGCTGCCGGGGGCTAAACCACGACAAGAGGTCGGACAGCACCTGATCTGCTCCATCCCATCCAACCGCATCTCCACCTCCAGCTCCTCGCTGCTCCAGCCCGGTATTAGGACTGACATTAAACTACAGAGCTGACTTGCAGGTAGCCGAGGATATTTTATCCTACCGAATTTCTCTCCAACCTATGGAAGATCACAGGCTGCCAGGAAATGATGCCTCAGATGTAGCTCCTCTTTCTTGTGATGAGCTGGTGGCTTAAATCCATCCTTCAGCTAATACTGCTGCTGACATTGACCCATCCTGGAGAGCAGAGATGTGCTTTCAAACACAGCATTTAAGCTAAACTGACAGCTTATCAGGACGAAGTGATACGGAGCAGGCAGGGGATTGATTTTGCCTAACTGATCCCTCTTGTCTCACTTAAGGGCAAACTCCACAGCCCTTACCGAAATGAACAGTCCCGCTAGGTCGCAATGGGACCATGGGAACATGCAAGTGCAATAGGAAACCACCACCTTTCCGTGGTGAAAGCTCCAGGCCCACGGAGCCCATGTGCAAAGACCAGTCTCAGATAAGCAGCAACAGTAAAATACCAGATAAACTCACAGCAAGATGGGACTGCTGGTGTCCACGTAGTATCCAAAGCTTTACACCGTTTAGCTGAAGTTATTCTCTTCCCTTCATCCATAAGCTCTGCCTGTCCCTCCTCAAGCCAACAGAGGTTCTTCTGGAGCAGCTGGAGAGCACTGACCACATGCACTGCATGGCTTTATACATGAATCCTGATCTCTGGTACCCGGTTTTTAGATGAAGTTCTGCTCTGCTCACACGGATACAAGCTATTTTGAAGATGCTTCACAAGATGAACCGCAGGTACCCAAGTGGCAGGTAGCCGCACCTCCACCGCTCGTTGTCTGCATGACCCCTTGCAAGTCACCTCATTGCTGCTTGGGATGGTGGTTCCCCTCTTGCTTTCTGCAAGAAGCCAACTCACTCTTTTCGAAGCAATCTCAGCCCTGGATTGCCTCTTACTTTGAGCTCTGCGGCACTTGCAGCAGCTCTGGGCTCAGCCTAAGTGCTGCCCTGATGCAAGTGCTAATAATGCAACTGGAAAACGGGCTCCATACTTGATTGTCATACACACCAAAACAGCTCTGCGAGCTCCATCCCTTGATAAACATACACAGGAGAGCCTGATAGGTACTTGTCAAAAACTTAACAGAGCTACAAAGAAACCAGCCATGACTCAGCAGGGCCTGGGAAATTTCAATGAGAGACATGTTTAAAAAAAAAAAAATTTAAAAAGTAAAAATGGAATAAATATGGCCTTAAGAAGACCCTCCATTTTGCTGTGGCTGAGAACTGATTTTTTCCAGTCACGGCACACCTTGCTCTAGCAGTGGGGTAAGATTTCAGTCCATCGCAATGGGGGCATCAAGCTGTAGGTTGGGGATGGAGCCATCCGAGCAGGAGTCATGCATACGACATGAGAGAGGGTCCGAAAACTGGGGCTAGCCTGTGACTTGGGAGGAAAGCACCTGGCCAAGGCCCCAACTGTGAAATCCCTGGCCTCAACAACAGAGTTCCCCCCAACTTCAGCAGGTCCAGAGCTCCCCTTTTAAATACCAAACTATCAGTTGAAGAACAGGTTCATACTTATTAGTGAAAATGAGAAAACCTCTTCAAAGCCTATATGAAATAGAGCATTTTTTCTGCCCACAGCCGGTAAGTTCCAGATCCCATGGATAGGCAATCTCGCAAGTGAACATTTTACTGATCCTCATCAGAAAAGCAAAGGACAACAGCACACAGAAACTAAACCAACTTTTGCCCAGCAAAGCCATGCCCTCAGAAGCCGGCTGCAAAATGATGTGCAAAAACTTACCCTGCACTCACTTTGTGCCTTGATAAGAGATTTAAGAGACCATGGTGGTCAATCAAGCCCTTCACGAGCCTCTCTTCATGTAAAAGACACATGATTCAGTGTCAAGTGAATTTTTACTGTTGCCTTATAAACCCCTGCGCGGTGCAGGATTGCACTGGAGCAGCCAGGAGACCCGCGCCAGTGGTTGTGACTGTAATAAAAGTGTTTACGGCACTGGCGTAAGCTTGAAATTGCAGAAACAATATTCAGGATCACCCATAAAGAGAAAACACCACGACCACATGTGAAACAGAATGCCCTTCTGACTCCCACTCTTCCATTACCAGTGTTGATAGAGATGAAATTAAAATCTTTAGTGGGAAGCGAGGTGAAGGAAATCCCAGCATATTTACAGACGTGACATTTACCAGTGCCCTTGGGAAGGGATCCAAATCTCTTTTCTTGGGAGCCTATTTAACAGGACAGCAACCTTCCTAGGGTTTGCTTGCCATCACTGGTGTCTCTCCCACCCGTCTGCCCATGCCCAGAAGCCCAAGTATCTTAAATATTAGCCTAGAAAAAAAAAAGATTCTGGAGAAATAGGGGACACTTTATCTTTTTTCCCTTCCTCAAGAGTTGCTCTGTACTGTTCAATCCTCCGGGCTATGAAATTCAATAAGCCATAATGTTCCAATCACTACAAGCCGCCTAGTCCCCACCATGCCAAAATAGCTGAGATTTAACAACAAAATTACAGTGTACATTATATCATTACAGGCTCTGCACAAACACACTTACAAAAGGGCCTGGTAATAAGAGGTTGGGGATATACAATGTGTTTAGGGCTAAATCCTGCTCCTGGACCCATTAGCTTTGCTGCCATTGAAGTTACCCGACTTGGAACATGTGGCTGAAGAGCAAGGTCTCAGTTTCTTTACCAAACCCAAAGTGATGCTTCCCTACACTCCGCCACCAGTGGAAATCCTACGGCAATGCCAAAGATCTTATGGATTCATTATTTCACCCCAGGACTTCAATCAGCACCTCCAAGTCTGACAGCATCCTTACGGACAAACCCAACCAAGGAATAAACCTGCTTGCTATCAACCAACCTCCACGAGACAGGTTTTCATTCCTTTGCAAACAAAGCAAAGTCCATTCTGCTAGAAACAACAGCACGGGCACGCACAAATATTTATAAAAACATACGCATATTCAGTATGTACCCACAAATACTGCATTTCTGTGTCCCTCTGCTTTCCCATCAGCTGTGCCCGAAACCTAAGCCCAAAGAATTTCTATCTGCAGTACCAAACCCCAGGGTTTGCTTTGTCTCCTGGCGAGCTCTTTGTCCTTTCCTCTCTCTGTCATCCCCAATGCAGGAGGTGTCAGTTCATGCTTTCTCTCCTTAACCACGTCAAGAAGCAGCCTGGGCTGCGGCTCCTTTGAGACAGGAACAGATCTCTATGCAAATACCTGTGTACCCATTGCAAATCTCGGGGGGTTTAATCGAACAACAGAAAAATCAAAACAAATGCGTGGGCGGAGAGGAGAGCGATGGGGATCAAAGAGCTTGGGTACGCCAGGCTTCGCGAGGGTCCCGGGGGATGCTCCCCCCAAAACATCCCTGTTTGCAACATCCATCCAACATCCCACCTAACGTGACTCCTCAGCCTTCTGGAACATGACAGATGTCCCAAACAGCCCATACCGTAACTTGTAGTTTACTTTCTGCAGCAAGATCTACCAGAATATTAGATACTTCGGCAAATTCTCTTCTTACTTTGCACCACAAGGATGGAGGAAAGGGGCCGGGAGCAGTCATGCAGCTTGAATTCGCCCTCTGAAGCGACCGCGATCACAAATAGATGTACACACATACAAAGTCATCTTATTTCTCCGGATGGCTTTTGGAGGCACCGCTTCTGAGCAAAATTGCAAGATACTAGTAGCTTTGTGAAAGCACACAATTTCCATCTGTCAATTGAAATGGGCAAAATTAGATCTCGAAGCTGTGCATTTAATCCATTGCCAAACTAGTCTGTCTGGTACAGTGCTCAGAACAGATTTTTATTAAGGGAAAGAAAGAGGAAAATTGTCTTTTACAGCTGCATCTTGTCAAAGCTTCCCTCCTCCGCCCCCAGCCCGGCCAGCAAGCTCCGGAGTGACCGCTCTGATATTTCCCTGCAGCAGGAGGCTGGGAACAGCCCTGGAAGCCCTGTACAGAGCTCATCAGCCTCTAATTCACTTCCAATTTGTCTCTGTGCAGGCTGATGACTCCTAATTGCTGGTTCAGAAATACAGCGCATACCCTGATGATTTTAAGTTGGTCCGAGTTATCTTAGAATTAACTATTAGGGGAGATCACGCAATAACTCTCCTCCTATCCCAGGCAGCTAAATATTCAGTTAAAAGTGTATCTTACTTAGAATCACAAGGCTGCCTCAACGGCTGGATTAATGGATTGGACGCAAATGCCAGATGCTACCTTAAGAATTAAGGGCAAAATCTGAGCTCAGTTCTCTTAAAACATCTGTGTAAACAGAGGTAACATATTTCTTGCATGAGTTTTAACGCTAGTGGCAAAGGTTGCTGCTGCACAGGTCGGATGCCCAGCCAGGTTGAATTCCCAGCGTGCTGCGTGCTAAAAGTAAAACACACCTGTCTGTCTCTGGGTGTGCGGTCCACGGAGCCAAGGCTGTACTCCTGGGACTCCTCCTGATTTACACCAGCCTAAGGAAATGGCAGACCCCAAGCTAAGTGCATAATCCAGTGGAAAACTAATCGGAGCTCTGTAAGTAGGCAGCTCGATGCTTCTTGTCTGCAGAAGCAATTTAAAAACAAACCAAAAATCAACAACACACAAACACACAGAGAAAAACATGATTCAGAGTTCATTCACTGTAAACTAATGTGATCCCGGCTGCTCTAATGGAGTTACTCCAAACATGTCATTTAGACAGAGCATGGCAGATAAAGCTGAGGTTTTGCTTCCAAGTAAGCCCGGTGGATGCTGCCGACTGGCCCTGCAGGAGCCAGCCTGAGCCCCAAAACGCCGAGTAACAAAAGCCAAGGAAAAGCTGAGCCTAAACACAATTAGACTAAATCCAAAACGACTTCTGTATTTAAAAAAAAAAAAAAATCACTAAAATACAGTAAAGCATCTTAGAGACAGCTGCACGATCATTCAGAAAACATCCATCTCCAACTGGGGGTTACACTGCACAAAATCCATCTGTAACATAAGGAAGAAGAGATTAGCTATGGGCTCTGATCTTCGGCTCCCGTGATACAGTGTTTTACGTTTCTAAGGGATTTGCCATCCAGACAGGCTGGAGGAAAATACATATGGACTCAATACGTAAACCAAACTTGTAAACAAACTGCAAATTGAAACTGCATTTATTGGTTCCCACCAGATTTGAGAGGTGAGAAATCTGAAGGCAATTGGAAAAACCTTACAAAGTGGAGTCTGGGATGCATCTTGTAAATGCCTTGAAAAGTAGCAAATTAATTGCTCTGAAGGGTTATAAATTACAATCTGAAAATAAAAAGTAAGTTGTGACTATTTTCCAGAGATTACAAGTAATCTTTAGTAAAAACTGACGCAACAAGGTAGTGTCTCTCAGATTCTCACTGGAAGGGAATATCCAGTACAGAACAATCAAAAAAAAAAATTAGTAGAAAAGGAAAAGCACACACAAAGACATCCTAAAATAATTTTAATTACTATCTTCAGTGATACTGTACCTATAGTGAATTTGGATGTGTGGATGTCAAGAGTGTTAACTTTTGAATCCATTGGCTTTTGTAGCAATAAAAGCGCTAACTGGGTTAAGGGGCGAGGAAGAAACAGGCAGGCAGTTTTTTTCCAAGTGCATTCGCGAATTAAACCCGCTCAGAGATACCTGCTGCAATCCTGACTTGGGACAATACTGAGATAAACCCCTAAAACTCTGATGAGCGGCACGCTGGGCTGGGAGCCCCGGCACGACGGCAGCAGGGCCGGAGCTGAACGGGCATCGCGGGCTGCAGCCACGGCCAGCGGCTCTAAGGGAAAAAGGCAGCGAGCCTGATCAGAACTGGGGCTGAGAAGGGGTTAAACACGATTCTATTTACTGAATATTCTATTTCATTCAAGTCAAAGATCTAGTTTTATTTTCATTACTTATACTTCTGATTTACTTTGTACACTTTGCTCAGGTGGACTTTTTGTTGTTGTTGTTAGGAGTCAAATTCATCAGATAATTTCACATTTCCATTCTTGGGCACCCAGCATCCTCTCTTTTTTTTGTATGGTTTCCCTACACTCGCACTTCCGAACGCACACAGGTATTACCATCCATCAGTCCTTGCTGCAAAGAGCTACGGCAAAACCTCATCTGCTTTGAAAGTATTTTCGTAATTAGCTTTCTCACCCGTTTTTTGTTGCGAAAGTCATTTCGAAAAGAGGAGCCAAGCACCAACTAATGCCTGCTTGAGTTTGCAGAGAGCTTAACACCTTGCTCTGAGCAACCAGCCACCCCCTGCCCACGCCGCCGCTTGCGCTGACATTTTTCCTAAATATCACAGCAGCTTTGCCATAGGACAGGGATTTCCAACACTGATCCATACTCCCGAGTTTGGCTAGAAGACAGGAATAAAAGGCATTTCGCAGAGGTACAAGCTATGAGCAGTGCTTAAGGAATTCAGGGTGCGATACAGAGGTCAGAGACGACGGGTTTGGCGGTGCCAGGGATGCGGGGACCACGACAAGCCCACAAAGATAATTTCTGTTGGTATTAAAGACAAAAAACTCAGGACTAAACTGTTGATTAGATGTATTGAGCCAACACGGAACGCTGAAATGAAAGGAGCTAAACCACATGTGGACAACATATTTTTAGGCAAGTTACAATTTACAAGACTTTTCTTCCTTACGTTTCCTAATTGCTTGTCATTCAGCGGGAGATGCTGCTGGGTGCACAGCACCTGCGCCTCTCACCAGATTCAGTGGGCGTCGTGGATGCTCAGCAGCTCCCAGGATGAGGCCAGAAATACATTTATTCGTTAACGGGTTTTTCCACAGCACGCTAAATATTTTAACTGCAATATTTATATTCGGAGATGACAAATTATGATTCGGTCAAACCCTCCCCGTTGCACTTGTCAGGATACAGCCTGAATAAGAACAGATTAAAAGCAAAGGCTTTTCGATAAAGCTCCGCAAATCTGATACATGCTTATTATAGAGCAATCAAATAAAGTTTGTTAAATGGATGGGAGCCCAGACGCGGTCGCTTAGACCCACACCTCCGTGTGCTTCAGTATAACCCCCCCAAATCACAAATGGCAACGCTCCCACAGAGGCGAGAGCCAGAACGCATCCATTGTGCAATAAGGAATGAAGAGAACTGCAAGCCCCATGTCAGAGAAAAATTTGTAACACGGCCGAGCAAAGAGTTTAGCCCAGTATGAGGAACGGGGGAGATGGAGCAAAGACCAGAGCGTTAGAAACAGAGCAGATACAGCATTTTGCCTGAAATGCATTTTTTTCACCATCCAAGCGTACTTATAGACACCTATACTGAGGAATGCCTGGAAATAACACACAGTATGTCCTTGTGGACCTTAGGTCTGCCCTGAAGTGCTTCTAAGGGCAAGTAGCGAGTGCTGCAAGGAGAAGAACTTCATCAAAAACCAAACCAAACCAAAAACCCAACAGATCTGATGCAAGCAGAGACTCTACCCAGACAGGAGAACAGAGCCAAGTCCCACAGAAATCAGTTGGCACCAACAAGCTCTGTAGCCACTTGAGAAAATAAATCAGGGGAGGGTTTCTTCTGACTAAGGCACACAGAATTCAACCTATAATGAATCACTGCATGTTTTTATGAATCACGAAATAACCGGCAGAGATGCTCGTGCCTTATCAAAGCCGTGCTGCAGAGCTGACGCTCGGCACCGTGATGGAAAGCAGGTTTCATCGCTGCTGCGCGTTACGTCCCGGGTCACAGCCCGTTTCTCCAGCCAGTCATACAGTAAAACCCCTCGCAGCAACGCAACGTACTGGCGACGGACACGAAGTCAGCATTCCTCCCAACTGCTCCACCTCGGCTGCCAATTGCCACCCCAGCGCGTTGCTGCGTTACACGTGCATGAACCAGCAAGGGCCAGGAGCTGCGTCCAAACGCTCCCCCCGCCAAGGTGCGGGGACGTCTACGGTTTGACAAAAAGTGACTCAACGCTTTGTTGATCGAAACGTTAGCAACGGCAAAAAAAATATATTCAAGAAAACACCCGTCTGGATACAGGCGTAGCTCCGTGTTTCTGGAGAGCCGTCAGTTAACAGCGGCGCTTGGGAAGAGCCAGGGAAGGACCTCGCAGGATCGCAAAAACCCAAATCTTGCTCTATACCACCCAACGTGCACGCCGAGTACACAAAGTCCCACCCACAGACCTCTATAAATAAACCCACGTAGGAGATCAGGCCTGAAGAAAGAAGTATGTTTGCTTCCAATTATATATCTTTTTTTAAAAAGGCAATTTAAAAGGAAATCAGTAATAACAGAGGGAAAATATAATACAACGTGACAGTGAAAATGCAATTTCAACCACTGCCCGTATTGCAAGAACTATATTCGAGCTCTTTATCTGCTCCAACTGTCACGTACCAAGTGACTTTCTGGCTGAAGTTGGGTTTGGAGGTAATCCTGAAGCTCCGAAGGAGACTCCTGTGCTGGAGCCATCCCTTCAGAAAGCTGAAGAATGGCCCCGCACAGCAAACAGCTCGACAAAAGTCAACCGTGAAAATCAGACCCAGAGCCAGTCCGAACACTTTCTGCTCCTTTAATTAAACTTTAATGGACACAACTCTTTGATTATTGCTCCCACACCTGACAATCAGCTCCTTGCAGCTCTTTTGCTTTCCGTCGCTTGAGAATTCAGAAATTTATTGGTTTTCTTAATACAAAACCATGCAAATGTGTATGGGGGGTGGGGGTGGGATTTTTTCCAGGTTCTTCTTAACATTCCCAAATGCAGCACAGCTATTAAAAACACAGACGTGCATCTACTACATCTGCCCACTCCCCCGTTTTCCCTCGGATGCGCAGCCCTTTGGGCAGACGCGTGCCTCCGGCTAGGCAGGCTCCCAGCCCCGTAAGCTGATCCGCACCCCACCTGTCCCCCCGAGAACCAGGCAACAGCTTTTTTTAGCTATTTCTAAGCCTGGCAGTAACCCCCTCTGCTTAAGCTGCAGAGGCAAACCACGCTTTTGGCCCAGCCGTGGAGGATTTCCACCTGCTCCAGACCACAGGTCTGGGCTATCTCTGCTACCGACAAATATTCGGAGCGCCCGGGTGGTTTCTGTGGTTCAGGCGATGGGGATTGACAGGGGTTTGCCGGGAGCCCCAGGCGGGATGTACTCGACGGCACTCCCCGAACCGCGGTTGCATTTGATTTTTCGGATGCTGATGTGCCCAGGGCCGCGGTGCGAACCCCACAGCGTGGCGGGATGCAGCTCCCTGCCTCTGCCAGCAGGATCCCCCGGCATCACCCCCAAAAGCCAACAGGGACCTGCCGGGAACCGGACCCCAAAGGCGCAGGATGGGACACCCTCGCTTTTTGAGGCAGGCTGGACAGACGGACGGACGGCTGGCTCTGTTTGCAGCCCGGGGACAAAGGCGGGGTGAAGTCTTTCGGCTCATTGGCACGGGGAGCACGCACAAGTTTTAGAGCTGAAACTCCGTGGGGGAGATGCACTCCCACACCGGGAAACACGCGGTGAGCACGGGAGAGGACGTGGGCTTTGGCGGGCACGGAGCGAGACCCCAAAATAAAGCCCAAAGAGAGCAAAGGACAACTCCCCCAGCAAGAAAAAGCAGTATCGAAGGAGGGCACCTGCTTTTCAGAAGGGGCTAGTGCTTCCCAGTACCTTGATGAAGCTCTTCAGACTCAGATTTTAGGAGACTTCACAGTCACGTCCCTTCCTTCTGTAGCAGAGGATGATTTTAACACGCACGTAAAGCTCATTATTGTGGCTGATGGAACTACGCTTCTGGGCGGGCAGAAGAGTCACCAGAACCACACAACTGGCCAGAAACCACCTTTGTGTTGCCATCTCCTCTTTGAAATTCCTATTCCCCCCGGACAGGCACCTGGGGAATCTCAGCCCCAACAGCACCGATCCACCCCCACTCCTCCTCGAGCCGTCTCCCCATCTAGCTGCTTCCCAAGTTTCCCAGCCCCAAGGCCGTGGCATCCATCCCTGAGCTGCCCGACCTCCGGCTGCCCGGGGTCCGACACACACGCGGCACCGACCGGGCACGGCACCGGCTCCTGAGCAAGACGCACATCTCCTCGCTTCGAGGTTGCTCAACGCAGCTTCGTTAAGCAGCTTCAGAAATCACAACCACCAGCAATGCGAGCACTCTCGCCAAGAAACTTAAGAGTCGACACCGAGGGATTATTCTCACTGCGATGCATGGGATTGCTGGGGACTGGGAGAAGGGGGAAAAATCCCAGCAAGGAGCTCGTCTTACTGCTGCGATACGTCGTGAGCTTTGCTCTGCTACAGTCAAAACATACCGGCTCTGACAGCAGTAACGCTACAACATAGGGCTTATGTAGTTTTCTTAAATTTCTGCTTCGCTCTTAACCGACCGTCACAATTTCCATCTAAAATTATGTTAGATGGGTAAGTTTTGTAAAGGAACTTGCTCTCCTGTGAATTCTCAGGAGACATGCTAAAAGGCAAAATCAAAGCACAAGCCTCACCCTCCGGCAGCACGAGCACACCTGAACCCTTGTCGACACAAACCTCCCTTGCTCCCCGCCGACACCGCTTTGTTTTCCTCCCGCTGCGGGTTAATTTGTCAGCGGTACCGGCTTCGGGGATGCCAAACTCTGAGCACTGCGCCCGAGAGCGAGACCCCACGGAAGCCGAAGGAGAAGGCTGCTCCCTCCCGCCTGCCCCCAAAGTTTGGGAACACGACAACCTGCTTTTAAGAGACCTCTCCTGACTCACTCTAAGCTGCAAGAGGAATGCAGTGCCCTCCCCGAGCCCCTCCAGGACCAGGTATATCACTTTTTTGTTACGGAACCATCAATTTACAGTTAATATCGATATGGATAAAGCATCGCTGTGTTTACTTGTTTACTTCTGCCTTCCACCCACAGGCGTATAGAAGCTCAGTTCCCCTCTCGCAATGGTGTCAAGCAAATATCTCTGCCAAAGTCAATAGTTCGCGTAAACCTAGTTCAAACCAGAGGAGACCCAAGGCCATAAAAACTGTGGGTTTTCCCTCCAAGTGTTTCTCCTCATAACAGACCAAGGCAGCATTCTGGGGAGGATTGTGCAATTCCTCCTAACGACAACACTCGACTTGGTGTTGTTGCTGAGGAAAACGGTGATCTCAGATGCACACGGGTTTCTTTGGTTAACTGAAGCGAGATCAATAATAACCATATTAATAAATAATGCTTTTAATAGCAGTGGCAGGATATAGGCAGCAAGCTGCAGGCAGGTATCAGGGGTAGGTAAAAGCATTAATTATCTGCACAATGTCAATGCTTCCGAGCTGACGTGCAGAGCAAAGCTAAAAGCTCACTTTCTGAAGATTATCAAGACAGACTGACAACTCTCTGCTTGCTTGCACATAAGCATTTTGGGTAAAATTCAATTTTCTGGATGTCACAACTGAGAGGAACGCGCTGCTCTTTTTCATTTAACATTAATAAACTGGGTAAAGGACACAGGGGAGGGGGATGAGATTGAGAGGCTTGACTATCCTCTTCCTTCCCTGCCTGCAAGTTGCAAAAGAACAAAAGCAGAGGGGAGTTTTCGGGACCCGAGGCGAGCGAGGCATGTGCCTTCCCCAAAGCAACTCCAACCCGCTCCATTTTTCTGCGACCAGAAAGCGCACATGCACTCCGAGCTCTCTTATATAAACAGCAAGAGGGTCAGCGCCTGTCTGAAATTCCCCACCGCATCGAAAATAAATACGAGGCTGTCTTTAAACTTCGTTCCCTCCCACCCCACTGAGAGATAAGTGAACTTGAGGGGGTTCTCCCCTCTTGGGGGTCTTGGGGGGGGGGGGGGGGG
>JANZLQ010000064.1:17527169-17538440 GCA_026212715.1 Elanus axillaris
ACTTTGCCAACAGACTTTTATTTTAGTCCTTCCCCCCCCCCCCCCCCAGCTTCACTTCAATCCCTTCAGGATCCCCGTGCAGAGATTCCCCAATTTCCAGGCCAGCAATACACCAAGATCTGCTTCAAACTTGAATTATTTTCATATAGTTGAATCCCCTGTGCTTCCTGCCCCTTGTAGCACTGTTTGATATTGAAAATGGTGAGTTTGTGTGAACTCTGAAGGTTTTTGGTTCTTCAGCCTCAGGGGAGCACCATGAGGGTCTCTGCCACATTGTTTCCTTTCACAGAGCTTTGGGGATTTCTGACTTTGAGAAACGTGGCCCCAAAATGACCAGGAGCATCCTTGTCCCAAGCAAATCACCTTAGGAATCTGAATTTCCTTTTCCTTTTTCCTTAAAGACCCCATTTCCCAGCAGCTGCACAGCAGACCCCCTTCGTGGGCTTACCCACCCAGCCCAGCTCTGCTCGAGGGGGCTTTTGGCTTATAACAACTTCCATACTGAATAAGGAAAAAGAAACAAACAAACAAACAAAAAAACCAACAAGAGAAGAGAGCAACGAACAAGAGAGAAGCACTATAAAAAGGCCTACAAAGAGGCTAATGACACTGTTTAAACAAAGTTGTCTCCTGCGATAGTGCTAAATCCTTTTTATGACCTTTCAGCCTTTAAAAACAGTTTATAAGACAATTTTCTATTTGCTAGGCTTACTGACAAACAGTCAGTAACTGCTTACAGTGGTACCAGGAGTCCCATTACAGAACAAATAAGGCCCATTTTACATTTTTCCCTCCCTCTTATAAAAATCTTAACTATTTCCCTCCCCAGCTGGTCCATTAGAGCACTGCACAAACAGAGACAGAGCAGAGGGAGAAGGGAAAAAGCATTTGGAGAAAAAAGAAATGTCCTCCAAGAGCAACATCACAGGAGGAGGCAATAGTTGCTGGGAGAGATAAAGCACATTCTGCATGAGATTACTGCATGAATGATGCTTTGATCACAAAAGCAAAGAGCAAGAAGACAGTTTTAATGGTCTGAAAACACATGAAAAGCTAATGTAGAAAGCAGCTTTGATACACAAGACAGTGGCACAGTATTTATTTTGCGACCTTTAACAAGTATGGGCAGTGCAACAACAAGATAATTTGTCGGGAAAAAATCAAAAGGAGACAGAGAAATTAACCCGAGAGCTTTGCGGCAGAGGGAGGAGAGGAGCAGCTGGGGCTGGAAGTGCCTCTGTGCTGATTTCCAGCGTGAAGACTGAGCTCTGCAAAGTGCCGCATGTCCTCAGTCCCCACCGAGAGCAGCAGGCGCCCAGCAGCTCCCAGGAACAGGGATTTGGGGATATTACTTAGGAAAACCCTAAAGCTGAAACATGCTTACAGCAAGCATTAACAGCTATATCTTCACACAGCCCACAGAGAACTGTATTTTGATAGGAGCTTTTGTATGGGACACCTTAGAGCTACCAGGGTATAGAAAGACTGGATGCTAGAGAGGACTGCAGAGTCGTGACAGGCATGGTTATAGTGCCCAGGTCCTCAAATGTGGGAAAACCAGGGGAAAGAGACTTTGAAGGTAATTTGAATGGATGGAGGGGGGGGCGTTGATGGTGTTTTCTGAGAAATAAAGTTTCAGAGAGAACTTTGAAAATTAGAAAAAAACCAAAAGCTAGACATGTGCATGTGATGACTTTTTAAATCTTCTCTACAAACTGTTTAAATTTGATAAACCAAGGGCTATGGCAATAACTACAAGTTTCTTGTTTGCATATGCAAAAGGGTGGTGTAGTAGAGGCCCCCAAAGCACAGACAAGGTCTTGCAGAGGGGGCACAGGCACTTACCTCTCCCCAAGAGTACATCCTGGCCGTTTGCTACCGATAGCCACTTGTGTGACTGGTTTTCTTCTTATAAGGATAAGGCAAGAAATCCTTTGTTTCCACAAAGGCTATTTTTCCTTGAAACCTGCTGGAAGAGCACTTCCTATATGCTGTCATCCAGTCAAGAGCAAAAGTCACCCCCTGAGAGACAGAAAACATCCTGAGCAGACCACCAAGACCAACCCCCACCTTAAATAAATGGTCTGAGCAAATTGCTGGAAACTGCCACCAACTCTGGCTGGAATTTCTAAGCAGTGAACGTCCCACCTAAAAAAAACCCCACCACCCTCTCCGTGATGAGCAGTCACAAAAAAACAGTGCCCATCAGCTAATTTATGCACTATGAATAATTCAGCCATGTCTATTTAAAAACTTCAGCTGAATATATATCACATTGAAGAGATCACCGGGAGGTAAAGTGGAGAGCTGACCACCCCAGAGGTCTCTCCCTCTTCCCACGCCTGCGATCACCTGAACTGCACCAGCTGAACACAGAGATTCAAAAGAGATGAAGAAAGTGGCAGCGGAGAGATAAATCCAGGAGATAAGAACAAAAGGACCTCCTGCCATCTCTAAGAGCTCCCCAATATGCGTCCTATTTTTCTACAGGAGCAGCCCCCAGCTGAGTTTGACTCCCTGTGCTCTCCCTTCAGGTTCTTCTTGCCATGGAGGGAGGAAGGGTGCATTCCAAAAGCAAACCTATTTTCCAGCATTTTCCAATCCCCCTATTTCTTTTACAATCCTAAAAAAACTTAAAGAGACCCTGCGATTGAATGGGCTCCAGCTCCCCACAGTCACCTTCTTGGGATGTTTGCATAGCTTTCCAAAGGATAACAGAGCGGGACCCACAGACGGGAAAGATCTGGCACTGCTGGAATAAATAAATACTGCCTCAATGTCTTTCACAGAAGCACTTTTGCAAGCGGGAAAAAGCCAGAGCACATCTGAATCCCCAGGACTGCTGGAAACTCATCACAGTAACCAGAAGTAGAATATTTCCCTCTCCCTTGCAGGACATCTGCAATATGGTGCAGGTGATGGAGGCCGTTGCCTTCACTCATCCAAACTTTACATAAATGCAATCTTAGAGAAAGCTCTGTGCCTCCATCTTGCTAGGCAGAGCTCCACTTCGAACCACTATAAGCAAGGTTGTTATTTTTCCAGAAAGCTCAGCATTTCTCAAACTAGGGTTTTCAACCTGAAATGGGGTCACAAAACCTTTTCAGCTGGGTTACCAGCCCTGGGCATCTTCATGTTTATTCCAGATAATCTGCAAGGCTGAGTTCAGGGAAGAATTCTTGTTGTTGTGGCAGGATGGCCAGTTGAGCATAATTTAATTTAAATTTATCTTTGTTAGCCAGCAAATTCATCTGCCTCCTCTACTGGCCTGCATTATCATTTCTTCAGGGCTACTGAGGACTAGGAAATATCTGCAAAGCGTTATGCTGGCAGCAAGAAAAAAAAAAAATCTTTTCCACAGATAAATGTGGCGAGGTGCCTATCTGGCTCTCTAAACAGTGGGAGCAAGAGTGGGTCAAATGAGTCAAAATTGTTTTGTGACCCTAAGAAATAGGGTGAGAGACCTGCGAGGCTGTACCCCCTTCTGCTACACACTATGTGGTGCGTGCTGGTGGAAGGGCTCCAGATCTTGGCCAAAGCATCCTTTTATTTCAGGTAGCAATGGCACAGAAAGGAGGAGATGCAGCATCAGACCCACCTGCAGTGAGATGAGGCATCGCCCTGGACCAGATGGAAGTCCTGATGCCGCCGGCCATGGGTCTGGGGTTGCGTGGGCTGCTCCCCGTGCCTTCTTCTGGCATTGCAGCAGCCAGAGAAGCCTCCCACGCAGGTGGCATTGCCAGGGACAAGTTTTGCTCTGCTTTAAGCTCCTTTCTGTTGCCACTGTGGTCTCAGGGAGCATTAGCAGGACAGTGACAGAAGCCTCATACATATTAAACATATTGAGGGTGAAATGCTTAATAAACCGTCACATTTGGAGCCTTCTTTCCCTCTCCACAGTCATGTCTATCTTGACTTATTCCTGCTCTACAGAGGAAGTGGCAGGATTTAATAGTCTTTTATTAGTGTGTCAGCTTTTAAAATGGTCAAAGTGTTATTCATAGAGTAGGTTTAAAAAAAAGGAAATGCAGCACATTTAGGAGAAATACTTTTTTTTTTTTCCAGCCAATGAAAGGGGTTAAGTGCGGCAGTGTATGCCTGGCCCCTTTCTGTCACATCTGGAGAGGAGCCGTCACACTTTCCCTCCCAAGCCAGCCTCATTTTTACTTCATTTCCATGCTTCATGCCCTTGCCACTCTGTGAAGCAGTTTACTCTGGGAATTTGGGGATTTCATTGCCCTGAGCAGCAGGAGGGGCACCAGTACCACTAGCTTTAAGACAACAGCAGGGTTGCACAGATGCAAGTTGGAAGTCTCAAACATTTCTGGTAAATGAAAGTCTGCTCCATCTTACCCCTTTCTTTCCCCATTTCTTTCTTTTAACTATTCCTGAAAAGTGTTTTGTTTGGGTTTTTCTTTTAAGTCACTGAAAGCCCTTGTCTTCTCAGTTCATTGCCACCTGACATTGTGCCCAGACCTGAAGAGCTGGCTTTCAGGCAGAGGAGGATACTTTTCCCCAGCAAAAGGCAACTTCACAGCCTTAGACTAGCAAGAAAGAACAGGCGCCAAATACTCCCAAAGCTTTCTTGTCCCACAAGTCATATTTCCAAACCCCTCCTGGACCTAAGAGTTCTTTTGCTTACTGTGCTGGAGCAGGTTTTCTTGTCCCGGTGTTACAGGACCAGAGGTGTACAGGGATATTAGAGTCCTCTGCTCAGCCTGGCAAAGGCTGAACCTGGTGTCCTGGTTCCCATATCTATGCCCAAAAGGGCCAGCGAGTTCTTGAAACAAAGCCTCATAGCAAAGGTATGAAATGAAATAATTTGTCCTAAACAGATCTTCTAGAAAGAGGCACATTTATATTACGCAAAGATAAATGAGTGAATGTTTCTTCCCATGCTTGCTCAGAAGAATTAGAGAAAACCATCCTTGCTTCTCCACTTATTTAATTTTCTGATCAATCTCACACCTTTTTCTCCATGTTTCACAGTTTGGGATTCTGCCTTCAGCTGGAAAAGCTGAAAGGCAGCATCTGCTCCCAGGATTTTTCTAGCTGAGGTAGAGCTCTTCCCATCACAGTCCCAGCCCAGACACAAGGTGTTCCACGACACATGCACATTTCAAGGGGCTCATTAAAACCAGACCTTCTGAAACTTGGAGGCTCACCCTTCATTACTGACTGTATTATCCTGGAAGCCCATTACCTTTAATTGGCACAGAGTTGCCTTGAAAACATGGAGCTAGCTCCACTCTAGCCCATGCAAGGACTGCCTCTAGATTTTGACGGAGGCAGGTTTTCACCCCACAGCCTCTTAGAAGCAAATCTTATTTAGGTCAGCAGTGACATTTTCCTTTCTGAAATAGTAGGCCAAATGCCAATGAAATTGGAGCACATTAGTTTGAGCAGTCAAGGGATTTACTTTACAATACTATGCATTACACCCATGCGAACGCCGAAAAAAATGCAACCCGCTGTGCTGAACTTCCAACAACTTATTCATCACTGCTGGTTGAACATCAGAGTTTCCACTCCAGAGGAAACCCAGGTTACTGTTAAAAGAAATCCCCTTTAGCCTTATTTGGAACAAAGCCCCACACTAAGGTTTCCCATCAAAAGTCTCAATTCAGTAACGGACACGCTAGCTCCAATAGCTATCAGAATATGTACGAGAAGACCTTGCAAAGTCCAAATGTAGAGCTCAGCTGTTAAAAAGTTGCATTTCAGTACAAATCAGGGTGGTTTTATGATGCATTTTCATGCAAACAAAAGCATGAGCTCATACAGGGAAAAGCTCTGCCCCATGAGAGTTTCGGCAGCCAGCACATGCTGCAGCCCTCTGGGAGGGGAGGGTGATGGTTCTTTAAAGTTATTAAAAAACTGAGGTTCCAGGAGATTCAGTGACTTGTTCAACAAGAAAAGCTGGATGAGTGACAGAACACACAATAAGACCTTTTTGCCCTGAAAGCTACAGAAAACCTGCATCCCTCAAGGCCTTTCAATGGGAATTAGACCATCCCCTGTCCACAGGACTGGTTATTATTAATTCAAGAGAGTCTCAGTGTGGCTCAGGGACAGCACGCCCAAACAGCTTTGTTCCTACCCTCCAGCCCCAAGGAATTAAGCGCAGGTAGATTTAGGAACAGTTATAACAGAGCAACTCCCAGGATCTCAACACGGCTTGCACCTACCCTTCCTCCTCAGCCAGGATCCGGGCTCTTCTCGTTGCTGCCTTCCGCAGCAAGGCTGTAGACACCCGCTGCCTCTCCGGCTGCTCTTCAGTGACAACCTGACAAGCCCTCACGTTGACAGTCACGCAAGGTGTACAACCTGTTAGATGCTGCAGTTTTCTAAGCAGAGGCACCTGGAAACGAGAAGATGGTGGGAGGACCAGAATCGCAAGTGGTGAATGATTGTATGACGCTGGATTTGTGCTGGGATCCCGATATTTTAGCAACTACTTGTACTTGACAGGCACTGTCCTGGTGAGTCCCAATATCCACACACAACTCCAGGGCCAACAAACTGGTAACAAACTTCCCTGCTTCAATGTCTCAGAAAGAAATGCTCCAAAACCAAGTTGACTTGAATAATAGAAAACATCGAGCTCCTGCCTAAACTAATATTACTGACAATGATTGATCAATCCATGTAGCTTTATTAGCATAGCCTGACTGCAAGTTCCCTCCCAACAGCAACAGCATCTCGAATCAATAGCTTAATTGTCTTCCTGGCTTGTTTTGCTCCTGGTTAAATTCACTGATTAATCCTGCAGACTAACAGAGGTCACTCAGCTGAACGAGTTAAACCTTCACAGACTGAGGAGGAGATCCCCCGGGATTTTCACGAGAGCTTGGCAGGAAGGCAGTCGGCAGCCAGCACGGTGAGATGTGCCGTGGGAACACCCCAGGCCCCCAGTGCCCTGGGAATTGTCACTGTAGCATCATTTTCAGGGAAAGGAGGGAGGCCAAGGCAGGTTGGCACATACACGTGCCTGAAGACACATTGACAGGTAGCATGTCCTCTGATGAGATGTCCCCCATTGCTTTTCCACTGTCTTTCCTTCCTTATTCAATTCTCGCTCCTGGAAACAGCCTGGCCCCACCTGATCCACACTTGTTCTCCAGCAATGATCTTTAAATATTGATCACCATCACCAATAGGTCAAAAATGGGAAACAAGCTCTCTAAAGCAGATATTGCCTGTAACTTAGCCATGACAGATTTGAGGGGGCTTTTAAAGCCACATACTAGATCGTCTGTTAAAACAGCTCTTTCCAGATAAGGCAACTTGCTTCTGATGTGTCATTAATCCTATGAATAAGATGTCCCCATTAGACAACTTCCGTCATGTCTTTGTAATTTGTTAGAAAGTAGCAATGCTTTTGTGCCTCTGTCCTAAGTATTAATCTCCTGGAGAGACTAGAAGAGCTATTTAAGTGTGACCTGCAAAGCAAAGACAATCTTTGAGTCTTTTTGTTACTTAGATCCAGAGAACAGGTAAGGAACTGGGCTGTTTGCTTTTCCTGCTTGGAGCTAACAGACGTGTGCGGATTTACGGTAACCTGAGGATACAGCTTTTGTTTCCTGGAAGACTGCAGAAAGAACAAGAGATGGTAGATTTACAATTTCCAGTTACCAAGGAATTGTAACCTATTAGCAGTCAATCACAGAAAGATAAATGGCAAAGGAGATTTGGGCTGACTTGGAGAACATTTGTACAGTGTTAGGGAAGTGGTATGTGTAGGAACAGACTCACCAGGCCAGATGTGGTAAAGCTTAACATGTCTAATGTCTAAGGTGAAAAACAAGGCAGAGAAAAGAGGTGACAATCCACAGCAATAGCTCACAAATGAGCCATTTCTTAAGTGGCTCAGCAGGGGCTCGGATGATGGGGTTGACAGGCAGGGACACTTTTCATTGATTACACTTTACAACAAGTCCTAATGGCAGCATGATCTCATCACTCCCAACAAAGCCCTGTGGCACTGCGGACAGGGATCCCAAACTGTGACCCAGGCATCATGAACCAGCCACCAGCCACTTCAGGGAGTCATACAGCCCAGCGTGAGTCAGCACCACTGATGTTAACAGATCTGCATCCACGCAGCGGTGCGGAAAGGGCTTTATCCCTGTAATTACTTGGCTGAAACCACAGGGAAACTTCTTGCCTCTACAGCAGCATCCACAGCTCCGAGCTGCTGACTGGCGAGCCAGGACAGGATGAAGCCAGTAGAACCAGGCATCTGTTCTGGACATCAAGGACAACCAAGAAAGGACCGTAAAGTTGCCTTTTTTTTTTTTTTTTTTTTTGTGAAGATCATCATCAGAGAAATTTCTAGCCATGCCATTTAGGGGTAGAGGAAGGATTTTTCAGCATGAAATGAGCTTAGTTACCCATCCGAGATGAAGTTTTACCCAGACAGGAGACATGTACTTGTCTGCATGTCGCCCAACTTGTATTTAAAGCCTGTTCTGAGGATATTTTATTTCAAGAGGGTTTAAACTCACACACTGCACTGGAGAGTATTTCATCCTTGAAATACTCCTCTAGACAGGAAACTTCTCCTACCAAAGGTTACAAGAAACCAGCTTCTGACATTTAATCATGGTGATTTGCTTCAGCAGGCTAGTATAGAGTACCACTCAGCATAAATAAAGACATCAATCTGGCTGAAGTTTCCCCAGCTACTCCTATTTCACAGGGCTAATGATGAGTAATGCTCTGATCTTGACTCTGGCTGAAACATCTCATGGACAAGATGGTCCTTATGGTGAATTTGGGGCTTTCCATGCAGGCAGCATTAGGAGCATCCAATTCCTCCTAAAACCAGCAATGGTCAAGACTTTGCTTCTGCATCAGGGCAGTCACAGCCCTGAGCTGTGCGGAGCTGCCCACGAGGCAGAAGCTTGTATCCATCACAATTAGCGAGGCAGTTCACATGCTCAGGCCCATAAGGCATGACGCACCTTTGGCAGCGCTGCCAAGTTTTGCTACCAGCTCATTATGGCTTTGAAGATTGCTCTGAAAGCTGCTGTTCATCCTAAAGAGTAAACCACCCAGGACAGGTTTCTAAAATTGCAGGTAGGAAGGGCCTCATGACACACCCGCTGGCCTCTGAGCTTTGATTTCTTCATGAATGATCCCAGCTTTCTCCCAGGTCAGTCACTGGAGCCTCCATCCATCTCCCCAGTTTAAGTACTTTCAAAATTTCAGAGAGTTTTATTCACGTAGCAAACTGTGAGGACCCCAGGCAGAGAAGCAAGAACATTAAACTGCTCATGATTTGTAGTTTTACTGCAGAACCCAAGCTTTTCAGACCACAGCGTTTACAGTCTCCTGCCCACCGAAAGACACATTAACTGAAGGTCACAAGCAATGCTGCTGGGGACACAGGCCAGCTCTGCAGGGCTTGATTCCAGAGATACTTCTCATTTCAGAGATTTGGACACGCTTCTCTGCTGCCCCCAACTAATGGTGTATGAGCAGAAAGACCAACAGCCTTGTGATAAGGCACCTTAAACAACACCGAAGCCAAGGGATGTGCTTGAACCCATGAGGTGGCTGCCTCAGCCTCTGACTATCTCAGTGGAAGCTGAACAGTTACTGAACATAAGGTTGAGGTATCTCAAAGGGCAGCTTTTGTAGGAGAACAAAGCACAGAGGAGGGCATGGAAGACCCACAGAGCCCAGATTATTTTCCCTAAAAGACCACCCAGAGGACAGATGGGTTTGGCCCTCCCTGAGATGAACCCCTCATGCTGCCATGTTTCATTTCGCAACTGGTAGAAAACAGTCATGACCAGGTGGGTTGAACCCTCAGCAAAGCACTATTTAAAACACAGTAGAGTCACCTAAGAAGCAGCCAGTGGTCTGGAGGCTGCAGTTCATGATACAAGAGGACTTCTTACTGACCAGAGGAGTTGACCTGCTGTACCGTGTCCAACGTGGACATGTCTAACAAGGCAGGTTGGAGTCCTGGGTTAGGATGGCTGCTGCGCTCGTTCCTCCTGCTCAGAGGCACAGGACTCCTCTTGAACAAGAATTTCTGCAGTGGAAGAGGCATTAGAGCCACCACTTGCTCAGCATGGGAGGGAGAGCAGCAAAGCATAAATAAAGGGTGTCCCAGGAGAGAGCAAGGCAACTTCGCAGGCAGCAGAACACGGCTCCCTGCACAGCTCCTCAGCTTCCTCATTTAGGAGGGGAGACAAAAGGTTGCATTCCCCACTCAGCTCCAGAGCAAGAGATAATTAGTAGCTCATTGTTTTAAATCCTAATAAGCATTCCCCAAACTGACTAGCCATGTTGGACATAATGTAAATGATTCAGAAGAAAACATGATTTGTAGAGTAGCCTAATTAGGTGGCCATGAGAGCAAGGAGCCTGTGCAGCATTCGCTGCCAAGGGAGACCTGATAGCACAAGCCCCAGAAGATTCTCATGTAATAGCAAGAGCCAATTTCTTTATTTCCTAAATATCCACCAGTGAGTGGTATATAGACTTCATTTCACCATATGTGAACCCCAGAGTCAGCTACCTAGAAGATTTAGTCCCTTCTCTTTGAATGAAGCAGGGGAGAACAGTCATTTTAGAGTTTACCAAGACACAACAGCTGCCCAGACAGCTCCACCAAACCCGTCAGCAGAGGAGGCAGCACAAAGCAGAGCTTTGCAATGGTCCTTGTCAGGGCCAGTGCGCTGAGGAACAGAGCAGTTTCACAGAAACAGCAAGAAGGGCCCCTTCTCTTTGGGGATGGGCTGTTGTAGGTCCCACCCAAATCCCCAGGTCTAGCACAACTCCTGGTTTCTCCAGGAGATGAAGGGAAGAGAGTTGTGTTTTGATATAAATTGATGCAACAGCTTCTTTCAGGCCTTACCTGGTAGTTTGTGGCACCTTATGTGGGCTTAGCTCACTGCTGAGGACTTTGGGTTGGAGACTTTGCCCTCACCCGTCCTGAAGGCACAGGAGGGTGGGGGGAGTCTGCTTTCCTCAGGTGACGATAACTCTGTTAAATGAAAAGTTCAAACCTATGTTCTTTAGAGCACGTTTTACAATAGCACAGTTACAACCCGATTGAAGGTTATTGGTACCCACAGTCTTGGCACAGCTTGTTTTCTGAGGCACCAATGGACAGCAAATAAGTGTTTTGTCACAAATCAAGACTGTCCTAGAAAAGCCAAAGGACAGTCTGCAGCATGCGCAGTGCCACTTGGATTAATAGCAGCAGAAGTCTCAGGGGCAGCACAGGACAGAGAGAAGACCCATTGCCAGGCC
>JANZLQ010000064.1:17543873-17585690 GCA_026212715.1 Elanus axillaris
GGGTATCTACAGTGCCTGCTCCAGCTCTGCAGCAAGGACCACCAGATGCAGGTCTAGGTCTAAGAATGGCCAAACTCTGCCCTCAAGATGCTCACGCTAGAATATTTTGGATGGGGATAAATAAAGGATTTGCACCGACCCATTTTGCGTGGGAAGCCTGCTGCCACAAAGACACCCAAATTCCCTTACCAGAGGGTAAGACCTGGAGCATCCCAGACACAGATGCTTCTCAGATTGCTTGGTATAGGTTTGGGGACCCTAGGTAAGCAGAAAGCCCTTCCCTCTGAGCCTGTGCACACACCCTTAGTGTCCCTCGCTTGAGGGCCTGCTGCCCAGCCCCACCACAGCATTTCATCAAACCTTTCCTTATTGCTGAAGGAGGGAAGCAACCTCACCCAGCTCCAGACCAGAGCCACCTGGGGCTGTAATCCCTTCCTCCCCACACCTGGGCACGCTGCAGAGCCAGACCTCCCATCCATGGGCAGCTTTTACAAGCAGCTCTTCACCACCCCCTGTTGGCACCCTCCTCTCTGGCCACGGAGGTGCCACACCAACCTGGGTTTCCCATCAGGGACCTTTCATCCTCTTCCTGCTCTCCTCCAAGTTTAAGAGGCAGAGCAATGTTTCTTCCCATTAATGTGAAGACACCAGACAAGAACAGGCACTGCTTCTCCAAGACCATCATCATGAAATCCCTCAGCTCCACGCACCAAGCCAGCCCATACCCAGCCACCTCAGAGACAACACACCACCTGCAAACCACCTCCTGCCCCACATGCATCCCCTTATATACCCACCCCGCTCTCCCAGCAGCCCACTGATCCCTGCTCCTGGGAAACTACACTTCCCACAGTGCCTGACCATGGAGGTTTGTGATCCTGATGCCTGGTCTCAAAGGGAAATGCCTCAATGCAGGGACTTGGGGAACAGGTCCACCTAGCCCAAGCAGTCCTTTCCAGGCAGATATGTGATGATTTTGCAGAGGTCCCCTATTCCTACCTTCCATATTCCTGCATTTTCATTGAGAGGGTCTTTAACACATAAAATGCACCAAGGAGCTTCCTGAAGATCTCAATCACAAAATGGAAAATCAGGGCTCTGCCAGCTAGAGGGAGGAGTTGGCAGACCCTGGAAATAGGTTTATCGTATAAGAATTGTTGTTTATGAGCCCTGGGGTGTCAAGTGTGTGCCTCATTGTGGAAAATTGTTTCTACCATTCACTGAGTTCCAGGAAGTAAATTTCTGTGGTTCAGGAGAAACTAACTGTGGCAAATCCCTGATGTAAAGAAAGCCAGAAAGCTTTTTCTATTCCTAATTATGCTGTGTTTCTAAACTTTCCCCTATGGCATGCAATATTAGAGTTCTTTTAGCAGCTTTTCCCTAAGAAAATGCTAACAAAGGAGGCATTGTTATAACATTGATGAGTGCTGAAATCACAGTCACTACCCTGGCTCTGAGCCCACCAGCTACAGCAGATGGGATGGCTTCTTCCCATGAGATGCACGAGGCCAGCTTCAGCCTGGTCGGAGAAAGCGGGCAGATTTAGAAGAGTTAAATCAGAAACACTGGTGGGAGGACTTTCCAATGGACAGTAAATGCTTTACATCTCACATTACATCAGAAATATTGTACCAGCGACCTTTGCACTCACCTCTCCTGCTTGACCTAAATGAATGACTCCACCCTGAGACAGCAAACAGAGGTGAAATCTCACCAAAAAAGGGAAACATTTCAGTTGAACAGGAATATACCTGTTCAGTAAAAACTCCCCCCCAGGAAGCCCTCCTCTGTCCTCAAGTGTTAACGTTTGTTCCATCCCTACATGTGTGCAACATCTTCTGCGTCACAGCACTGGACCATCCATGGGGTGGAGTCACTCCGGTATCGATCGCTCCATTGATAGTGTGCAACCCCTCCAGGCAGTTCTCTCTTGTCGTAAGTGGGATAGCTCTGTTACGTCGGTGGCCTGCTCATCTCCAAAGAGAAAAGTTGCTTCCGTGTGGAAAATAAAATATTGCCCATGGGAGACATGTTCAAGAGGTTGGAACAAATTCATTCATGCACCACCAGATCCCTGCAAAATGCCCTGGTTTTACTCTGTGTTGGTGAGCAAAGGAACCAAGTGTTTCCTCTGTACTGCTAAACTGTCACTCAGAACAGAACAATGTTACCAGTGTAGCTTGGAAAATGTTATTAAATGCAGCCAGTTATTCTGTAGATTGCATTTTCTGCATCATGCACAAATAATAATGTTAATGCACAAAACCATCCTGAAGTGTAGTCGGAGAGAAAGGGAGCGTTTCCTACTGCACGGGGGTTAGAGGAGATGTGTGCACAGCCTGGCCAGCTGCTCTCCCTCCAGGGCATCAGGATGCTCTCTGCAGTTTTGCTCACCGAGTTCCCAAGGAATTATTTACCTAGGGAGCGTGAGGAAACTGGAGGGACAGAGGTGGGTTTGCTGAACGAGCTGGCTGTGCAGAGCCCGGGCCAGTGGTGTGGGGTCTCCAGCCTTGCTTCATCCTGCTCCCTGGGTAATCTCAGCAATCCCAGGGATGTCCAAGGGCACCTCAGCTCTTCCCGAATGCTAGCCAATCTCCCACCGCGTCTCTCATGGCACAAGCCTGCTTGAAGAAGAGCTTTATTACGAATAAGGCACAGAGCAGGATTTTCAAAAGCAGCTCCAAATTCCTGGACCCAGTTCAGTGGGAGTTTGGGATGCAAACCCCTCCACTTAGAGCCTTCGCAAGTCAGCTCACCCCAAGCTGCAGCAGAAGAGGCAGATGGAGAAGGGTGGTAGCAGGAATGGCTGCCCCAAAATTTGTTCTTGAGCCCCTGCTCAGGCTGAAGCTGTTTTGGCCTTCACTAGAGGAGAGTATCCATGGGGAGTTTGTCCCTGTGTGGGTAGGAAGGACCATAGACATGACCTGGGCAAAAGAGCGATTTGCACTGCCACCTTGCACGGTGAGCACCTGAGTACCTATGTCTGCAGCCGGAGGCTAGCGGAGAGGCTAGAGCCAAACTTCCCATCAGAAATCCATGCTTAAAATTCTTCAGTGTCAAATGGTGAGATTCGGCTCTCAGGCACTTCTTGGGATCAAGCAGCACTTAGGTGGGATGAAGACATGAAAGTCCTTCCCCCATGCTCAAGCCCTTTATCTGATCTAGCCCTGAGTGTTAAAAGCTTCAAAGCAGAAATCACTTTTCCACTCTTTCTCCCTCCTTTGATTCAGATCTTTGTTAATATCGGCATGGAAGAGAAATTTGGAATGTTTTCTGAGAGTTTTATCTCCTTTTCAGGCTCACTGGAGTGGGTGAAAAAGGCATTACTGTACATACATCTCAGGACTGTTTAAATGCATTTAATTTTTGGCAAGAGATAGGTTTGGAAATTTGTATCTAAATGATGATTTGAATAGAGCCTGGGTTGAGGAATTCACTGTTTATGAGCAATTTCATTTTAGTGTTTGCTTATATCAGTACTGCTATTGCCTTTGTTGGAGTTCGGAGGAGGCACAACTCTTTTTAACAGCCGTGGTGGGTGAAGGCCGGGGTGATGGAGGAGATCTGCTTAATATGAATTCTTCAGGGTTGAGCATCTGCTTTGAGAGACTTGAAAGTGGCTTGGTGTTTGTGGAAACTTCTGTGTACTAAAAATTAGGAGCCTTTTATAGCACCTCAGAATAAACATTTCAAATTAACAATCAAGCTGTGTGGAAAACAAAAAAAATCCCCGACTATGCTGGCCGACCCCATCCCGTCAGCTCCACCAAAATCTCCACTGATTCTTGCCACTGGGAAATGGCAAGAAAATAAAAAGAGAAAACAAATTTCAGGTCAGCCCCAGGCATTTTGTTTTAATTGAAAATATTGAAACAAGATGTTTCAGCCTTGTTCATTACTCATTTTTATATGCACTTGTAACTTCATTCTCAGCTGAGATCAACAACAACTGTTGAAAGAGCAAAAATCCCTCCTGGAAGGTTCCTTCTCTGTCAGCTCCCAACAACCAGACAGTGCTGACAATTCGGGCCTTGGTAGCTCCTTAGAAATGCTCATGGAGATGAAAGCCCCTTCCTGGTGATTAAAATATACCTGTTTTATTCTGTGTTTGTGGCAGACAATAAGTACACACAGTGCTTGCTTCCATGGGATAGGAAGACGCATGAATCCACCTGCTTATGATCAGGTGTAGATATGTTCAGTTTCCTGAAATAAAAACCGCTTACGTTAAATCACAACCTAGCCCCAAACGGACACACTTTCTTGCAGAGTTACGTATTTTAGTTCAACTCTTAAATAAATAAATTGCAATAAGCTACAAGGTTTAACAGGATTATGCTGAACGTGCGTCTTAAAATGCCTCGTTGCAAATCTGAGCTGGGACAAGCAGCTTTTTCTTGTCCCCATGAAGCTCCATCATTTTACAAGGCCCGAGCTCGGTGCCCTGGGCTTGAGCTGCTGCTGCTGCGGGGGTGAGATGGTGCCTGGTTGGAGCTGTGAGATGGAGATCAGTCCATCACGTACCTACACGACTCCAGATGAGCAATTGAAATTCCTCCATTGTACATAATTCACTTATAATTATTTGTAGAAGGGAGGAGGGAGGTGGAAATGTCATTATCCTGCTTAATGACTCAACCACGGAGTCCTCCTGGGCATTTCTCTTTCTTTCTCTATCTTCTTTTTTTTTTTTTAATAAACAAAAATGTGCTTGATTGTGAAATTTAAATATTTAACAACATTTACTTGCAGAGCATTTAGCAGCTGACTTTTCAACCTCCCTCTCTATTTCCATTTTAATTTTGTTTGCTGTTTCAGAGGAGCACTAATCCTTCCTTAATGTCCCCTCCTGGCTTCTCCTCCCTGTCTCCCTTCCCCCTCTACATTGTTTGGAGGGAGCAGGAATGTCCCACACATGTGTCTGTGTTTTTCCAATCTCATTCGCTTATGCAAGGTTCTTCACTCTAATGAGAGGATTTCCAGGCACATTTAGTCAGTTAAAAGAATCGCAAGCTGCCACTGTCCGACTGTATGTAGAAAAGGAGAGAAAAAGCTTTAAGGAACTCTTGTGTTGCTTCTTAGCACAGACACAACTAACATCTGGATTTCAGACTTTTCCAAAGTCTGTATATGTCACCTTCTGTTGCAAACCCATCAGATAGCTGCGTTTGGATGGGACGTGTGGGAGGAATAAGGAGGACAAAGGACCTGAGCCCCTGGTGCCGTATGGTACCCGAGGCAGCGAGCACGTGTGATGGTCAGCAACGCTGCTGCGACTCTGGAAAATCTCACTGACTGCAAAGAACTTCCCCTTCATTTTCTTGAGAGTAACTGGGAGCACGTCTGCTACCTGTCCTAATGATTTAGTTGTAAGAGGGTCCAGGCAGGGGTTGGGTTTTCAAAGCACTTGACACTACAGAGTCTCAGTCATGCCGACGTGCTTGTAGGTCCTACTCCGGGCAGGATTTTAGGTGCTACTGTAATAACCCCAAATAAATATAGTAATGCAGTATTACTTGGCAGCCATTTCACATTAAAAAAAAAAAAGAGAAGAAGGAGTCATTGGGTTTCTGTGACTGCTGAGACCATTTAATTAGAAGGCCTGAAAGGATCCTCTGCCCATGCTACTTTGCTTGTGGGACTTGGGAATTGAAATATTGACCAGATCTAGATCAGAAACTCGCAGCTGGTGCTTGGTTCTCTGAACAGTATTTCCAGCATGAATGTTCTCAGCAAATCTCATGTAGTCTCCGCAACCAAGCTTCCCTGTGGAGCAGGACCCTTGGGAGACAGATCTTGTTTGGGATATGTTGGAGGATCTGAACACTTTCCCCAGCCAGGGATTCTCCTGTCCTTTGGGAAGGTCCCCATGCATGAGCTGAATTCCCCCATTACTGGTGACCATCGCCATGACCCTGCACCACTACACCCACAGACACAGACGTGGAGACGGGTGTTGCTAATGGTCCCTCTGTGGGGAAGTGTGGGAGCAGGACTTCAGCCCTCTGAAGTTACTGGCAGGATTAGACCCTCAACTTGCAGCCTCAAGTCTCATTGAGAGGCAGATCAGGTTGGGAAAGGTCCTGGAGAAAGGCTGAGCAAGTTGGTGGTGTGCATGAAGAGGCAAGAGAAATGTCCTTCCTCAGTGTGACAATTTCTCTCTCACTGGATCATTTTTGACCTCTAAAAGGCATATTTTGCACTGTACAGTTCTGCTCTCGCCATGGCCAGGTTTATATGTGTTGTCCCAGAAGAAAATAAATGCCGGTTCAGTTTGCTGGTCTTGACTGTGTTTCACAGGGTGAGCATTTGAAACACAGCCACAGGGACATGAATGCAAAGTACATTACAAAAAGATAACAGAAAGGGAAGCAGCTGAGGTTTTATTTAATTAATACATTAACGTTTACTTTTAATATTAAAAAAGTAGCAGTACCATTCATCCAAAGTCCTTGCCTCTCTTTAGCAGATGGAGGAGGATGTGTAATAACACTAGAGGACTTTGGAGGTAGATCATTTTTGTATTCAAACAAAACGAAGAAAGAAGCAAATGAATTTTTTTGCATTGTGTTCTTTTCTAATCCCTCCAGTTAATTACTTTTGTGGCCAGAGTGGCTTTCACAGAATGGGTTTCACTATCATTTTCAAAGCCACTGGAGGTGCTCAGCAGTTGTGTTCGGGAAAGGTTTATTGGGTATAAAAACAAGCCACAAAATGTCACTTCTTAAAAATGCAACCCTCCTCTTTCCTCTTACGAAAGGAAACCAGGGAAGGGATATTACTATGAGTAATGGGATGGGATTGGGGAAGGAAAGAAATTCATACTGAATATCAAGAATAGCTTTTTAACAATGAGATGTATCAGGCTGAGGAACAACTTCCTGCGGGAATAATAAATAATCCATTGTCATCGTAAGTGCACTTAAGCAGTGCTTTCCTACTGCATGTCTCAGAGGGCTCCGGGGAGGACGGAAGCACCATTTCTGTTTTACTGGTGGGGAAAATGAGGAACGGAGGGCTGCCCAAGGTCAAAGCGGGCAATGAGCCTGGAATCCTGATAGCCTGAAACCTTGAGATTGAAGTGGTTATTGGCAAGCAAAGTAAGGGCAATGGAAAGGGACTGGGTAGCTCTCAGGCAGACAGTCATTATTCTCCCTAGGCTGCCAAAATACTATACTTGCATTAGCCTGGAGCCAAGGACCCACAAGCAGCAAAGGCCGTGAATACTAAAGGGCCAGTTCAACATCACCAAGTGCCTTGTGTCAGTATTAAAGCCATGTAAAGTGGCTGCAAAGCCATCCTTCCTATCAGTGTTCTACTTCCACTGCTTTCTCTTGCTCTGTGTAGGTGTAAACGGCTATACAAGTCATCGGGTTACAAAAAGATGCTGTGAAAAATCTGCCTCTAAAGGATTATTTATTAATTTTAAATGCAATCCTCCCACATCACAGCAGAGGTACAGTGCTCTCCTCACAAAGGGGTGCATGAAATTCCTCACCATGGCAGGTTGCAAGGGAAATCTCTTCCATACTAAAGAACTGGGGGCGAAGGAGAGGCGCTTCATCTTGCCAATGGGGCAAACTCTTTCGTGGGAGTCACAAGATTCATTAGCCTGGCATTTATATAGTTGTTATAAAATCTGCAAATGAGCCTTTTCTTCCCTGAGTCTTAGTTTAGGCCAGCTGCCCTCAGCCGGCATGGATGAGCTGTGCCATGTGCTGCCTTCGCACGGCGCTGGCCGCCTGGGCGTTTGCTCGTGGTGACCTCTCAGCCTCGTCTTCTGATGGGAACACAGCTGGAGATCATCTCCTCTTCTTCATTTTTGTAGCTATAGGAGCGTGTTACTCTTCACATTTAAGAGAGGCCTAAAAGTTTCCGTGAAGTGGGCATTTATGTCATGAATATATTTCAATCAGAGCTGTCCCTCTGCAGAGTCAATGGGACGCGAGCGTCAGGATATTCCAGTTCATGTGAAGGCCTGATGCTCAAGGGCTCCACATCAGCAAGATGCCATGGGAGATGTACTGGAAGGCAGTGCAGGAGGTATCTCAAGGTTACCTGAGCCTCTTATAAAGTTAATAGAAAAAATGCCTGGGAAGGGCCGGGAAGGAAAGCAGAGCTTTCAAGGACCTTGTGGGCACCCGTCAAAACCCCCTCATTTGGCTATCTGATAAAAGGCTATAAACCAGAAGTGAGATGTCTAAATGTTACAAGGATGGGAGAGGTTTTACTGTTGCCCGAAGCTCCCCAAGGCAGCTGAATATCCTCCCATGTCCTCCCTCCCACTGCTTTGCTTCTGGGCCAGCACATGAGTACATTGCTTTTCACTTAAAGTCAGACTGGGGAAGCAAAGCACTGGCCGCAATGTTTGCACTGCGCTGCTTCCTCAGCAGCCTGCATTCCCGGTGGCTCTGGTTTGGACGGCTTACAAAGACTATTTTAAATTTTCACCATTTTTTCATTTGCAGGCTCAGGTTTGGGCTAGGATATTTCTTTTTCTCTGTACAATTTGATACTTGCATTGTTGTTATATTGCGAGAAACTTTATCTCCTCACCACAAGTAGGCACTTGGGAATGGCTCCTTGGGTTGCTGGAGGTATTTCCACTCATTCCTGGCCTTTGGGCCTGAGTTCCAGCCAAGGCTCTGCTCCCTGCCCACAAGTGCCTCTCCCATTAGAGAGGGAGACATCAAGGCCCACAGTATGGGGGGAATCTCAGGGCTCTGAAGAAAGTTAGTAAACACACACTTTAAAAAAAAAAAAAAATCAATGCTGAATCTATCTGATCCCTCTTCCCCTTGCAGTTGTCGATGGTCTCTCTCTCCAACCTCTGTAAGGTCCAACTGGCCCATGATAGTGGTACAACTTCTGCATCCTCTTTGGTTTCTTCCTTGGGCTCCTCACCGCTATTCCATTCATGTCCAAATGGGCATCCTCAGCCCTGTGGCAGCTCCAGTTTGGTTTCACATGTTCCCCTTCCCCTCCAACTGAGGCTGCCCAAGATTTTATCCCTTTTGCTGTTGGTGGTACACAGGGGTCCTTCATTAGCTGGGGCTGCACCTTTGTGCGGAGCTGGTAAAGGTTGTGTGCCTGGTGAGAAATGCTGACAGAAATCTTCTTGCCCATAAAACTCTATTGTTTAGGCATATTGGAGGTCCCCAAAGCTTCCTTGGGACTAAAAGACATTTAAAAGCATCTTGGCAACTGCGTCACTCAATATGTTGTTTCTAGTCCTCTGGGTATAAAGATGAAAGGTTCAGATTTAGTGACCTTTTATTTCTCATGGTAGATGCTTTAATCTGGTATTAAGACACTAGCAACTGAAACATTAGTTGAAATCAGAAACTGCTTTAAAGGTCAAACATTCATGACTCAGTGCTCAACACTGACCCAAGATTCATGTGAAATTGGGAGGAGAAGCCCCAGATGTCCAACGTCCTGTCCTACAAGCACCTGCAAGGTCATGCAGCTCGCCATGGAAGGGCTGCCAGATTTTCCAGCAAGCTGTGTCATGAGAGATAAGATCAGAAAAGACAAAAATGATGGATATTCATCCAGAGGTTTGGATGATGAGTGTGTGCATTTCAAACCTGCAGAGCAATTATAATGATAAAGAAAACAGTGGAACATTAAGCATTTGCTGTGGTATCAGACATAAAAAAAGACATGTTCCGATGCAGCAAAGGCAGGGAGATGATTGTTCACTATGAATACATTGGAGAGGTAAACATTAGAGAGGCAGTAGTGCTATTTAAGCTAATGGACAATTTTGGCATGAGAACAAGTAAGTATAAACTATCTAGAGGCTAAAAGGATGTTTTCATTCTCCATAGAAGAGAACTTCTAGACCAGCCATTCAGCGGTGGGGATAGGGGAAAACAAACAAACCAGACTGATAATGGGGCTTAATATGGGATGTGAAGGGGACTGTCAGACACAGCAACAGGGAGCTGCCTTTCAAGGCCCAGGAGGGTCTTTCCACTCCCATTCCCGTATTACAAAGGCACTTAGTGATTCTTGCTTTTATCTGCTTTATATCTCCTTCTCTTCCCCATGCTTCAGCCCAGCATCCATCCCACACTCCTTCAGTGGAAGGTTAGCTGTGCTGGAGGCAGGTCCATGCTCCTGCAAACAACATTTTTGGTGACAGGGCATGCACAGCCTCCTCTTTCCTCAGCAACGGTGCCAGTGGTGCGTGCCAGGACCTGCTCTTCTCGGCAGCGTGGCCAGTGAGCTGTTTCTGTGCTCAAGGTTGCCTGGCAGATGAGTTGAAGGGTATATTTAATTCTAGCAGTTTTTTAGAGGGAGAGCTGGAGCAGTTTTCCTTTGCCTTATAGTCAATTCCCAAGGTTTCAAGCTGTGCATAATGTTAACTCCAGTTTTATTAGGCCTTTAAAGTGCCTTTTTATAACATTTTGGCTCAAACAAAGTTACCATTCATATCACAAAGTAGATAAGGAATAATAAAGTCCCGATTCATAGGCAGTTTAAAAATTTGTTCTGTTTTATGGTTAAATCAATGGACAGCTTTTTGAAAAACAATGTTTCCTCTGGGTAGAGATGCTCTCCACTTTGTACAGTTCCTTGCTGACACTGGTGTCACGAACATGGAGGTCAGATCCTCGGCTGATGCAAATTGGCACCGTCCGCCTGATTTAAATGGAGATTCACCACCCGATAAGACAGCCTTTACGGTTTTCTCTAGGTTATCAGCTCTTTGCCAGCAAAGGACCTACTCAAATTCCCTTTTTAATTAGGGGGTGAATTGCTGTCATCTTCAGCAGAAGCTGGCTCAGGGTGTTAGGTGGAAGTTAGCAGGACATTTGCCGTCTTAGTGCTATGGGGAACAAACTACTTGGGAACAAGCTTCGGACCTGGGATCGTTTCCTTAAAGCCAGGCGCTGTATCGTGTAAATGGCTGGGGCAGGACGGGTGGGAGCTGGCTGCCAAAACGAGATGCAGAACAAGGACAAGGTGTCCCAGCTGGGCATTGGCAGAAGCACACCAGGCACTTCTAAAGGTGATACCGACCCTCAACTTGTCAAGATGGGAGTTTTCTTAATACAAGTATCACGTAGCATTAAACCTTGATGCCTCTGAGGCACTTGCAGGGAGCTCTGCTTTACAAATCTGTGGTTGGCCTGTGCTGGGAGTGGTGACAGAGTCTTCCCAAGCCACGGAAACGCTAACATTTAATTTTGGTTTCCATCCAAGAGGGTCCTCACTGCATCTGGAGCAGCGCATTGTTGTTGGGGTACCAGTAAGTTACGTGCAAAGCCTCCTGAAAAGTCTTTTTTCCTGCATCCATCCATTAGCGAGGCTGCACGCGGCAGTGTGGAAAGCTTCGCTGTGTGCCCTGCCACCCCCGCGCCTTCCCATGGTGGGATTCCTGGGTCACCGCGAACTCGTTAGTCTCCATTTCATTGGAACAATTTGCATACATTGCCCATCTGTTCCTATTCAGCATCGCTCTCTGGCCACATGCACGAGCATAAAATCGCAATATCTCAGCTGCAAGACAGGCGGGAAAACGTTTGCTTAGGAAAAAAAACCCACACTTTTTTTTCTATTGTGCTTACATTTTATGGAAACATTTATTTTTCTGAAGTTCCGTAAAAGCTTGTTTTACAAGAACCTAAATGTGGCTAAATTTGCCCTGCTTGCATTCCTGGAATGTGGGGGAACCTGCCAACCTTGGCTCTGTGTCTGTAGACCATGTATGTTATTAAATGACGAGCTGCTAGCAGCTTCCTGCCATACAGATGGCAGCTCAACGTCCTTATTTTGATAGCATTGTCACTCCTGAGACAGACAGGCTGAAAAGAACCTGAAAGTAATGAAGCCACTGGCAAAAACCCCAAGCGATGGGGAGGGACAGCGAGTGTGTACATGGCACAGTTACTGAAAATGCCACTAAGCAAACTTAATCAAAATCATTAAAAGAAATTATGACTATTCATTATCTAATGATATCTGCAACTTTCAGACAATCTGGAGTTGTTTTCCATCTATTAGCCTAACCCTTTTGTAAGTGCGTTACAAAAACCCAAAGAAATAATTAATGCATGTGAAAACTGTGGGAAAAAGAGCATTACCTGCTTGGTCTCAGTACAGCACCTCATGTGACAGGCTGCCTGGCTGCAATATGAATAATAATGGATTATAATCTTAATAAGAATAATACTTGTGGTAACAAATTGGGGTGTTAAATGGCCCAGTTTGGGGAAACATAAGATTTAACATCACCTAAGCTCATTTTGCAGGGTGAGTATAGTGCAGGGGCTGTCTGCAGCTGGGTGGACACCAGCACGTGCCTTCAAATTTCCCTGACCAGGATTATCTGGAGCAAGAAGAAGCAGCATGGGAGTCTTTCCCACTTCCCTGTGGGCAGGCTGGGGACAGCAGTCTCACTCGTGGGATGCAGACGGCTTCGCTGGGAGAGCACCGAGCCAGCCAGCTGCTGGCAAACCAGCCCCGGCCATCGGAGCCAGCGTGGGTCTGCAGTCCCAGCGCTGCTGCCTGAGACAAGTTAATATTCTCAGCTGAGTTTGTAATTCATCATGTTTTCCTGAGAAAACAGCTTCATCAAAGGCACTCCTGAAAGGTTTTATCTTCCACCAGCCGTTTGCAGGATAGCACAAACAAATCTTCGCTTCCCGCTTTTCACCTTCGCTCCTGTTTTTGCAGGACTCTTTTCCTGGCAGCGACGCAGCGAGATCACAGTGTGCGTATACGTCTTTACCGCCGAGCAGACACCATGACAAGGCTGTGATCAGCTGTGCAAATCACTTTATTTTTAAATCGCCGAGTTAAAAGTGTGCTTCTTCCCTTCTCTCTCCCACTCACCCTGGACCCGCGAGGTTGGTGTGATGAGGGGTGCAAATTGCATTCGCGTGGCACTGCTGGACAGCGGGACATGCGACCTGCCCCAGACATCGCCCTCAACTCCCTGCAAGCTCCTCGAGCTGTCTTCTGCTTTGCAGAGTTGCTGCTTTAGGGAATTAAAGGCAAAAAGCCCAACGCAAAGCAGGGTGGCAGTGCTGAGTGGGCTGCTCCGTCCACATGGAAGGGAAAGATAGATGAGCCCTTCGTTCGTTTCAGCCTAATTGGCCTTGAGTCCTGCTAATTAGCCAGGAAGATTTCTGGAGTAATGCACATACACCTGATATTTTTACAACATTGTTTTCCTCTTCTAACATTTGCAGCTAGATGCAAAGTAATAAAGGCATCTGGGCCCTCCAGCTTCCTATTTTGGGAGCTCAAAGGTTGCTTGGCTGCCTGGAGAGGTCTGACCTGGAGCTGTAGAGGGGGAAAATGTCTTTCCTTTGCTTGAAGACAACAAGAGCTGCAGATCTCCAGCACTTCAAGAACCTTTGGAGGTGGCTGCTGCGGGATGGAGGCTCCTCAGAACAAAGAGCCCCTTTAGAAAAGCATCCGACAGCTAAAGGTGTGGGAAGATAGTGCTGAGCTTCTGCAACTCTGCTATCTTTATCACTAGAAACATTCTATGATAACACAAATACTTGGAGTTTTTTGCTCACAGCTATAATTTTTACCTAAAAAAAAAATAAAATCCTAAGCAAGCAAGCTCTGTTGGAATGGTGTGAAGATCGTGTGAGCAACAAACAGCTGAAATACGGTGCAGAGATTTTGCAAAACCAAACACGTCTCCAAGAAACGAAGCAGTGAGCATAACAGAGAATCCCTCCTTCGATGCTGAGGTGCCAAAATGCAGCTTTCAAGCACCCCAGAAAGCCTCCCCGGCGTCCTGCAGCATGAGAGAGGTTATAAAAGTCTGTTCAATCCAAGCCGAGCCTACCATGCTGTTACGCACTAATTATAACGGTCTGGTTCTCACTGGGCAGGTGCGCGTGGGTGTCCACAGTGATTTCTACTCATGGCAGGGCTGTTTGTGCTATTTCCATCTACCTTTACGGTGCTTTCCCCATCAGAGGTATATTCTCCTTTCGCCGCTTGAAGCTCTGTTCGTTGTGATGGGCGTTACGTATCTTATTCTCTTCTCAGCAGGACCAAGCCCTTCGAGGGGAGGATGCAATTAAGATCACTAAATCGTAGGACTTTACCTCATCTTGGTGAACACGGAGGGATTTTTGTTGTTGTTGTTGTTTCCCATTTGTAGGAGGAAGGAAATCCAGGGCCCAGTGGGAATGTTGCTTAGCAACTGAGCCGGACCTGCACGCTGTTAAATGCAAAAAGATAAAACGCAAAAAAATCTCATTTAAAACAACCTTACAGGTTTCACCTGACAAAGAGTGAGCAAGTCTGCCAGAGTGTATCTGCAGCCTTATCAGCAAGGGGATGCCTCACACACAGCAGTGTCTTGCAAGCAGGGCATTACCCTCTTTTTCAGTATTTTATGCTTTGTTAACTGCTTGGCTGCTAAAGAAAGTGCATTAAAAAATGAGTGCTCCTTGCTGCCTTGTTTCTCACTCAGACCCAGAAAGGAGCCAAGCAATAAGAGCTTGATGTGCTTTGGAGGGACCGTGAACTTCTAACACAGCTGGCAACAAATTCTTTTTCCACTGAGAAAAGTGCATGTACTCCAAAGCCAGCTTGATGGAAAATGCCCAGCCAGACACAGACTTTTGCTGAAAGCCAGCTCCTTCAAAAAATACAATCCCCAAATACTCCTCCTTCCCCTGCAAAGTCCCACACGCCCATCTTGCTCTCCAGCACAACATCTGCTTACTCAATGTGTGCAAGAAGTTGATCCCTTGTTGAGGTTGCTCACTTCCCAAACCCTACAGGCACAGGTGGAATAAGGGAGATGCTGTGATGGGTTAAGGTCCCCATGCTCAGGACATCACTGAAGAAGTGGTGGGAGCTTTGCTGGTTGACACGTCTCATACTAGATGAACTACAATCATTCCTGATCTGCATCTGGTGAGAGAGGCTGGCTGTCTTAATAGGCCTTTTCCATCTCTGGTTTCCAGGAAGCTTTAAAAAAGTGTGACAGTGATAAAAATAACAATAAAGAGAACGTGGAGCAGCAAGGCATCCAATGAATGTCAATTGATTTCTTTAGTTTAAATGATGCAACGTCTAATCCTGCTCTCCAGATAGATCATTGCTGGTGGCTCTGTGTCGGCATTTTTGAAAGTGGCTTTCTCTGCAAGGAGATGCACTCAGAGGATTATAAAATAACAATAAGGATAATCCCAGACAAACAAAAGAGGTAGGCAAGCCCCTGGCTTTTGGTGTATTGCTTCAAGTGGGCTGTTGTATTTTCCGCTCTTTTCTGCTAATTGTGATGGTGAATAAACAATCCTGGATAGGGAAACTGTGACTTTTTCGGCAGCAGATTCCAGAGGATGCAGTTTGTATCGCTGGCTCCTTCAGACCTGGGCAAGTCCTGAGGGACTGAGGAGGAATAATGGAGTTAGAGATTCTGCAACCATTACCTATTCATAAGTGAGCCCCCAACACCTCATTTTAAGCTTGGCCTCTGACTTGCCTCCTACAAGCAACACGACTCCGTACATGTCAGTTTTTCCTAATCTTTTAAATGTTCAGTCCACTTGGGTTGAGTAGACTCAAACACGAAGCGGAGCGCATCTGCTGTACAAAAAAGAATTGCTATTGCCTGCCTGCCTTCTAGCTACGCATAGGAGAGATTATTTTCATGATGAGAAGACCCCGTGAGGGATGTTAATCCATATTTACAAAGGAAGGAGGTAAGATCTGGCAATGAGTTGCAAGACAAGGCGTTGAGAATTCAGCATCAGAGAAAGCTCCTTTCTTCACGCACTACCAAAACACAGTGAAACACAGAGTGAGCATATGTACTTGAAGGGCTTCTTAGGTTAAAATCTAGTTTCAAGGACAAATCTTATCATGAAAAGAGACTTCAACACTTTCTCTTTCCCCACTGCAAGTGTGTAAACCTTCTGGCAGAGGAAAACTGAGGTCCTTTCCAGTAACGTGGATGAAAACTGACTTGGAGAGGCTGGCTGCAGCTCTAAGAGGGCTACTGCCCTTCCACAGTCTTCTGTTCTCCTTTGCTGAGGCTGCTAACAGGGGTATGAGTTAGTGCAGAGGGTGGAAAGGATTCCCTATGGACATGCGTGGATCCCGTGGGAATGCCTGGAGCCTTGGCACAGTCTTTTCCATTATGCCCCGGATCAACTGTCGCATCCTATCAGCAGTGGATCAGCAATGACCTAAACACTATTGAAAATAAATAATTTCCAGATGGGAAACATTCTGTACCTATTTTCTGGGTCTTGGGCTGGAGCGATGGGCACTGTCACTCACATGCCCGTCAGCGTGTGACCTTGCAGCTGGGTGACGCCTTCGCAAGGAGCTGAGAATTTGAAGCCACCAACCAAGACCAACTGGCAAATTGTAGTGTCAAGACTTCGAATAGGTGTTTAGTTAATAGGTCTCCTTTCTTGGTGTGTGGCAATTTCATTTGCTGTGAAAAGTCTGTATAGGAGCACATGCGCAGCCTGAGTGGAAAGAATGAGCATTTAAACTCACATTTCATGTAGTGTGACACACCTTTATTCAAACAAGAATTGAAGGAATAATATTTCAAACCCATAGGCATTTTTATTCAATTAACACTTTAATTGCAAAGTTAATTTATTTGGGACATTTAAGTTTAATTTCTGTCTAATTGGAATGTTATGGTATTTTAAATGGCAATTGATTATTAAAAATATATCTGCTCTTTCAAGCCCTAACAAGCTGGAACCGATGAATATTCTACTGCAGGGATGCTAAAGCCTCAAAGGATGTTTTTAATAATCTCAATTGGTGTTTAACATAGAGGAATGAGCTGTCATTTTAAATCTAAGGAGACACATCTATTTACAAATAATAGTGGTGCTTATTGCATAATACTGAAATGCCAGCTGATTTTTTCCAGATTTGCTCTCAACTATGCCCTGAATAATTAATTAGCATTAAACCAGCATAAAGAACCCACCTTACGAATCCCTATTAAATCTTAATTTCCAAAGCAGCGAGGGCTAAGCGTGCAAAACATTAGTGCCAGAGGTGGGAAGAGAAAAGTGAGCATCTCTATAGAGAATATACTGTTAGGTGGTGTTGCTGTCATCTAGAGGGCAACACACATCGCTGCTTCCTGGAAAAGCTGCTTAACACAACCCTTATTAATACCGGCGCTGCTGCTTGGCCGAGCGTGCTCCGGTTTTGCTCGCCGGCGGGGAGGTAGCCAAGCTGGAGTCTTGCTCTATTGCTATATCGATTGTATGCAATGCTTTGCTCTCCTCTCCCCTGGTTGTACCTCCGTGCAGCTCAAGGCAGCATCTGCCTTCTTGAATTATGAATGTTTTCCCAGCTGCCCCACACAGAAAGGATTTTATCTGATTTTTTGGGGGTAGGAAGTGCTAATTCGAGGATTGCACTGGATATATTTCTCCCATTTCCTGTGATTGCTCTCCCCTAGGAAAGTCTGTGTAATCATTGAATTTTGTGTGCAAATTACAAACGTATTTATATACCCAGTCAGCTTTCTGGGGTTCTCTGGGTTTTGGTGGTTTGAGGTTTTTTTGTGAAGGCATGATGTGTCACCTTGAAGCGGATTTCTGTGAGCTTCTTTGTCTGCTCCCCCTGCGTAGGTGTGTGTATGTATCAATGGCGGATGACATCAGGCGATTTAAAAGTTAATGACATCTTTTCAAAGAAAACCTCCATCTGGGTAACAGAGCACATTGTTTTCCTTAAAAATGAAACTCAAAACTTTAAATGGTGAGTTCGTCTCTAAATGCTGTTGAATCCAGTGTCTGGCCAACTGCATTTTAAAGCCCATTTCTGGAAGTCTTCCACACAATCTGTCATTCAGTCAGCTTCCTTGTTATGCTTGGATTTGACGTCAGGTTTGTGTCTATAACGCGGCTCCTGATTGACAAGGATGTTATTTTATGTATGACTCCGAATTCATATTCATATATAAGAGGATTTCAAGCCCTTTTCTCTTTCTAGGAGAATTTTCCTCAATGTTAAGCAATTCTGTATATTTTATGAAAATGAAGGATCAAAATTATGTCAGATCGACACTGTTTTCTGTCTCCTCGAGGACGTGCGTTGTATGAGATACGGACCAGGACTCTCTGCTCCAGGAGAAATGATCCCCAGGGAAAGCCCTGGACTCCATTCCCCAGCCCTGCACAGCACATTTGGCACCAACTCCACGCCCAGCTCCAAATTCCTGTGATTATCCAAAACATTGGAGCATCCTGAGTCTGCACAGCAATGTCAGGAATCTCATCTGGCAGGATTTCCTCCTGGCTTCCCCCCTCTAAAAAGGATTTCTGTTTCTGCCATCTTCCCGGAGAGCTGAGACCTGCTGCTTGGAGCTTTCTTTAAAATATTCCATGGTCCAGGGCAGATCCTCAGCTGCCACAACATGCTTTGGGTAGAATAAAGGTGACTTAGATGAACTTTCTTTCTTCTCACCCAACAACTTCATCTAAACAGACCCTTTCTGGAAAGTTTTGGTTGCTTGGTTTTGATTTAGGGGAAAACACCTTTCTCTCTGATTTCTCCCATTTTTCATTTCTTTTCCAGTTGCTGAGTGGAATAGCGGTACCATTGCTTAGTAAGAAATCTCCAGCTGACTGGGCGGACCAGACCCATGGGGGAAAACTGTTCTTGGGAGGTTTCTGCAAGGACAAGAGTTGGTCCCTCACTGTCAGCGCAACTTCTCCAGCTCTGTGTCAGTGTCTCTGTGACTGAAGAGATCCACCGAGTGCCATTGGCCCTTGCAATATCCATGCCTGCTAGTTGCCAGATATCCTCCTGGAAAAGGATTTGATTTTTTTTCTCAGCTCCAGACCCCCAGGCCTGGCATGAAGCACATCCTCCTGCCGGCCCAACATGTATTCTGTGCTGCCACCCAGGGATGCAGAAGGAAATGGGTCAATGGGTTTGCCAATTAAAATTTCAGTAAACTTCATCCTCTCCGATGCCAGCTGATAAGGTGCAATTAAAAATTAAAGGTAGCGATGCTTTCACATTTCCATGGTTGAACCCCGCCTGGCTTCCCTGAGGATCCCATTATTGTGTTATTCCATGCACTGAGGTGGAAAAGAAAGAGTCCTGGGTGGTCGGAGGGGTCGGGTTGGTGTCTCCCACTGCCAGGGAAGCTCAGGAAGCTTTGCGGAGCACGATCGGCTCAAAACATCCACGATGTGCTCATTGTGGGTAAGGTGCAGAGAGCAGTGACAGGAGGTAATCCCATAATCATCTACAGAAGATGACTCTCCTGATAAGCAGATACACCGGCTGAGCAAGAAAATAGGGCTGTTAATCATCGTTTTGTTCTGAAGCTCTTAAAAACAACGCTTGAGCAATCCAGGATGCACAGAGGAAAAGGTGAAGCAGCCATGAAAGGAGACACAGCTCGGGCAGGAAAGCTGCCACGCTGGACGCCCACTCCGCTTCCCACCGCTGGTTGCAGAGGAAGGCACTTCCAGCCGGCCTCGCCATGCCCCCGGAGATAATGCTGTTCAATTCAATTTTACGTTACAGACATCACAGCATCAATCAGGCGGTTGTAAATTGGTAGAGCTGCTATTCATTTTGTCTGTAAATCAGGAGCGTGTGGCACGACTGAAGTTATGCTTTTCATGTATGGATAAAATTAAATTCGAACCCATTGGCAGTATTGTTAATACGCTGTGTTAAAGGCAGATGTTTGGGTTGACTAAACTCCAAAAATCAATGAATAAACATTGTAATAAGGTTTCAGCTCTGACACTCCGCTGAAGCCAGCACAGGTACAATAATTTACACCAGTGACAGCTTTTTCAAGAGCTGAGGAATACATTGACTATATTGCCAAGTGTCAGCTGTTCACTTGTCAGTCTGCCCAAGAGACCCCCAGAAATGACCTTCTTCTCCTCATTACTATGCTAGTTGTTAACAGGGTCCGATCGTGTTGGGATTGCCTAGCTATGGATGACATCTGGACCCCAACATATGAAGTGATCCCTGTTTGGCTTTGGAAAGGCAGTTACAATGAAATACAGAGCCAGGTAGATATTTGCCTTCAGCTGAAGACCTGACTCACACGCCTGAGGCTGCAGAGTCTGAGCTGCGAGGTGGCAAAATCAGAAGAGTCAAAGCAACAGCTTTCCAGAAAGGCTGGAACAATGGGGCTGTAAGCAGATTATTCTTGTTTGTTTACTTGCCCTTGGCTGTTCTTGCTCGTGGAAAGGGCTGACCCATCACCACCCTTCCTGAGGAATTCATTAGAGGGAGCTCGTCAAGCTCAGGGCGATCTGCATGGCACATTTGCATGCTGAGATAAATGGTGATTGTGACATGAGAGCGATCTGGATGGATACAGATGAGTCTGGTTTGAAGAAAGTCTGAAGATGCAGCACTGATGCCCCCGTAGGAGGGTGTCACTGTCCATGGATGGATGGACGCACCCAGCTGATAGGAGATACCAGGACCCTTCATCACACCTGCAAGCCTTCTCTGTAGCAAAGCTGCTCCTTCCTGGCAAGCTTCTGAAAAGCCTTCCCTGGGCTAGCCCCCACAAAAAATAAGAAATAGAGAGGTAGGATGGCAAACGCATCCTTAGATGTCCACAGCATCTACATCTGAGCTCATCCTTGAAACTCCCTTCCTAGTCTGTAGGAGAAAAAGGCATTTTTGGAGCATGATTCATTGACCTATTTTAGACAGCTCCATAAGGACAAGATGAATCACCCTCTTGGGTGCCTACTTGTCTCCATTCATGGGGAGTTTGGATGACTAGTGCAGACAAAGGCATTCACACTTTAAACCACAAAAGGGAGGTGCGATGAGTGCTGCCCATGGGATCTCTTGGTGTCCCTGTGGCAGGGGCAGGTTGGAGCAGCCCTGAAGTCTGCTGCAGCCCCATCTCATCTGCAAAAGGGGGTGCAAACAGCTTCCCCTCCATGGTATGTCTATCCCCCTCCTCAGTCCAGGGGTGAGCTGGGATCTCCCTGTCTGCACTGCTGCCAGCACAGGCACCTGCTCTGCGTTTCGGTCTCTGCGTGCTCTTGCAACACAGCAGACGTGTCAGGCTGTCCCCCCTCTCTCTTGCTGTTGCCAGGCTCCTCTCCGAGTGATGGTTCTGCCATGTGAATTTGCAAAACTGGGCTGGAAATTGAAATCAAACAGCTTTTCTGGTAAGTTCTTCTTGCTTGGTGCATCTGACCAGGTTGGAGAGGTCATAAAAACAACTTTTCCTTGGGCATTTTGGCACTTCCAGCCCCCGCCAGTGAACAGAATGAAAGCAGAAGAGGTATTTATAAATAGACCTGTGCAAGAGCTCGTATAAGGCTCCAGGTTTCCAAACTCCCTCCTCCGAGGTTGGGTTCAAGTCTTGTCTGAATGTTCATATTAATCAAATGCCACTTGTACACATAGCACCTACCACCTTCCACAGGAGAAATATGAATTCATTAGCAGGTAATGTTAATAACTGAGGGAGTATTGTTTTCTGCATTGAACAGTGATGAAACCAGAAAATAATGGAGATGTTATAATGTAGCCCTGGCACAGGGATTACAGCTTCAGCCTTCCTCATACCCATGAAGTTCTTCCTGCACAACCCCATCATCCATCCTTTTGCCCAGCAGGGTTCCTTTTACTTTTCCATTTAAATAATAACCTTTGCAATATCTCTCCAGTTTGGCAGGTCAAGAAAAGTTTGTTACGACAGCTTTCTTACTGCAGTAGCCTTGGCACAAGGAAAAACCAGGAAATTGGTTTTAGAGGCTGGTTTTGATGGACAACGTCCTGGACACGGATTTGTTTACACAGTCGGTTGCTGGAGCTAAGCCGTTCTTCTATCGTTGCTGTTTCATGCAATAGTGTGCCAATCAGAGGAAGTAAAAGCACTTGCATTTTTAGTTTGTCATAGAAACGTGTAGGCACCAGAACCTGACTGCAGTACCCAACGCACGCAGCTCGGCACGGGGAAACACGCCTGCCCACGCGCTGGGAGGGGAAGGGTTTGCTCGGTGCCACGGGCTGGGATACGTCACGTCAGGAGGGAATGCTCCCTTTGCTCTGGCATGTGATGCCATCGGCGCCTGTGCCGAGCCATGCACCCCAGGGCACCCTGTCGGGTCTCAGATGGTGAGGACCAAGGGCTTGTGAGCTCCTCTGCTTCCTAACACACCACTGGCCCTGGAGAAGCACTGGGACGATGCAGATTCACTTGCAGTGAAGTAATGGGATTTCTTCCAGCATTGCAATGGGTTTCATTCTCAGTGGCAAGGTTGTGAAGAAGGCCGATCAAGAAACCACCAAGCAAGGCCAACCCAATCCCAGTTGGAGGCTTCCAGCCATTGCAGAGGGTGAATCTGGCTTCAGAGCCACATGTCGAGGACCAGCCTGTGCCCAAGCTCTTTGCCAGCAATCACAGAGGGGAAACCGTTCCCCAGGCTTTAAGGCTTTTTTTTTTTCAAAGCTGGGCTCACTGCATGTACATAGTTGGCTTGTCTAAGCCAGTTCTACCTCTCCCCCTCCTGTGATGAGGTGGGCAGGGAGTTTCACACAAGCAAAAAAAATTTGTATGTCATGATGTTATGTTTGCAGCAGCCGCTAAAGCACTGATGGGGTCCATGCCATATGTGTGAGCAGGGGAATTGCTGCACCCGCCTCAGCCCTTGTGCTTCCACTATGTCCTAAAGCTGGTGGAAACCCTGGGTAACCAGCCCAAGAGTTAAACAAAATGAAGTAAAAATTGCCTCCCTTATTTGATGTGATTATAAAGCAAATATTGCACCTATGAAGGAAATGGAAGTGACAAATCCCTTTGCTGCATGATTTGAAGAAGTAACACTTAATACAGCACTGCCAAGTGATGTGTTGCATGAGGCTGCTCGCAGGCATTAAGTTGGGAAATTGGTGGCAGTACATATTAGCTCAGTCATATTTCATTACATGGATTTTACCAGGATGGGGTTTTTCTCTCTGTCTTTCATTAGCAGGTCCCTGTGAAATGTGGCGGCAGATGATTAAGACGAGTTCTGTGCAGCTGAGCAGGACGGATCCACCCCAGGTGCACGTGCCCAGGGATGCCCTCCCGAAGCAAGCCAAGATAAGGGAAAATTTGGCATTTCTGGGTGCTGCCTGCGAAGAAAAGCACAGGAGAAATCACTCCCCTTCTAGGTTTTTTCTAGTAACATTTTTTCCTGAGAATGGTTAAAAATGGAAGGTTGCATGTTATCCACTTGTATCTCATTCATGGTGAGATTTTGTGACCGAAACCCTTTATTTTTTTCCTCTGGACAGGACTGGGTTGGGTTTTTCTGTTTTTTTGCTTGTTTACTCTGTTTTGCTGATGACATTTTCAAAATGTTTCACCATTTTGAAAATGTTTTTCTTTCTCAAACCTATTTGCTTTGGCTCATCACTCAATCCTCTGCTCTCTTCTCATCCTTGCCAAAAAATCAGCTGGAAATATTAATTTCTCATTCTTCAGAGGTTTTCACGATAGATAGAGAGTAGAGAAAAAATTGAGAAAAAAAAAAGAGCCAGATTCTTCCATCCTGCCTACTATTCCCTTCACAGTACCTCAGTTTGCAAATATTCCCATGAAATCCCATGGGATAATTATTGTGGCTAACGTGAGAAAAAGTGGCCAAGCTGAGCCCATAAGGGATGGACCTGCATCCTGGTTCATGCCCATAATTATTCTGAAACACGCCTTATTCCACTCTTCAAGCAAATTACATAAGCTTACCTGTGCTAACAGCTGATTACTGAGGAAAAGCTTTCACAAATAATTGCATTAGAAAAAGATCTGTGTATGAGATTGATTTTTTCCCTGTTTCCAGTAAAACTCTCTGCCCAGATATACTTCACTGTGACTTTGGTCTAGCTTTTTTTTAATATAAATAGCTGTTCTTAATGGTGATGAAAACTACAGCCCATTAGGATGATGGTTGGGTGAGTTCAGGATGTCTCAAAGGCTACTGATGCTGAAACCCTCAGTATGGGCAAGGGTGTAAAAAATAATCAGTGGTATTTCTCTGGCAGAAAGCCCAAGCAGCTTATAATAAAGAGAAGATTTTAAAAAGCTTTTGAGTAAATCAATTTTCATTCTTTTTCAATGTTCCCAACTTAAATAAAAAGAAACATAGCTTAGACCACATCTGTGTCGCTGGGCTTGAAACATGCTTTGCAGGCGGGGCCGTTGCCCCGTGGCTCTGCTCTTCCTCCAGGAGAGCATCAAAGTCTTGAGCTAGAGGACTGGGGCCAGCAGTTGGCTGCTGAAATCAGTCCAAGACAGGCTCTGGGCTTGCACTGGGGAGGGGGATTATCTCATCACCCAGCCACGGAAACGGCTGTCCAAGCACCGGACAGTTTCCGCCTCATGAAAGCTCACCCATAGTATTAGAAATGCTTTGTGCAACGGCAGCAGCTGGACAAAAGGCGCTGATACTTGTGTGGCTGCATCCGGGTAACAGCCCTTATAAAAGCAGATACTCACGAAAGTGTATATTCTCTGCTCAGGTACGCAGCTGGGGTGTTCGTCAGACACCTTTTTGCACGTCGAAGCACTCATTACAGGAGTGGCAGGACAAGCGCAGATAGCACACGCCATGCAACTGGTTTGCAGATACCTACTGCTGCTGGCCTCCTCGGCATCACACAGAGTTGCCCTCTCCACCTCTTTGAAATCTTCTAATTAAAGCTAGGGGCAGCTAATAATAAGCTGATTTAGCAATTAGCATAATGTGAATAAGGGGAATGTGGGTGCCCTTATTCCAGAATGATCTAAGGGGAAAAAAATCCCAGTTTTAATTCCGGTGAGATTAATTTTACATTTTAATCAGAAAGACAAAGGGGGGAAAAATGGAGCAAGTATGAGCTTTGTTAGTAGCTTATAAACCCATTTGGAAGTTTGGCTTATAATGAATTTTGTTGTTGTTGGCAGCAGCTATAGGGTTGCATTCAAAAGGAGAGAGTTCAATATCTTCTCAAGAGATACACACAAGTACTGCGCTTCCAGCTGCCCATGGATGCATTTTTAAAAATAAAAAATTTGCCCTAGCAGAGATTGATTTCAGCAGCCTCACAGCAAGTCCAGGCAGGTGGTTTGTCTGGCTCTTCTGAGATACCGTGTAAAGCAAATTTTGCAGACAGATGGGAAGGGAAATCCCTGGAAATCATGCAAGTATACCTTCAACAGCAAATACTTTGGGGGTAAGAGCAGGGTTTTGGTTTGTGCTCTCATCCAGGACTCAAGTGCTCGTGGGCTGTATGGCAGAAAGCAATAATCCTCAGAAGGTGGATGCTTCTCCACCACCTTGAGTTGACTAACTTAACCGCTGGCCACAAAATAGCCAAACTGCCATTCCCAGGGATCGCCAAGGGCTCCTTATCCCAGTCCCCACTGTTCACAGAGTCTCCCCATGCCTTCACCAAATTCAACTCTTGTCCCTCTTGAAGTGAATCCTCCACCTTCCTCTCTTTCCCTTTCCTCTCCCCTTCGCTTTCAGGACATCAGCAGGAGGAGTGCCGCCGGCAGAGTCAAGGCTCCAGCCTTTCACTGCTGCTGCCTGGATCCATCTTACAACCCAGGCTTGCAATTTCTTGCCTGCGTGCAGACTTCCAACAGGGCTCATTGCATAGGTGATCTTCAGGGATTTCTCTGCAATGTTGCGGTGAGTCTTTACCAAGTGTATGAAACCAGCAATTTTTCTGAAGATTATAACTTGGTAAAATAGGAGATGATTTTCCCAGGGACAGCACAAAGCACATCCATGACATAAACGTCATCCTTTGCCAGACTCCAATAAAGAAAATGTAGTTTGCTTTATAGATTTGTCAGAATTTGGTTAACTTTTGAGGATAAACTCAAGTGGAAGAACTCATTAATTTCTACAATACCATTTATTTTTTCTAAAGCAAGAGATTAATTTGGAGGGATAAGAACCTGACAAAGACTACCAGTTTGAAAGTACTGTTAATAATTCCTTCCTCTAAGCTATTGGAAATAACATAGATTAGAAGATTATTATTTAAGTTTCCAAATATCAATTATACATGGTATACCTCCATTGGAATATATTTGTTCAATTACTGCTTCGACTCATTCCACTACATTTTATAAAATTAATTCTTACTCTTTTCACGCAATTAAAGTCCTTTATGATTTGCCATAGCTAAAACTTGTAATTTTTTCGTTTTTTTTTTTTTTTACTGTCATTTCAATGCAAAGTTCAGCTCAGTTCCTTAATTTCAACTGCTGTTGCCTTCTAGTCAACATGGTTAGTTAATGGGTAGGGAATCCCTGCTCCACTCAGGGAGTCCTGCAATTAATGTTGCAATGTCGAAAGGAGGTTGCCTATAGCAACCTTTTCATTTGCTTGAGTGCTTTTATGTGGGTTAACGATGAAGTATTGTCAAGGTGTAGGTAGGATGCAAAAGCACTGTGTATTACAGCGCAGCATAATTAAAAGTAATTCCTTCTTTCAGAAATGGCTACTAATATTGCATCTGAAGAAGAAAATAATGAAGAAGCTGCTTGGTGGATTCCTGACCTCCAGGCTCCTCCTCTTTTTTATTTATGTCAGTGTCTTACAAAGGGCTCCTCAGTAGCGGGGTGACATACCACTGATTAGTCTGAAGAGTGATTTCAAAACCCTCTTGAATGGAAACCCTAGATAATAACCTGCAGAGTACTGTAACTATGATAAGCTCCCTGGAAACGTGCTCCACTCCTAAATATTTACGTTGATGAAGCCAGGCCATCAGCTTGAACAAAAAATAAAGATCAAGAGCTCTTTCCTGCATGGAGCCAAGGAGGTGCCCAGGCTTTTTGGGCAGCTGGACCATTCACTGCCAAAGGGCTGGGCCGGAGCAGCCATGGGATGGGGAGCAGCGGTTTCTCCACTCGTCTGGACACAGTCTGGCTTGCTAAGCCACTTCTTTATACTAGAGCATTTGGTTTGCATAGCAGGGAACGGTGTAGGGGAATTGCTCTTCTGGCTCAACATGCATCTTGCAATGAGGCAGGCGAGAGAAAGTCTGAGATATTGCATCTCTTTTCTGCTGCTGCTGGTGTTAAAAGGGAAGGGAAAGGGGCTTGGGCAAAGCCCTGCATTGCATGGTTGCTTTTCAGGAACCGTGACATTGAACGTGGTGTTAGTCGAGACTTCAGACAGCGGAAGGTATTTCCAATATGCAGTCTTCCTTCAGATCATAAGTGAAACAAGAGCACTGAAGGGTGAATCTGGGAAAAAAACACTATTGGCAGAACAACTCCACAGCATTCAGATGCTGTGAAATCCACACAAATGAAGCATCCATGGAAGAAGTCCACATGTGACTGCTTCCCCCTGCCTGCAAGGAACATAAAGGTAATTTTTCCTTTCATTAAAATATACCTGCTTTGAAAAAAGATCTTCTTCTAATAAGCAGAACTCACAATGTCCTCTCTAGCAACCTTTGCACATAGTATTAATTAAACATGGCATCCTTTGACAATGCATCAAGCTGGCAGCAGGAGGCAAAATATGCACTGAGCGCCTGAAAAGGCCAACTGCGAACCCAGATTCCCAGTTGCCGCGACTTCCAGCATCTTTTTTTTAGTTTTTGAAGTTCTGCAACATCACTTACAAAACAAATATGTGAATAAAAAAAATAAAAAAGCCCCCCCAAACCACCTGTGAATTTTCTAGTGTCATGAACAAGACATCAGTGATGGATTAGCCCTTGTTTCATCTAGCAGGGGTTCAGTGGGCCGGAGGAGCAGCACAGCCATGAGCTGATAACTGCCTGACAAGGACTTGCCTTCACCAGGGTGTGTGGGAGGGAAGAGAAGCAGCTTCGGCTTCCCAGGGGAGGTGTAGCAGCACCGTGGCAGACACATAAGAGCATTAACTCACTTTTGCAGGATTCTCACCTGCAGCTTTACTCATGATATTCCCTAAAGGTTGTTTTCCACAAGCAACCCCACGCCCTGGCAGCCTGAACCACCTAGCCCTTCCCAGCGGACTCGCATGGCAGGCTGTGCATTGCTCTGCTATTGCTTTCCCACTGAGAAAATGCCCTTCATCGCTATGGCTTTCCAGGAAAGAAAGAAATTATACCTTCTCCCTATCTCCCCTGAGCAGGTCACTCGTCTCCCATCTCAGAGAGGACCTTCCCCAAAGCCCCATTTACATAAAAATCTCAGAGTTTATAATTTCTCTCCAAAGACTGTGGCTAAAACTGGCTGAAACCAATGGAAAACTCCCTCCGTGCTGAAAACTGGAACTCAAAATGGGAGGCTGAATAAACAAAGATTCACTGAGGTCTGGCCCTCTCATAATATCTTAATATACAGATGGGAAACTGTTAATACCCTTCAGCAAACGCATGCAGAAAGTAAAGGACAATCTTCAGAAGTTAATATCAATCAAATATTCATTCCATTAATAGGTATAAATAAATGTGTTGCTAGCCACAGCATTGGGATTTAATAATATACTGTAACATACTGAAACCAAACAGCTGCCAAGCCCCGTAACGCATCTGAGCCCGGTACCTACAGCACCACACACACTGAGAATGCTGGAGGCCTGTGGAGGACTTTTTGGAAAACGCTGTGTTGTTACACAGAATTTTGGTACCTTTTGCTTGCAAATTTGTAATTCCATATGCTATGCAGTGGTATTTTCACTATAGTAAAAATCTGTGCTTTGAAACCTCAACCCCCCCCAAACCCTGCCTGGGTTTGTGTTTAATGACTGATTCCAGTTTTATGCTGACAGCCTCTGGGGCAAGGTTTTGCTCTGGTTTGAATAAAACTGAAAACCCTTCCCATTTGGGGCAAACAGCTAAAGAAGAGCAGAGGTCTGGCTGCTACCTGGACTTCCTCCAAGCTTGGCTACAGAGGGGAAAGCATCCCTGACGACCCCCACAGCCGGCAGCAGCGAGCCCAGCTCCGTGAGCAAGGAGATGAGCTGCAGGCAGCGCATTGGGCTGCCCGAGAGGTACACGGCATCACCAGCCATGCTATCCCATGCTGCCCGCCATCCCTCTGCCTGGTCCGGCCATTGGGAAGCAGTGGGACACCCACTGAGCACCACCAAAATAATGCCTGGGTGACAGGGCAGTTCGTGCCCCCATCAAGGATTCCACTGACTGACATGTTGCAATGGTGGGTGATGTAAAATGCACCTGGAAAATAACAAACACGCTGGGTCCTCTCTGTTGACATGCCCAAATCTTTTTTTCTGCATAGTAATAATAATGATAATATAAAAATACTAAATGCCCAGCTTTATGGAAACCAAAATTAATTTTTTTTCATAATCATTCTAAACGTCAGCTACAAATAAAGATAAAAAAAGGACCTATTGGAGCTAGAGGTTGTCAAACAAATACGCCAAACCTTTTAAAGTACAGAGGCTCTTTGAGTCAGCAAACCTTTAAACGCTGGTTGCCACGCAACGCCAGTAACATTAGATGATGAACGGCTCAGCAAGTGCACTGAATGTGGTAAATACAGGGTTTCAGTATTTATGTATCACTATTTATTAAGGCATTTCTTTATGCTGTTGACAGTCCCTGATAAAACAAGGAAAGGGATGCTATTAAAAATCAGATCTGTTCCTGCAAGGGAAGATTGACTGGGCCTGCACAGACATAGCATAAGCTATATGGCACAACATATGGTCCCTATAGGTCTTGAGGTTGCCAGAAAATGAGAAATTGTCCCAGCCAGCAGCCATCTGCCTGGAGTGAAATGTGTTTTCACAGAGTAAATAATTAAACCAAGATACATCTTTCACATCACAAAACGTAGAGGGTAGAGCTGCATAATTTTGCATAAAAATGACAAAAATCCTTGGCTGGGGCAGGGGGGGAAACATCAGGCTCCATATCAGCAGGCAGGTAAGTGGATTTGGGGCAGGTGGTGCTTGTTTCACTTCAAACCTGCAATGCTTTTCCAGCAGTGAAGCTTTTCTGGTTTTAGTGAGGTTACCTGGGGGAGAAATAGGGCCCTTTTCATCTTTTAAAGGCATCCCTGAAGACAGCAGTTGCAGAAATGATGATTAGAGCACAATAAGGTAACGGTTTTTCCTGCCAAACTTACTTTCCCCTGTAGTCCCAGTTCTGGAAACTGTAATTTTCAGAAACTCAGCTTTTCACAAGGAAATTCTCATTAATCTGTGGTAGATCTGTCAAGAAAAAGGCATCATTAGACTTTGCAAATTAGTAAAGATGTGAGCATCCCAGGTTAAAAGAGATGGTGATAGTTCCGGGGAGTCCAAGCCCTCCGAAACCCAGGAAATGGTACCCCCAAAATGCAGCACTTTTGGGGTGTGTTGCCTGGGATTTTGTGCACTAGAGAAAAAAAAAAAATCCATCCTTATTATGTGAGAAGGAAAATGAAGACAAGCTCTTAAAGACTTTGCTTTGATTATGAAGGAAATAATGGAAAGGATTGAAAGAGTTCTCATATGGAGTGAGCATATCTGCATTTGTAGAAAATCTGCACATACGGAGATAACAGCACAATTTTACATTTGAGAGGCGACAGCATTCTATAAATATTGAAATATGATGATGTTGAGCAACTTGTGCCTGGCAAGTCCCTTGTTTCTTCTCCCATTCGGCTTGTGCTAGATCCTCTCGCCTTGCCAGCCTGGGGTTGCATTTCAGTCCCAGCTCGGGAACGTCCAGCACCAGGAGCTCTGGGGCTCTCGGGTTCCTAATCCAGGAGCATTTCCTGTGCATCCCTTCCTCAGAGTCAAAAGGCATTTGGTAGAAGATCAGTTTGGTTTCATAAATTAGATGGCAGTTGCTAAAAGGGGGAAGAAAATACATTGTGTTTAAATAATCCAAGACACTCAATGATGAGGGATCAATACATTAAAAAGGCGATAAAATGCGCACCGGTCTGGGCAGAGAGGAGTGGGAGGATGTTACAACCTGTCTGTCCTTTGCAAAAGAGGGAAAAGCTGTGGGAAGCTGCAGAAGGACAACTCACCTGCAAATCATTTTGCCCACACAACTGTAGACACGTGGGCAGCTGGAGCCAGGGCTCAGACTCGCACATCTGGCCAAAAGCAGAATTAAATCACACCCAGATTTAGGTCGGGAGACCCTGTTGCAGGGACAGGAGTAGATCCAGGTTAAAACACAGATAAGAAGTGAAGTGATGTGTTCCACAAAGGCATCACCTTACAAATGACAGCTTTGGGCTAGAGATGTCGGTTCCCCCAGTCCCTCCAGCTCTCGGCACGCAACCCGGCTGTCAGGACTCTGCACATGATGTTATTCACTTTGTCAGAGCTGATGTAAGGTGCAGGGCCATCGAGACGGGTGTTAAGAGCCTGCATAACTGCAACCACAGTTACAGAAACTCAGCTGGTGAGCAGTTTCCAACTACCCAGGGATTTTTGCAAAAGCAAACACGCTGGCTGGTATGATGCAACTTAATGGACTATTTACACAAACAGAATTTTTTTTTTTTTTTTTTTTTTGCTATCTACTGTATTCTGCTTGTTGATGTTCTGCACGGGATTCCAGCAGATCTGAAATGCAAGAGAAAACTGGCACTAGGCTGGCATATTTTGATACGGCACAGTTGGTGGAACGTGGGCTAAATGTATTTGGCTGTTTCTGCCTATTAGTGCTTGTGGCTGGCTCATGGCATACTGATGAAAGCATTTCCAAGAGCTTTCATGTGTGCAGATGTGATAAGATGCTAATTTTTCAGAATTCCAACAGCTGGGTTTGCTGCACAGAGGAGCAAAAAGGAAACCAAATCTCTTTTCAAAAAGTCAAGGGACTTTCAAGTGACACAGGTCAGGTCGAGCTCTGCAGTAGCTGAGCAGGAAGGCAGCAGGTTGGGCTCAGATGCTCAGTGATGTGCTCCCAACAAAACCCCTTTGAAAGGCGATTCAGGGGACCCCAGCTTTGCTCCTCCGCAGGTCGCAGTGGCTCTTGGCTCTGAGAGTATAGTGAGAAGTTGCAGGGCAGCCAGAAGCCAAGATAAAGGAGGTGCTCTGCACTTCTCTTCCTCGATAAAAAGACTCCTGTGTAGAAAGACTTTTATTTATGGCTTAGTTATTATGAACTCAGCTTTTCTCCATTTAAATGCACTGGTTTCTCCCTGTGCAACCGGAGAGGGAGTTTCGCTTTATTACGCCAGGCACATGCAGACCCCTACTACAACAGGGAATGATAAGGCAGCCTTAAATCACAGCAGAGGAAGCAGCTTTATTTCCAATTCAGCACTCAATTATTAAGAACTGCTTTCTCAATTTGTTTACTTTTCATCTCACGGCCGAGGTATTTAAAGTCTACAGTTTCAACCCTATTTTTGTCCTTTCTTGTGAGGCCAACTCTTTTTATGTCCTCTTAAATCTTCTTTCAGGTTGTTGGAAACACCATTGTTGTTCATAGTCAAGACTATTCCCCCCAAAATATATCACCAATATACCGCCTAGTTATGCATTTACCCCCATGGGGCAAGTCATCTCCCTGTAAAATTTCCCTTCGCTTTTGCATTTCATTTCTCCCCCATCCATATACCTAGGCTACCCATATATTATTTTTCTTCAGTTTTCACTATTCTGTTCTCTCACAGCAGTAATAACTCTCACCACAATTAAGACAACTAGATCCAGTGTACCAACCAATCCATATTAACTGTCCTTTCTGGTTGGCATCATCACGCAAAGTGCTCCTTATCCTGGAAGGTCATTTGAGTATCTCCTGGCAATTGCTCAGCTGAATGTTGATCTCAGCATCATTCTGCATTTATGTGCCTGTCTAATGCTTTCTGCTAGTTCTGTTTGTACATAACGCTGAAAAGCAACAACCGGCTTTCACTATTGTTCCTTTAATTAGAATAGGAAAACTAGAAAAGGTGCTAATACTCCAAAGGTTTCCAAAGTGCAATTCCCTTCTTCAGGTGTTTATATTGTCCCTTGCTTTACTGTTAAATCGCTTTTCATCCATTCTCCCAAACTCTAGGAGTAGATGAATGCACCAACAGATAGTTGTTCAACAGCTGAAGGGAACTCTCATGTTTCCATTACCAGGAATAACCCAAGAAAGGCTGGTGGATGGACAGACAGACACAGGTAGAACACACTGTCCACCTACACCAAGCAGCAGCTCTGTCCTCACGGGATCTCCTTCAGTGTCTCCCATCTCTCACGGTCTAGTAACCTACCTGCAGTGAGGATCTAGCAGACCTGTCCCAGACTAACAGCTCAGGATAACCCTGCCTGAATCAGGCATCTCCAGACACACACAAGAGCTTTATTTCCCCCTTTCACTGGCTTTAAAGAAAAGGGGGACGGACAGACAACACACCAATTGCCAAAGATCAGAGCTCAATTGCCAAAGATTAACCTACATCTGGATGCCTCAAAAGCAGAAAACAAGTTACCCCAAGCTCTTTAGCAACCCACCAGGATCCCCTCTTACCTTTCTCCTCCAACATTGCCTCCTTGCTGCTAGTCCTCTCCCTCCCAGCACAACCTGCCTGGAGCAGAGAGAACAGCCCAAACATACCAGGCTGGAGATGAAGAAGGTACTAATTACCCTTCTTTCAGGTTAAAGAAAGAGTAATTAAGCCTCTCTTTTTATAGGAGAAGGATCTGGAGACACTCAGAACTACTAACCATGGGCACCTGCTGAAGGCAGAAGTAGGCAGGAGTATCCTGGGTCTGGTTACACATGGGTAAGTTGGAGGAAATATGGGGTTGGCTAATTGGGAAAATTAGTTCAAGAATGTGACTTAACAGCTTAGGAGATGCTTCACAATGACCCTGGAAAGGGGACTGAGAGCGCTTTCACCTACTTTTTGAGGAAACAGGGTGTATTGTTGTTCTGGAGAACTATCCCACATTGCATCTCTAAATATTCCTTTTTTTTTTTTTTTTATCTGCTTCTCCTGATTGAGGAAAAAAACCCAGCCGGGCCCCAAGGACTTGCCAAGTGCTCGGGCTAAAGTGACAATCATCCTGTCAATCAGTTTAAAAGGGGGATGCTGCCCTTTACTTTGCCCTCTGCAATAATCTTTGGCAAAGTAAGATGGTCTGAAAGAAGCAGGTGAAAGCTATGAAGAGGGGAAGGGCAATGACAATGAGTGACACCTGCCCTGGAAAGTGCCGGCTTCTAAGCTGCAGGTTTGGCCGTGCCCTTTGTGCCAAGGACAAACAGGAGTAGCAGGACTCCCAGCTCATCTAAGGGTGACGGGCTTGTCCCCTTCCAGCTAAAATATCCCCCATTTTGGGTGGGTATCTATAGCACGTTCCTCTGAATCCCCAGTGCCCAGGTTGAGCAAGCAAGGACTTTCTGATGGGGTGATGCAGCAGGGCTGCCCCCCCAGCAGCACGTTAGGGCTTTTGCTTTGCAGACACAGCAAGGAGGGGCAGAGGGGTGCTGCACAACACACAGACACAACGCTTTGTGTCCCTGCGTCCCCGGGGACAGGCTGGAAGAGTGCTCTGCTCCATGCCCTGCTTCAGCTTTGACTCTGGCCTCCTTTATAGTGAGAGATGGGAAGGAGGAAACAGGCTGCTGTGCACAAAGGCTGGTAGGAGCAGGTCTTTTGCTCCCCAGGGCAAAAACATTGCCAGAAGCAGGGAAACAGCATGCTATATCAAAGTAACATGAGAGAAAGACAAGTGAGAAGAGTGCCTGGAGAAGTGCAGGGTGCTGCGATGGCAGCTGTCATTTCGGGGGGGGGGCTGTTGCAGCAGCCCCCAATCCACATGCAGAGCCACAGCAGGAATAGGCATGTTAAATTTATGCAGATGCTTCCTGCCAATTAAGAGGCAGTGTGCTTGCAAAACGTGCAGATTTTACACTTGGAAGTCAAATGCAGTCAAGGGGATTCTCTTTTCATTGGGCATATAATGCATGTACATGAATCCTCTGGTGGGATATTTAAATGGTATTTTAAGAGAGTAGTTTTCCTTCATCAAGTAAATGGCAAAGAACTGTCAGAGGAAGAAAGGAAATATAAATCATTCATGCCACAGTGATGGTGATTTTCTGCAAACACCAGCATTATACAGTCCCTTTGTGTTGGGAATCCTTTTCCATCTTCAGATAGTCAGGGTGATGGGGAGGGCCTGGGTGGCAGGGGATAGAACAGGGGATTACGGGCAAGTAGTGACACAGGGGGAGGTCGGATCCAGAGACATGTAACAGATAACGGCGTGACCAGGGAGTGGGAGAGACCCCACCGAGGGAGGCTCTGATGAGGTCAGCCTGGGAATCCTCATGCTGTAAGGAACAGCCGGATGGTTTCTATAGAAACACCGAGAGAGGATTTAACACATTAAATGGACAAGTTTTAATGTTGGTGTTTAATAAAAAAAACCCGAAGAAATACAGTGAGGGAATCCTTATCACGTGCACCCCACAGTTTCCCTCCAGTGTGTCAGCAGTCTGCTCCAGCACCCTGGAAAATAAAAAATAATAGAAAACAATAAAAAAAACCCCCATGCCTATGGTTTCACTTGCTCTGTAGTGTACATATTCTTAAAGAGTCAGCCCACATTCTTCTGTATAATTTCACCACAGGATTTTTTTTTTTTTTTTCCAGTCCTGGAGGTACTCACCCTCACCAGGCTGCTAAGAAAACCATCTGTGGCATCCATATTTGCACCTCAGACAAGATGATAAGATCGAAACAGCTTTTGAGCTGATGACGTGAGCAGATGGGCCAACCTCAACCTGGTCATGGGGACCAGGCTGTCCTCTCAGGGAGGGACAGTCACCTCTGCAGGGAGCCTGGTCAGAAAAAAAAAAAAAAAAGTCTTTTTTTCCCCACTGTCTCCTACCTAGGACGAGCTGTGCTGTTTCAGGAGGCAGCACCAGGTACTTTGGGGTACCAGGTAGGAACTAAGTGAACAGGCAATGCTATTCAGTCCCCCATCTAGGGGCATATACCAGAACAGCAGGAAGGAGCAGCCCAAAAAACTGCCCCTCGATGGTTTATAACATCCCCATTTCTGTTAACACAGATGTTCAGCCTGGCACACTTCGTAAGCACTAAAACAACTTAAAAGAAATACAGAGGGGTTTGTTTAATTTTCCTTTAAAATCTAGTGAGAGAGCAGCTGCTCTGATGTAACTTGTCCTATCATCTTCCCCAAAGAAGTGCAAATTAGAGCTGAGAAGGTATGAAATGCAATCATCTTGCCTTAGCAATAGGAGGCTGCTTCAGCAAAAGGAGAACAGCTGCCCTCTTAAAAAGTGTCAGCGAAGTGATCCCTGCCAGAGCCCCGGAGCAGAGGCAGAGCTCGGCACAGCTCCCAGGGACATGCGCTGGGCAAGGGGTACCCACCGGCCCGCCCGTGTGTCCCATCAGGGTCCCTGGCAGAACCCAGGTGGGACTAAATGCTGCCTGCCTGCCCCTTTTCTCCTCATCAGTTCTGGGCCAGGATGGAAAAGCTGCAGCCCCAATTTGCTGCTCACTGGACAGGGAGAGGATATGGGACCGGTCGTCATCACCATCCCCAACATGCTCCCATCCAGCCCCTCCAAACAAAGGGGGCTGTGCATGCATCTACCCTGGTCCATCTTGGGGGTTGAATCACCTTGACATAGGGCACATCAGCAGCGTTTGCTGACTTTTGAATTGTTCTTGGACTGCGTTTGCTTTTGGGTAACCCTCACCAAACCATGCCATGACACCCTGCACCCTCGCCCACAGCTGGAAGAGGGAACCTCTCCCTTTGGCAACTATAGATAAAATAAAGACCTCAAAGTTTCTCAGGGCATTGCTGTTTTCTGCCTTGTTTCAGCAGAGCTCTTCCCTCCCCATGACCCGGTGCAGATCCCACCCCAGACCCTCCAACACACAGCACCAGCAGCTGGGACCTCCTTGTTCCAGCTGCTCCCCTGAGCCCACAGTCGGTGTCACAGCTTTTGTGCGGCACCAAGGTCCCCTCCCCGCTCACAGAACGCACGAGGGACTGGAAAGAAGGACCAATTAGTCTGAACCTCAAAATGAAATCTGCATCCAGCCACAGACGAGGCCACTCGGAGGCAATAAAAACAGGGCAAACTGGCTCTTTTGCAAGAGTCATTTGCTAAATGACAGTATCTAGGATTCTCCAGGAAACACTCAAATCACATAATCAACTGTCACCAGACAGCAAATCCCATTCACCGGGGAGTTTGCTGAACGTTATAAAAATCAACCCCAAGCAAACACCTTTCTTGGAGGTCTTATCTCTGCAACGGAGTAAAGGAGGGGACTGGTGGGAGCTGCTTCTGCCACCCCTGGCCCCGGCGTGGTCCCACGGTGTGCTCAGGGCTCCGGCTCAGACCCTGGAAAAGATCAGGCTCAGGTTTGCTAATGAGCACGCCAGGCTCACTGCCGCCTTCCTCTGCTCTCTCTGAGGGTTGCAAAACCATTGCAGAGTCAATCACATAAACAAACAAGATTTTAGGCAGTGGTAAGAAAATTAAAAAAAAAAAAAAAGGTGGAGAGGAAAAAAATGAAACTATTCTCGAGAATCCTCTATGCAGCAGAAATCCCCAAATACGTGATGGCAGGTAAACACGGGAGTGTGAAAGCTTTTCGAAGGAGGCATTCTTTTACAGTATAGATGATCATAAGAGCAAAATAAATCATCTTTCTTTTACCATAAAAATGTTTTACACCATTCAATTAAAGCCTCTGAGATAAAATAATTTCTCTTGGGTGTTTTCCTCTGCTCTTCTCTTTCTGTCGGAAGTCATTTCAATATTTTACTATCTTAGTAATAAAAAATACATAATGGCTTGCCAGGCAGTATTATTTCAGCAGCTTGCTCACTATATGAAAAAATTCAGAGCAGTCTTTTACTTCACTTTACACTGGAGATAAAAACATGTGCCCAAATGCCAAGGGGCTGTGATGGGAATAGGTCATTTGCTTGGGGTTGCCACAAAGGCTCTGGGCATTCAGGGAGAGCCAAGCCAGATTTCTGTCCCTAAAGGCTGTGGGTAAGGCATTGCATAGCCACACTTCCATTTCTTCGCCAAAGTACAGATGAAAAAAAGAAAAAGGGAGGTGAATCAACACTTCTCTAAATATTAATAAATCTGTATTGCCCAATTGTATCCTTTAAAACACTATACACTTAAGTGGTCCCAAGTGGAATGATGTATCTTTCCCCTAGTGTTAAGAAGAGCAATAAATCTACAATTACTTTATTACTCAGTCCTACTAAAAAATGCATTAAGCCCTTCTAGCAAATTTGAGTTTTATAAAATAATTACTTGATTCTGATATTAGGAAGAGTCTAAGTCAAATGAGATGTCGCTGGATACTTTTCAGACCTCACGTGTTTCATTTTGAAACTGATCCTCTGTCATTGAGCTATGGTGTCACTAGAAAGGAATTCCTTAAGTTAAAAAGAGTAAGGTATGTCTAGGGTAAATATCAGGAAAAGGACTTACAGGGAACTGTAGGCTGACACAAGAAAGACTCACTTGTGTTTCAGGAATGTGTGTGTGTGTGTATAAACATATATATGGTATAAACATATATATGCACACACATATATATTAAAGAAATCTAAAAATACTTCTTTTGCACATCTTTTAAGAAAACTCCCTTCTGTTAGATGTAATTTTCCCTTCTTGTGCAAGAACAAAGGGATAAAAAGCCCCTTAGGAAAGAAACATCCCGTTATGTCATGCAAAGACCCCATTAATAAAGGATGAACAAAGAGGAGAGCAGAAGATGCAGGGAAGAGAAGCAGAGCTCTGAGCCTAATTAGACCGCTCTCCAAAATTTCTTAGGAGGCATTTGCTGAGGCTGAGGAGGTAAATATTTTATAAGGGGAGCTCCCTTTCTCTTCATGCTTCTCCTTGTGCCTTCTCCTGAACTAATTACTTGCTTTGTAGAGGGAAACACTGCTAATTTTAGCCTTATGGGGCCCTGCGTCAAAAGCAAGGGATGTTCCCTGGATGACTGGGAAAAACATTTTGGCTCCCATCTGATACCAGGGCTGGCTGTTGCTGGAAAAGGGAACTGCTCAACAACCTGGCAAACATGGCATCCTGGTTATGTGGGGTGGCCCCACATCATGCGGCCAAGGACAGGGCTGGGGATGTGGCAGGAGCCGTCCCTGGCAGGTGGAAACAGCCCAGTGTCCTCTGTGTCCGGTCCCCCCCTGCTCATCTGCCGGGCCACACTATCTCTCCCATACACATAAATCACCCCTGTGCTATCCCACCCCATGCACAAAGGTTGGGAAAAGAACAGACAGAGGAAGTAGCTACTGAGGAATTAAAATTGTTTAGATAGCACACAAAGAAATAAAGATAAAGAATAAGAGGGAGAGAGAGGAGGAAGAAATACTCCAGCCTCTCAAGTTCAAGTCGCTTAGAAATCCTTCTGCTTTTTTCCCAAAAGCAAGGTTAAAAAGCAATACAGAACGTCTTTGCCACTCTAATAGAGAACACCTGGAGCCAGCCAGGTTGCAAGGGCAGAGCCTGCACACGGGAACGTGAGGTGTTGAGCATGGCTGGATGGGCAAGAGCACCAAGAAGCTCAGTCAGCTCTTTCCCTGACCTGCCCACTGCTAGTGAGAGGAGAGAAGGGCCTTATAAGCATCCAGCACAACGAACTGGCTATAAATGTGTTTTGGCATGTCCCCCAATGCCTCAGCACTCAGCAGCAGCTTCAAGGCTAATGCCAGGCTGGGGGAGCATGTGTGGGCTCCTACACACGGCTGGAAAAAGCTTCTTCTCCATAAGTCGTTGCCAAACAGGCTCCAGGGAGGGGAGCAGACCCAGAGACCCCACCGAGCACTGTCTGCAACCAAAACACAAGGTTGGGGGAGACTGTGTAGATCTCAGTTTCACCACTGGAAGCTCAGACAAGCTTCTCCGTCTTCCCAGAAGGATGTGAGGAGTCAACCCAAGGGACCAGTTGAACCCTGTCCAGTGGGAGTCTGGGGAAAAATATAGACCAGTAGTGGTGGGTCTCTGGTACATAACCCAGCATCCCGTACTGTGCATCTTAGGACCTCCTATTCCCTCGCCCTGCTCTGCTCCCCACTCCTTTAAAGGCATGGCTGGAATAAACCCTTGGGCTGGCACATTCCTGCTCACTGTTCTGCTCTCTGATAGCAGAAAGGAGAAAACCTCCAGAGGTTTTTTTTTTCCCCTCCAGCATCCCCCTCTCTCCTGTTCTGTATCCCAAGGGAGGGAGGATGCTATGCACCAAGCAAGTGCCTGAAGCACTGGGGTGAGACACCTGGTTGGCCCCATGGGGCTGCATGCCACTTGGTAGGAAAACCTGCTTTATCCCTGCCTGCATGGCTGAGAGTGTATTTCAGTTCAACAGACTGGAGTTCACCTTCTCATTGTCTGTGCTCTGCTTAATCCATTGCTTTTTAGCCTTCTCGGATATTTTGCCTTCATTTGTTGTCTCTCATATTTCAGCATACAAAATCCCAGCCCCGGGGATCCCATGGATTTGGCAGCAGTCACACCACACCTGGTTTTTGTCCCTTTGCCAGGGCAGGTGCTCCCCCCCTTAGCAACATGGCACCAAGGAAATGAACAACATACAATCAGCAATTGCAAGCAGCACACATTTTCAGTGCATTGAAAAGGATTTTGTTTTTCTTTTTTCTTTTTTCTTTGAAAAGTACTAAGAAAAGGAGGAACTGGGCCAACGAATTGACCAGTATATGCTTCCCCCACCTTTTGTGCAGGGATTTTTGCAGCAGTCCTGTCCTTCTAAAGCCCAGCCGATCCAAAGGACTCCCTGACTGAGATGTAATATTTCCCTTGACTCAGAAAATCCGCACTGATCTTTTAACAGGATTTCCCATGGGTTGGCTATAATGTGGATTAAATAAAGTAAAAAAAAAAAAACCAAAAAGAAACCACCCAGCTTTTCCCTTTCAGCTATGGGCACTTGCTCAGTCCAGTGTGCTTTTATGCTAGGGAGGAGATTTGGAAGCTGTGAGGTTGCAAAGCAGAGAAATGGTTTGATCTGCAAATGCACACTGAATCCCTGTAAACTCCTGTAAGTTTACAGCACAGCTTTCTGTGCTAGACTCCTCCAGTGGAGGAGAAAGCATTGCACCTGACTGCAAAACACTTTCCACTGATAAACATATACACAGATTATGAAGAGACGGCATCTTAGCAAGCCTCTTCATGCTCGTAGCATCTCCTCTTTGCTGATTATGAATAATAACCAAGTACTAGTAGGGGGTGAGCTTTTCCCTCCATCCTTATCCCCATTGGGTCTCCCCAGGGTTTCCATCCCCAGCTGCTGCTCACCATGGTCTGGACTCCTGCTGGAGGTACTCCCCTTCTGCTGCTCCAGTAACACCATACAGGCAGACTTACAGCTTCAAGAGCTTTCAGCAAATGTGGCCTCTTCACTAAGCCCAGGGCCAACACAATGGGCCAGAACTGTGTGGCGGGGTTGGATTTTTGGGGTGGGAACAGTGCTCTGGATGAAGCCGGCCCTGTGGGACCCTCAGAGCCTGCACCCTTGAGAAAGGCACAGGCACGCACCACGAGACCATCCTCCTGTACCATGCTCCCTGGGGACTCCCTATTCCCATCCAGCCCCTGCTGTGACAAAAGACACGGTCAGGGCAGGGAGGAGGGCAATGTGGCCTTTTTCCCCTCCTCAGAGCCCTGGCACCTCCAGAGCCATGGGACACAGCAATGTCCTGATGCAGAGCTGGCCCCACCAAAAGCAACAGAGACAGCATGGCGCTCGGACCAAAGTTGGCAGCAGCAAGCCTGACACGTGGGTTGTTAAAAATCCTCCCGCTCCTGCCCCACAGCCCACTCCCGACCCCTTCACTTTGCTGGTGGGGGGGGGGGGGGGGGGGGGGGGGG
>JANZLQ010000064.1:17586451-17621865 GCA_026212715.1 Elanus axillaris
GGGGGGTTGTCACTTCCCCTTCCTTGAGCTGTCAGAGGAATGAACTTGATAGGATTCAAGCTTTAACCCTCGCTCCCCCCGCCCAGATCTCTACCTATCCTCCTCCTCCACAAAAGCACCCTAAAAGGAGCAGCAGTGAAAAGCTTTTTGAATACTTGAGCACTGTCAATACCAGGCTGGGAGCAAGTTACGGATTCACAGAAACCCACATCCAATGCTGATGTAAGCTACACATTGTTTCTTGCTGGTTTGCTCCCCCATAGAAGCTTTTTTTCTCAGTGCTCATCTGTTCTTCTTCCCCTGGGCAGGCGGAGAGATTACCTCTGCACCACGTGAAACGAGCTGGGCAGGTCCCAGACCTTCCCATCACAGACACACAGCAGGGACAAGCACCTGCAGAGGACCTCAGAGAGGAGGTGCTGGCACTCTAATAATGCTGAATTTGTCATATCAAGCTCAGGAAGAGACAGACACCTTTAATCCACTGAAGAAAATGGATACCTGGTCCCCCAGAAGAGAAATAAAAGCCAAACCCCCTGGCTGTTCATTTCTACACATACTTAAATCAATCACAGGCCCAGATTTCTGGAGACAAGTGGATAGTTGCTTAGGGCTGATTGGTGTTTTTCTGTCATCATGATTTTGTTTTGATTTTCAAGCTGGAAATCCAGCCTCTGCAGAACACAAAATTTCCATAAGAATATTTAGACTTTTCCATCAGTTTTTCAAGGTTCCATCAGAAAAAAATCAAAAGACAACAATTTCCATAGGGTCAAGATAAAACTGAATCAAAACAGTGTTCTTCTCTTTAGCCCAACACTCATTTGCTCCTTGGAAATCTCATGGACATCTTAAATTGCCAGTCTCCAGGACTGTCAGTTCATGCATCCCTCCCAGCCTTAGGTATTTACCTGGGTATGAACTTTTCCCAATCCACTCCATAACTATTTCCTCAGACTAGGCTATATATTAAAAGTAAGAGTTAAAATTTATACTCAATTACCTAAGAAACAGGACACCCAGCAAAAATCCATTTACACAAACCTCCAGTGAATGCTTCAGCTAAAAATAAGCTCATTTCCTGCGGTTAAACCTCATACCTGCTGCCGGAAACCTGAATCATGCTGCCAGCAAGATATCAATCTCAAAACACAAACAGCACCTTTGGCTTTTGAAAACTATTTGGAGATCAGTGGGTGGATCCTAATAGATTAGATAAACTGTCCTGGAAGGGCTACGAATGAAAACGTAAGTGGCAAATCTAGTGCAAATCAGAACCGGCTGGATTATCCATCTGGGGTCAATCAGCAGGAATTCGTGGACTTCCACGGAGCCCTGTTGATTCATAGCAGCTGACCCACATTTTCCCTTAAGAAGTCTTTAATTTCAGTCAGTAGGAAAATAGCAGGCAGGTTTTAACTCCAACACATGGTGTTAAGAGTTCTACCCACCACCAGGAGCTTGGTGGAGGTAAGACATTATGTGGTTCTTCTCCTGGAGAGCGATGGATTTCTCCTACATGGACTGTCCATTTCCTTGTGCCTTTGGTGGGTTCCTCACAGGAACAAAATCACCTTCTTACAAAATTAGCTATTGCTTAACTGGAAAATTTGAACATGCCATTTTTCAGGAGGCACAGTACCAAGGGCCTTTACTCACATCCCAGCATATACCCCAGTACAGCTGCTCTCTTCCCTTCCTTCAGTTCACTCTGTAATTATATCACATAAAAGCAATCAAGTTCTCTTGGCAAGATGTATTCGCTTTATCCTCCTGGGTCTAATCTTGTAGCCCTACGTGAGTGTATTTAAGGCATCATGGTTTGAGTGCTGGAGTGCCTCCTCACCAGTCATGCAGGGCTCTGCCCCGCAGTTCCTTGAGGGAGACGGGCAGTGCCGCTGTGCTCGGGCGGCTGGTGGGAAGGAGACGTGAAGGATGTGGTTCCAACCCCGCTCTCCTTTATAGATTTCCTCTACTTAGGTACAAGGTGGGTTTAGTGGTCAGGTCATTCCTCACCCGCTTGGTGCCCTTATGCTGCTTTAGAGGCACCGGGTGACTTCAGGGGACCACAGAGAGGTGCATCTGCAGTTCCTCCTCGCCTTTATCCCTGCCATGGCAGGGACAGGGTTTGCCCCAGCCACTTTCCATCTAGTTTTTATTCCATTCAGGTCAAGGATTTATTAATCACCAAGAAGTCCTGTTGATCCTTCTAGGACACCACTTCTGCTTTTGTTTTTTTTCACTGCCCTGCCACTTTTCCAGTTGCGCACCTCGTTCTGGGCTGGTAGCACCTGAAGACTTCAGGAGGAGGTAGCCTCTCTCCCCTTCCCCTTTGGCAATGTCCCATTTGTTGCAGGCTTCCTTTTCTTCTCACCACCATCATGGCTGCATCCAGCCCTCAGTTTGGAAATTACTGACATCCAGAGAGGATGTTTGTGAGCCAGTTAAATCAATAGCTTAGTGTATGCAGGTCCACAGTGCTTTATTTGCCCTTGCGCAGATCTTGACAGGTCTTTGCCTCTTTCTTGCAAGAGTTATTTTATAGAGTTCTTCTCACTTATACGCTACTTTTGGAGCCTTGATAACTTCCTCCCATCTCTCACATGGGCAAAGGTGAAAGCTTTTCTTTACTGAAATGCAATGAACAAAATATCCCCACTGTTGGACATAACTGCTTTGGATCACCGGTTCTGCACAAACACAGTTCACAGATCCCTGGTCATAAATGTACCAAGCTCCATTATAAAATTAGATCGGCATCCTTATTCCCATGTGAAGGCCAGCCCAGAGTCTTGCTCTTCCCATGATTAGAAACATTCATTTAATGTCTAGCCTAAATTACATGACCAGCTTCTCCCACGTCATTGCTCTTTACAAAGTTCTTCTCCCTTCTTGGCACTTATTTCCAATGTCTTCTATTACGAGCAATTGTGCCTCCTCAGTGCTCGTTTTGGTAGGAAAGGTGTCTCTGGCAGTCAGGCAGATCTGGCCCTGGCTGACCTGTGTGTTGCTTCAGCCTGAAATTCCCCTTGAGAGCCAGATCCCAGGACTGCACACAATCTCCAGTGAAGGTCCTCCTACTCCCTCGTACAATGAAGCAACACCACAGATGAAACATTTGAGGAACACTTTTGCCTTTTTTTAATCTCAGCTTGTTTATAAGCTGTCCTTTGCTTTGATCTTAGATAGTGATTTCTATCATCCTTTTCTGAGGAAGATGCAGTGTGTGTTTAAACAGGATGGGGGGTGGGGGGTGTGTGCACATCGCACTGATATAGCCAAATAAATGATGAAAGGAAAATAAAGAGGCCAGAGCGCAGTGTTTGAAGGATTCCCTCTGAGGCAGCTTCACCTCACTGCTTGGCAGGCAGCTAGTCATTTTATTTTTTTTCTCAGTGGGATTAATTACATGGCAGGCGGAATTCAAGGAGTGCAATGTCAAAACTTTTAGCTTTAGCATGACTTGTCCAGGTCAACACAACCCAGCTGAAAATCAGCATGTGTTATACAGCATGTTCAGTGCCTTACAGCAAGACCAATGCGACAGTAATGGGCACACTCTCCCCGAAGAGTCCCACATCTTGGGCTCCCCTCATGAGCATCGCTTCGTGCTGCATCCCAGCAGAGGTATCTGGCCTGGTGCTCACTGTCTCATTCGTTTTATCTAGACAACACAATTACTGTGACTGGGGCTGAGTTGCAGATGGAGGTTTTCTCCTCTGATTACACTGTGTCATAGGTATGAAACAATTGCAGGAGATTGGCTCTGCCAATCCTGCAATCTTTTCCAGTGCTGCTCTCCCAGCAGCCCAAATGCACTGGGCCATATTTACTCTGGGGTGTCCCATGGGGATTACCCAGGTGACGTGTACACAGGACCAGTGGCAGCTACACAAACACGGGGAGCTCACACGGTTCATCTGCTCAGACAGCTGCTTCTTGGCCTCTCGCTAAGGAGGGCACTTGCTCTTACCAACAGTTTACTTTCACACATAATTGGCCATTTGTGAACCTCTCTTTGCCATGGCAGACTCTGATTTATACTGTTATGTCAAGCATTAATTAACAACAATTTTGCCTTCATTCGAGCTCAAAGAGAGCAGCTAGTGAAGCATTCACACATTCATGTGCTGCTTTTGCAGCCTGCGGAAAGGTGCTTGCCTGCTCCTCTTTCTAAGCTGCAGCCTACTTGTGCTGACATTGCTAGCTCACGGGAGACTTTGCCAGTGGCTTTTCTCACGTTCCCCAACTGGAAGGGCTGTTGGTCTGTTTTCACATCTTACAGTTTGTTTCTAGTGTTATTTTTTCAGTTGGTTTCCCAAGGAAACAAGGCTTACGTGATTATCCTGTGTTTGTGCATGAGAGAAAAAGAATTAGTCTCCTTTTAATAACTTTTAAACCTGTTGGGCAGTTGCACCCAAATTAGGCAGCAAGGTTAGAGATAGCATCTTCTAGAGATAGTCTTTTCATGCAAACAGGCTGCATTGAGAATAAAACCATGGCATTTGTGTCCCTGCCGAGAAAGAGCCTGAACCAGTGAAAGCTTAACCCCACTGTAGACATCAGAGAATACACACAAAATGACCTGACTGCACAACTTTTTTAAAGGAAAATGAAGGGTGTGAAGTATTCATACAGTGTCCATGTGTGTCAAATATATATAAGGGGGACAGAGTTCATGAGAGAGTCATACTGGGAGTCATGTGAAGGGATATCTGTTGCCATCTACCAGCCAGGGTCTGCCTCTGGAAATATCAATTGGAAACCCAGGTTTTCAATCCCTACCTCCACAGAAGTCTGAGTCCTTTGATAAATACCAAAGTTGCCTCAGGCCCCTACAATTAAAAAATTAGAGCCTTCCCAAAGAATTCCTCTTTGTTATCCTCCTGACACTGCCTCAGTGGCTCTAGGAAGCATCTGCAGACAGCGATCACACGTCTGCAATTAATTTTTTAATCAGCTTTCAAAAACTCTTTCAATCAAGGGATCTTCCTGGTCTACCATGTGGTCCCTTTCATGTGGGCCCCAGCTTTAATGTTTATGGGGGAAGGCTGCTGGGACCTGAGGGCAGCAGACAGCACAGTTCGGTTGCGTATGTGAAAGGAAACGAAGAAACAGATCCAAAACGAGAGAGAAAAAGGGTTTTTCCAGCTCCTAAGTGGGAAGTTTCAGCAGACGGCACACAGCACAAGGTGATTTCTTTCCTCGCTTGTTTATTCTTCGGCTTTCAGGCTGTTTTATTTAGGTTATATTCCAATACACATTGAGCTTGGATTAAACTGATTTCCCTTCCCTCTGTTTACGAGATGGCAAAGGATCAGGGCACTACTGGCCTGTGCAGTGAGCAGCAGCTCTGCCGAGCACTTTGCTCGTCCAACACACCCCATTGAGTCCAACAAATTCTCTCCAAGGCTGTGCTAATGCTTTCTGCCTATGAGGGGATTAGGATGGTCTGCCTCAAACTTCACAGCTCCCCTCCTGCCCTGCTCTCTCCTTCCTGGGTCCTGGCCTTTGTAATAAGGAATCAATCACTGTGAGGTTTATCCCTGCTGCATGTTCTTTTGCAGTAGCGGTGGTTTCCGTTGTTCAGCTGTTATGGCTGAAAAGTTTATTTCCAACTATGCTTCTGGAGCTTTGGTGCAAACCCAGCCCTTGGGTTTGCTGTGGCTTGACACAAGCTCACTGCCCGTCAGCTTCTAAATACATGAAGCTCTGAACAGCCCCATTTTTTAGCCTTAGATGCAGGCTGTGGATGCTCGGTGGGCTGGCACAGGCTGAGTTCAGGCTCTTGGTTCGCAGTCTCGGCTGCCTGACTCTCTGCTGCTGATGTTCCTGCTTTCTCCCCCTGTTCCATGTTCCTACTTAGTAAAACTGGGATTCTGCTTGCAAAGTTTAACTTTTTTATTATCTTAGGAGGTAATATTAATTCCAAGCCTCTGCCTGTTTGTCTTTTCATCTCATCAGCCAAGCTAGTGGCAGGAGCAGTGCGGGCAGCCCCCTCCCCTCCGTGCACTGCACACAGCCCCCGTCCTATGTCATGTCGTCATTGCTCTCAGAGCTATGATTTCTGTGCTTTTTTCCCAGAGTTAAAGAGCACAACAAGACCTTGGTAGATATTTTCTGAATTTAAACCTTCCAATTAAAATTTATAACTCTGCTGGTTGCTAAAAATCAAGGACTAGCAGAGTTGCTAGTGTTATGATATATTGTAAATTTTTCCATCCCTGGTTAATCCATCAGCAGGTCAGTGAAAACTAGCTGGTTGCCTCTGTTCAAAGAAGCTTTGTGACTTTATTCCTGCCCTTCTCAGATGATCTTCAGGTACCAACCCCCTTTTCTCCCACACTGTCTAACAGATGAATATAATATAACACCAGAGGAGTTAGTCTCAACCTCTGTTCAGCTTGGGAGATGGTTGCTTTGATTCTAGACTAAGGAAATCTTTGTGTGTCCAAAGGCTTGTCCCAGTTCCGCCTCTGCAAGTATGTACGTGGTCTAATAAATGATGCTGCCTCTCCTTGCAAACCTTGCTGTATTTTATTCTCATACCTCCAACAATACTCTTTCTACTGTGCTGATGTTGCCCATTTTTTTTTAGCTCGGATGGCAGGAGTTTGCGTGTTTTGAATTTACCTGCCAGGTGGCTGCTGTGATGAATAGATTTCCACAGAGGTAAAGGCTGAGCCAAGAGGAGGGAAAGCCCTGTGCAGCATTCCCCAGCGCACACAGGGAGACTGAGCTGTCACTGCCATTAATCAAAGAGCTGTCAGCACCGCGAGCAGCTACTCCAGAGACCCACTTCTATTACAGAGGGGAATAACAGCCCTGGGGAAGAAAGAGACACAGATAGGAAAGGCATCTGCAAGGGACTCTGCAAACGCAGCAGGTCCCTGGTTCTGGTGAAAGTTAGGAGCTTGCTTCCTTTTGTAATGAGCAAAGAGATTATTAGAAAAGGAAAGTTGCACTGGATGGAGCTGATAAGGTGCCCTGCACATGCATGAAGATTTAATTCTCAGTTGCCACCCATCCTACTGTCCTAAGCACTGAATTCCTACAGGGAAAGCATGGAAAACTGGAACCTTAGTGCTCACCTATCTCAAGGTGATGGCAACAATTTCATGTAACCTGTACTCAAAACCAGCTTCACTATGTCAGAACTCTCAAGCTTCGCTAGGCTGCAGGAGGAGATGGTGTAAGAGAGCACTGCACAGGCAGTTCAATGTCTTTATTATGTTGGTAACACATCAGGATGATTCTCCTTCAAGCTATACTAACCTACCATTCTGGCAGCAATAAAGTATTTATGCTTGCAAAATGCATAATTTACCCATATGGAACATTTACAAGCCACACTGATTTCTCATGAGTATATGCATATGTTCATCCAGGTACCCATGCCTATATATTTAGCTGTATTAAAAAGACATACTTTGATTGCATCTGATTTATTGAGTGATCAAGCTCACTCGCATCTATGGCTTGTTGTCGTTATTTACTACTTTTCCAATCTGAGTCATCTGCATTCTTTATAAGTAATGATTCCAGATTTTCTTCCAGGTCATTGATATAAGTATTGACAAAGCACTGGCATAAGAAGCCATCCCTGAAGGCCAGCACTGGGCACACCCTCATTTAGTGCTGCCTCTCTATCGGTGGTTATACCCAGAGATCTATTTGCATATGCTAACAAGGAGCTGCAGATGTTTTGCCAGAGATTTCAGGGGAGGTAAAACTCAGATCCATGTGAGTTGTCACAATTGATTCCGTAAATTGGATTGTGTTGAGTTTTTGCTCAATTGCCAAGATTTCGCACTGGAGGCAAGGCAGGACAGAAGTGATCAGACTTCATCTAATTTCATGGGAAATTTACTTCTTTTACTGTTTTTTTGCAGTAGAAGAAATGCTCATGTATAAGGGATGTAGTTTAAGCAATCAGCACTCTCCCAGCATCCTTGTCATTGCCTAGAACATCTATAACCTGATAAGCAGAAATATCTTTCCAGGTATCACGGAAAATGTATCAAAATACATTTTATATTGTCCAGAGAAATAATTAACACAAGAATCAATGTGGCCTTGCATGTGCTTTTTATTAGTAAAACACTGAGCCATTAACCTTGAGAAGGTCAATACACCACCCTTACTGAATTGAAGAAAGCAACTTTTAAAGTAATATTTAGAAGCAAAATTTATTCACAGTTTCTTAATACACTCTTTGCTCCTGAACTATGACACCAAATTAGCCTTTTTGCTTCCCTTGCCACCTGCCCAGCATCACCATCCTCTGCTCCCCTTCCCAGGGACTGTCAGGAATTTTGAGATGAGGTAAGATGAGTGAAGAAGTAGATGATAGGCTCATCTTTCACCTAAAGAAAGCCTGAGTGATACAGGTGATTTGGGGGCAGATTTATTGTCATTGTCCAACACAGAACACGACACATTTTGGTGGAAAGGAAAATTTTTCATCAAGGCTCACAAGCCTTATTCAAATCTCACTGAAGTCACCAAATAAGTGGGACTGTTCCTGTAAGGTCTTGGATTGGGCACTCAGTATGGTTTAGTATTATTAAGGCATAAGCTGATGGTGCCTGTTCCAAAGTCACTTCAGTATCAGAAAAATCTTCTCATCTGGTTCACTTTAGCCAATCAGCAGTCCTGGATAACATCTGGAGTGGATACCAAGCTATGCTGAAAGAAAGAGGCAAGTCAGAGGAAATTAGACATCTATGAGGGAGAGCTCACTGGGAAACAGAAGGCAAATGCAAAGACTGTCCCGCTTCTCCAAGGATCAAGCATAAATGCTGTCCTCTTCTGGAGCACAGCCATGAGTCCCAGAACAACATTTCCGGAGTCAGAGCCCTGACCCTGCCTCATCCCTGGCCCAATTCAGAATCACCCTTTCCTGGGTCTAGTCAGATCACCTCCCAGTATCCTCCTGTAACTGGTGGGAGGGCAGGCACTGAGGTCTCCACAGGTGGCCCAGCTTTATTTTGTTACTCCCCATACTCAGGACCACTGCCTGCTTGTCTTCTGGTCCCTGGAAAGGGGAAAGTGGCTTTTCACTGCCCTTCCCAGAGTCAAACACAGCCACTTCAGGGTGCCACGGCCATCTCCAAGGCATCCCATCCTCCCTCCTCTTCATGGACATGGAGGAACCAGTGGGTCTTACATGTTGGGTTGGTGTTCTGGAGATGTAACAACAGCATGGTCCAAACTGCTGCAAAAAAATATGGTTGTTTTGTAAGGATAGGCAAAGTCTCATGGGCCAAGACTGTAGTTCAGGTACTCTTGCAAAGTACAGCCACAGGGCAGGAGGGAGAACTGCTGCTGGGTGTTTGCACCATCTCCTCTCCTGGAGGCAGTCTCACCCTCGGAGGCTTTTCTCTGCACACCCACGAGGGTTTTCTCTCATTTCAGATGGGAAGACCTGAGTCTGCAAACTGAGGAGCTCTGAATGCCAGAGGGGAAGAAACTGCATTAGTGATGCAAGGAGCTTTCCAGACTGCACCCCCTAAAAAAATATCCCTTTCCAATAAAGACAAGTACCAAAACTAGAGATTTCTAGAATGAAAATAAATATTAAATAAATAATTTGGGGCTATAAAACCATTGTATGTAAGTGATATGAGCATAGGGTTCATTTTGATTTAGATGTTTTTCTCATTTCTTTTTTCAAGCTAAAATAGACTCTTTCCTTTGTTCTACATATTTTCAACTTATTTTGAACCATAAATCAAAACATTTTTTGTTTAAAGAATAGAGACATGCTGGTTTCAACAGTTTCAATGCTTCCCCCTAAAGGAAGTGGTTTTGAACTGAGAAATTTGTCAAATCAGCTCCCATCAACAAATTTGGCTTTTACAAATTATAGTCTCCTAAAGGGAAAGACACTACAACAAATAACATTTCAAAAAAGCAAAAAAAAAAAAAACCAAGCCCAAAACCCAAAAGAAACAAACCCTAACCAGTGACAAGTTCTTGATCTGGTGAACTTGAATTACAAGGGGCACACCTTGGGTTTGAGTGACCTGGCCATGGGTTTCACAAAAAACAGTGAAAAGACTAGGAAAATATATGTAAACATTGCAGGGATCTGGATGAAGACTCTCTTGGCCAAGTTCAGTGTGCCTCAGTCTCCCCATCCATGCAATGAGAGCAATAACACTTAGCAGAGCTGAGTCTAGCAGTGGTGAGGATGGGAAAGAGGACAGAGGAGTTAGGAAGCTACATAGCGAGGACACACTGCTGGAGGAGCTCTGCAGAGGATGCAGTTCACGGGACAGGTTCAGACATCTGTCAGCTGTGTGTGCAGGGTTAGCGGCTGGGGTCAGAGGCAGAGAGGCTCTTTAATGGTTTCTTTTTGCCCAGAAACTCCTGTGCTCTCATTATCATTCCAAGAAGAATGAAACAAGTGTGAAAGCCCTGAATTCTTCAGAAACAAAAATGTTGTTCTGCATCCAGCCCCACTTCTTGCCCCATTTATGTTTCATCTGTCACGTGGAGAACAAATACATATTCCTGGGCCATGACTTCTAATGCCTAACTTGCCTCATGGTGCACAGGAGATAGCTCTAGGTCAGGGAAGGGCAGTGTTCAACCTTGCTGTTCAGTCCTCTCCCAGGGAGCCTGGAGGAAAGCATCTTTTACAACACCCTGCCTGCACAGCTCTGAGCTTTGCATTGGAAATACTCTGTGGAAGTGATTCCATCCCTGACAAAGAAATGAAAGAATTTATTTACTTAGGAAAAACAAACTTGTGTTTGCTGTCACAGAGGAAAACTGCAAACTAAGACAAGATATCATTGTTTTGTTATCAGGGCACATAGGTGAAGTCAAAAGCAGCCTATATAGGGCTTGCCCTTGAGGAATGCCTCAGGAAAAACTACTGTTGAGGAAAGGAAGGGACCGAGCTGCTCTGCTTGTTGCCTGGGCACTGGTCAAGAAATAATGAGTCTTGTGCATGGAAAATTTAGAAAAAAATGTAGGAATGATGGCTGTCAAGGGGGTAGGTGAGGTGTGACAGGATCTGCCCAGGGCACTGTGGGATCTGTCTCCAGGGCTTTTCTTATCAGGCTGCTCCCATCCTTAGAGATGGCTGATCCTGCCCTGGGGCAGGTGGTATGGTAATCTAAAAATGTTTCAGGGTCCCTCCCAGCCACTTTTCTCAAGGTTTATAAAAGGTGTCTGCTATAAACAAGGCTATAACATTTCTCATTTGGCTGTTCAGTTCATGGAAGGACTCCAGGAGGGAGCACAAGATGCTTCCAGCCAATATCAGGCAGCCTGGTGATTAAGGGCAAGGGAGAACTCGTGGGTGGTAAGATGTGCACTGAAGACCTTTCAATGCTTTCTCACTGTGCTGCTTTAACTATTCCACAGTCTGTTCCACATCCACAACATCCAACTGCTGTGATGCCTCTGGCATTTTTTGTCTGTCTTCCACAAATGTCATTGTTGGTCTGGGGAAAATCCAGCAGCCAGCAGAGATCCAGGAATCCACATTTTGTTGCTTCCTATTGAAAAAGGGTTGGATTTTTAAGTAAAAAAAAATCAAATTACAATATGACTAACTTCACAAAAATCACTGTCATGAAAACAGTCAATGACAGATAGAACCTAAGATCTAGTGTAAGAATGGAGGTGGGTCCCACAGAATAACAGGTTAATATTTTGCAGAGAAGAGAAATGGAGAAATACAAAAATTTAGGATCTTGTAAAGGACAGAGTCCTCACAGAACCTATTAATGACAGAAATTTTTTTTCTTTGTAGCTCAGGACCAGAAAGGACCCAGTCTATAAGGAATTGGAGACCAGTCACCAATGAGGGTGAGAATTAATTGCTTTAAAACTGCAAAGTAATGCTAACTATGATGAAACATGGTGCAGCCTTGACAGAAGTCTGGATATATGTTGCCTTTCATAGAATTACACGGGTGACCTCCACAGCTGCAAATGGAGTGACAAAGAGCAAACACCTCAAGAACAGAGGAAAAATAACACTGAGATGTCATTAAACCTGAAGTAAATAGTTGATGAAGCAACTCAAGCAACCACTTCCTCATCAACAATGCCACTGTCTTGACCTTGGCAAGAAATCAAGTGGACCCATCCAGAATAATCTCCCTGCTTCACATCCAGCATTATTTGGAAGTTATGAAGTAGTCACATCCTCTAGTGCCCTTGCTGAGTTTCCATTTATTAAGTGGAGTATTCAGTATCGTTCTGTCCTTTTCATGCCACAACTTCTTGTTAAAATACAAAGGTGGAATGGAAGAAAAAGGCTCTGTGTAAAATCCTGGCTGAAAGATCATGACCTCAAGAATAAACATCCGTCAATTGAGGAGTCATACACACTGTGCTCAGAGATGAAAAAGTGCTGTGGTAAGGCTGGAAGAGTGCTACAAAACGAAAAGTGGCACGTATAATAATTTGGTTATTAAGAGAAGCACTTTCCAAGTGCCTCCTTTGAAGAAAAGGCTTATTCAGTCTTTCACAGACATAAGAAATACAGGAGTCGGACCCAGAGGTGTGTGTCGGAGCCCGATGGGCATTCATGGGCAGCCTCCACCCAGGCTCTTCTCCAGCAGGACACAAATCCTGGTGCTGGGGTGGAAGCCCACCTAAAGCAAGAGGTGACTGTGCAGGCTCACTCTGCTGATGCAAGGATGACAATGTCTTACTCTTGGCTCCACACTAGACCCAGCCTTAAAGCTGCCTTTGCATTTGATTCTTGACCTTGGCTGATTTCCAGGTTGCAGAGAAGACATATATTCACACATTGTGCAACTGAGTTCTCCCAAAGTGACTGCAAAGCTTTTCTTTCATTAGCACAGTATCAGTTGTCTCCTACTTTTCTACTGCTCCTTTAATGAACAGCGTTATCGGTATTTCAATACTGTGAATTAACAGAACCAGAAAATTAAATGATTCAATTCACAAGTGTTTTTGCAGGTTCATGGTATTCTTGTTCAGTTACGCAAAGCCATTCCTCGAACATATTTGGGCAATGGCACTGCTACTGTAGCAGAATAATTACTGTAATTGTCACAAATTGTTAACTCAGCGGGTGACACAGTGAAGCGCAGTTCGTTCAAAAATGAGATACGTGAACCAAGCACTGCAGGAAAACAATATCCTCCTCTGAATAAATGTCATAGGAAGCTTTACATTTCATCCTGCTCTTAGTAAGTTTGGATGGCTTTAATTTTTACAATTTTGCATGCAATTAGCAAGTAAGCCACCTGCCTAAAGACGACTGTGCACAGTTAGTCATCCTGTCTGCAACACTACCAAGATCTGAGCTGGAGCTACCTTTGCTTATGTGCTTTTACCATATCTACATCTGTGCTCATTTCAGTACAGGAGCTGCTGAAAATGTCAGTCAGGCTCTGCTGTGATTGCTGTACTCGTCAGTGATGTCTTGGTAACACTGATAACCTTCCTTCCCCCGCTTTGTGTGTGCCTGCACTATATAATACAAGACACCAGAACAGCTGTCACTACCTGGATTTCTCATTTGGTCAAACCGTCATACGCACTTCCCATTTGGTAAAGTCATTCTGTAAAATTAAATGAGAAGAAATCTGGAAACAAAATCTCCGTATCTAAAGGCCTTTTCTTTAGGGAAGGTCAACTCTGAGTCTAAGCAGATGGAGCCCTTTTTCAGCTAACACTTCTATGTAGTAAACAGATAAGGGCAACAGTCTTTAACTGATTTTACATCTTTGTGCATGTACCTAACAGCGAGCAAAGGATTTCCTGCAAACTCCTTCCTCAGGTGGTGGCTATGGAAGGTTGAAATTTGTCAAGGTGATTTTCCAATTTTAAATGGTGGGGTTTTTTTTTCCCTCCTGAAGTCAGACGTTTCCATTCTGATGGATGTTTTCTCATTTTCTGATTTCTTTTTTAGATATTGCCTCTCCCCCCTCCTGTTTCTTCTCTCTTCACTGTTTCCAGACGACAAGGGGGACAGGTGACTAAAAACACATGAACCTTTTTTTTTAACTTGCAATTTACAAAAGGAAGATATATCTTTGTAATTAAGATCCCTCCAACCTCTTTTACCTGTAAATTGTTACCAGCTTTGACAACTTTATTGCAACAGGGAGATCTGCTGAACAAATGTGATGTTCATGCAAAACACATGGATGACTGAAGATCACCTTTCCCCATTTTTTCCCTTACGATGTCTCCAGAGCTGCAGCTCTTTAGTTGCCAGGTGGGTTGTACAGGGATCATCTGAGACAAAAGTCTAAATTCCCAGTGAGTCTGGAAAGCTTTCTGCAGAGTGCTGGAGCTGGTGGCCGATTGGAAAAGGGCTAGAGGGAAGGCAGTGTAAGAGCTAGCTCCAAGGCTGGGGAAACTCCTCATCATGTTGTACTCTTTGTTTGGAATTATGCTGGAAATAAAGCAGTGTTCTTCTTCCAAAAGCAATGTGCTTTTAAGAAGCCGGACTCGTTTAAGCTAATCCAGTGCCCACACACATGACAGTGTAAAGGCCAGATTCTCATTCCTCTTGTGCTGCGGTAGGATGGTGTCATGTCACAGCCAGGCACTAATGAGACTGAGTTTAGGATTTGGGGCTTGCTTCAGGCATCACCATGTTTCCCATAAGATTCCTACAGACACACTCTCCAATAATTGCAGGGATGATACTTTACAGTAATGGTGAAATATTGCTTTTGAGAGTGGTGCTTTCACAAACAAGAGCAATTGCGTTCAAAAGAGCAATTCTGAGGGTGGCTGTGCAGGTAAATTACCCGAAATATCTGTAAGGACAGTCAGATGAAATAGCTGGAACAACACTAGGGCTGGTATGATGCTCTGGGGGCAGCTAAAACACTTCTTCCCATAAATCCTTTAAGTCCAACCTAATAACTTCCTCAAGGAGCTGACAGCCCTCTCCACAGGGACTTTTTCTTTAAATTTCTTAATGTGCAAAAGTAAATACTTGATTTCATCTGACAACAGCAAGACAGATGTTTTGCTTAAGGATGAGAATGAGTCAGGTTCTTTTCTGCCTTCTTTGCAATCTGTCCTAGGCTACTTATTACAGTGGTAACAATCTCTGCAAGCATACACCTGGAGGTCAGCCTGGGGTTGGGGATACAATGACTGTCACCAAAGGCTATCTGGGCAACTCTTCACTTGGTTAGATCCAGGCATATTAGTTTATGAAAAGGAGTAAACAGAGCTTATCCAAAAGAGATGCATGAACTGTATTTAAACAGCTGAAATCTTGCCTGATTTCCATTGCCCGGTGCTTCACTTTGGCTGCCTCTAAGCCTTCAGAGTGGCCCAGCCATGAGAAAATAAAATAAGGCTCCATTCAGGAAAGTCATCCAGAATGGAACATTTGCTTCCAGTCCTCCAAAGCTGCTACTACATGACCAGGGAGTATGGACAGCCTGTTTTTCAGGAGAAGAAAAACACTGGAAATATCAAAAAGGAAAGGCTAGGCAGAGTATAACTGTCCCCTGCACTATGATGTGTGCATGGTGAACCTTGTGTAAGAAGAGTTAAAGGACATAAGATCCAATGAGTACAGACTTAGTCCAGAAATTAGAAAGTTTTTAACCATGAGAGGAGTAGATTTTTGGAGAGTCTCTTCATAGCAATAATGAGGGCAGGCTGTCAGATGCCTTTATGGACAGGTTTATGTAACACGGCTGCTTGCAACAGCTGAGGGTGGTCACCACAACCCAGAAGGACTCCTTTGGTCTTATTGCTTACATGCCCTGAGTTAGTGGGAGGGAGCCCAAGGAGAATGCCAAAACACAGTCCACAGTCCCTCCATGGTAATCTGTTTGGGGAGTAGAGGTTGACTCCTGCATCTTTCATACGCACTTCTGAGATCAGAAAAAATTAGGAATCCTGTAATAAGGATAGTGAAACAAAGGCAAAGCAGAAAGGCAGTAAGCTTTGTCAGATACATTTATTCTCTGTGCATTCTGCCTCTTGCTCTCTATTTTTGAGCCTACATGAACAAACACTCAAGACAGGGAGAGGTAAGGCAGTCACTGCTGTGCTCATGCTCAACTCCTTTATTTCTGACTTCCATTCATTTTTATACAGGAGTGGGAGTAATTTCTGCTCTCTGCACTTTTCTGGGGTCTGAATACATTGTACACTTCATTCAAGCTGCACCAACCCTCAGATATTGGTGCACCCCCAAATCAGTACTATTTATTCTGGGAGAGAGTCCATTTTGCTTTGGACTTTGCTTTTGTTTCTCTTGGAGCTGCACGACATTGCACAGCTTTTCTAAGGATAAGATCACAGACTATGCACTGTGAAGATTAAGGGGACTTGTTCATGTGGATACTGTGGTTTTGTTAATGGACAAAAAAGGAGATTTTTGTGAGCTCAACTTACATACAAAATGAATGTACATTACTGTGTTCTAATTGCAAATAGCTTGGCTGGGACTTTAAAAGGCTTTCATTCCAAGTCCAGTGTTTTTCAAATGTCTTTTAATACTAACCATGGTTATAAAGTGCACATTATTATTGTTAATACTTACAGGAGTCTTTTCAGCAATTGCCCGGCTCCTGCCCAGTCCAGCACAAACACTCTCCTTAGCACGGCAGATTGGAAACAACATGAATTAAAAGGGACCCGGATAAGAGGAAAATAACTGGTTTCATAAAGACTGTGAAGCCTGAAAGAACTCTTAAAAGGCTGAAGACCCAGAACTGCCTAATCTGCGTGCAGACATCCCCTCTGCACCCCACTGCGCAGTGCTGAGCTTGCAGAACTTTACCCTTACCCTTATTTTTCCCTATTTATTGTGCTTTGTTATGTATTTTAGGTTTCATTTTCATAGGAGAAACAAACTTGCTTCGTTTCACTTGCGGGATTTCATGCACCAGAACTGCAGGGGAGGGTTTCACCTGTCAGTGCTGCCAGGGAAGATATGTCTGTCTCGTTCTGGCCAACAGTGGGCAGAAGACCCTGCATGAGCATCTCACAGCCACCCTTCCCTGCCCACTGCCAGCACATTTGTGAAGTGCAGAAATGCTGTTAGCCTTGCTCTACAAGCCTCCATGTAACTTGGATAGTGAGATCCCGATGTCCAGAGATCAAGACAGAAATCTGGATGAAATTCAGATGTCTCAGTCTATGAAAGATTAGGGCTTAGGGGAATGAATCCCTCTGACTTCCAGTGAGACTCCAGGGAACTTTTAAGTGTTGACATCACTTTTGAAAGTACTCCCGAATTGCTGCAAGACTTCACAGTTTGAGTGACTTGACCAAGGCCATGAAGAAAAGCCTGTAGTACAGCTAGGCATTAACTCAGGTCCTCTAAATCTCTATGTAGTCCTTTAGATCCTAAAGAGCTTGGTTAGTGCCATGCCCCATGTAGGTCTACAGCTCTTTTCTTAACACCAGGTTAAGCCTCCTCCCACTAATATCCCGTTAGGAAGCATTACATGGCCACCAAACAGTAACATGTAGAAAAACATTAAACCCCCTCATTGTTGTTATGTGATTTAATTAGTTGTGAAACAGTTGAATAAGAAGTCTCATTTTGGCCTGAGATAGACAAAGAACATTTGTTACCAAATATTTACCTGGAGATAGTTGTGTGGACACAAGAGGAGTAGTGAAGTTGGGGAGAAACAGACAGAGGCAAAGGATGAATTAGAAGCCAGTCAGTGCAATGCAAACACAGCAGGTAACATCCACAGCCCTGTTCGGTCATGTAACTCCACCACAGTAAAATTAGAAATGAAGCTGAAATTAAATAGAAACCACATGTACTGTTATTTAGTAAGTGCAATACAGTGCAGTGTAATAGCCTGATATTGTATATTAAGCCTGGGAATTAGTAACTGAATTGCCTGCACTAACAACAAACAAGTATCTGGTTTGTAGGGTTGAGAGAAGGGACGTTCTTGCTATGCAGAGTCATAATCTGATCATTCTTAGAGAGACTTTGGAGATAAACAGTCCAGGAGAAAATGTCAGTTCGATCTACATACATTAAGTGCAATTTACATAAATTACATGCTGTGAAGGATCAATATATGATCTTGTTCATGGCTCATATGTCATCTTCTCCTGTCACCCTGAAAGTGATGCAGGGGGTGATCTGTGTGTCAATGCATGCATAGTCTTGTCTGGCCAGGCTGATGTCAGCCCCCAGCTCTGCCCCTGCTGGAGCCATTTTGAGTGTGTACGAACTGGCCAGGCTCCAGTCTAGGCTTTTTCTCTGGGCATTTAACATACTCTTCTAACCAAATTAAAAAGTATAAATTTCTGCTTACACTGCACTCAGACTCTGTGTCTGAAATCACTGCAGCTGACAGTGTCAGCCATGACCTCTTTCCTCAGCTGTACAAGGTCAGCAAGGGCAGACTGAATTTTTAAGCTGTTTGGTGTAAGTTAGGAAGAAACCCAATTGTCTGGGAAATGTGAGACATTGCAAGAAACTGTGTGATAAGATTATGAATGCCCCAAACTGTTTGCATGAAGTGTTCACAAGAAACCCTGCTTTATTGTTTTTCAGGCTGAGAACTCCTCCTAACTGGAAATAGCCTCTCCCAGGCTTGTCCAAACCCTAACGAGAACTGATGAATCCAACAGGAGCAGGGGGAAATGTCCTAGCCAGCAAGTCCAATTCTCTCCTTTCACAGTAGCCTCATTCAAACATACCAATGTCTACCTTAAAACATGTGAGGTTGTGGGTCTGGGGGGACTTCAAACTTCCTTCTAGTCCTTAAAATGGACAACCTCATTTGTCTGAATATTTCTTGGCCTCTAGAGAGATGAATAAAACAGTAACCTGCCTGTCAGCAATTCTTGGGCTGCCTACCACTGTGCCTTTTTGCTGCAGCAGCCGCTGTGGAGAGTACGTCTAGCTGTGCCAGAACCAACCCACCTTTCAGATGTGTGGAGATTTCCTCTCCTTTTTGCAGAACTTAAAACCTCTCCTTGAAACCTGGACTCCCTTGGCAAAGTATTTCAGCATGGGCTCCCCCTGTTCGCTTTCTTGACTGCTGGTCTAGCAGCACAAACTCTTGTTTTACCCTGAATCTTTCTTTCCCCAGCCTCTTAAAAAAAACACCAACAAAAAAAGCCATATGGCACAGAAATGTCAATGCTCACTTAATGTGTCAGAAGTAAAACAGAAGAGGGAAAAGCAAAGAAATTTGTAAGCAGTCCCTCTCCATCCAAATCAACCCAAAGAAGCAGGTACTCCAGAGATGTAGTTCTTCTGGAATTGAACATATGGCAAATAGATTTTCTATTTTAAATTCACGAGCGAATGTTGGAACTTTCAAGCCAAAACCAATACATGATTTTTTTCTTTCCACCCAGCAGTATTTAGGGTCTTCTGTGTTTTGCTCCAATAACTGAAAGGGCCAGAAGTGAAAACTGTGGCCTCACTGAAATCAATGGCACAAATCCTCAAGTTTACAGAAGGTGGGTTTCAGTTTAACCCTGGCAGACTTTCACACTTAGAGTAGCCGCTCAGCTTTAGTGTACTGAAAGCAGCAGAATCGTGTATAAGATCCTGGTGGCATTACAGCCACGGTCCATGACCCCATGCTCTCCCTTGGCAAGCAAGAAGTGACAGGTTACTCTAATTTTAGAATAAGTTTACTGAATGGACATTCTTGGGATTCAAGAACAGAATCTTCACAGTTCTAGTGAACGTGCCCCTCCTGCTCCTCCCAAGCTGGCCGCAGCCTGGGATTCTGGCACTTTGCACTGCAGAGAGCAGGTGCATGTTAATATGTCACTTCCCATGCGCTACCTCTCCACTAACATCCCTCTCTGTCAGATAACAAGTGTGATCCTCATTGGTACCAGGTTCCTGTTAGATAATATTTATCAACACCTTCCTTTCCACAGCATAGGCAAGCTCAGAGCAGCCAAACTGCTAATTTATCCTATGAGCTGAGAGCCAGCAAAGCACAGGGCCCTGCCTCCATCCCAGGAGCTCAGCAGTAAGTCCTGTGTGCTCCTTTTGCACAAGGCTTTTCCTTTCCATCAGCCTTTTTCTAAGATAGCTTCCACTAACTGGCTGTGAGATGTTGGGACTGAGCTCCTGCTTTCCCCCACCCTAGCAGAGGCTGCATTTCAGCCTTGGGAGAAGGCATCACCCTCTGCTGGCTTGAATCTGACACATTTCTTATTAAAATTGTTATCAATGTATCTGCCCGCAGGACTATGCCAACAGTTATAATGCATTCTGGGGTCCTTTGGGAAGAGAAGCACTTTTTAAATGTAGGATGGTGTTATTAATGATAAGGAAGGCGTTATAGTGTATAAAATTAGCCTGCTGGAGACATCTACCTTCTGTTCCTTATACAGTGTGACATCCTTATGTGTCTCTGCTCTTATCTACAAAGAATATAATTTCATTAGTGAATTCAATTTCTCCTAATTATTCATGATCTCTTATAGCTTGTTAAAAACAACTTAGAGGTTTAAAAACTTGCTGAGTAAAGATCACAGCCAGACCTCCCCTACAGGTCCCTCCCTCCTGCGTGCATTCAACATGGCCTGCCGGCTTCACTGGCTCTGTGATGCTAAGCAGTGGGACCGGCTGCAGCCCAGCCTGAGAACAACCCACAGCTCGTTGTTAACTGAAATCTCAATATATTTTTATGCTGCAGGAAAACAGCTACCTAAGCAAATCCTGGCCGCACACAGGTGTCCCCTGGGCATGCTCTGAAGTGATTACCAAGGAGGACAGCTGCTGACGAGGACACAGGCAAGGTCAGGCTGAGGTACGGAGCTGGGTATGTTTTTCAGGTTGGTCTGATGGGAGCAGAGCAAAGAGCTGCTCCGCACCCCGACCACCCTGTCACCCTGCCCAGCCCAAGGAGCATGAGCTCCCTCACACTGCAGGCAACCACGTCTCCTTTTACAGCTGTATTGCTGCTAGAGAGAGGTGAGGATTCCCAGGTCTCACTGGGGCTCACAAGGAGCCTTTGCACTTAAAAAACCTGCTCTCTTAAAGCATGAAAGGCCAATTTCTGAGATACTTTGAAGGGAAAATGAGCTTTTGTTTTGCCATCCCACAGACAGGCTGGCAAGGAAGAGGCAGTAATCCAGGGGGAGAAGAAATAACCCAAACCATGACTGAAAGCCATGTCTCGCAGTGTCCCTGCAAAATGGCCGCTCTACTCTCAGCCCTCCTCAGAGCCAAGCACCAATCCACAACCTGAAGCCCCCTGCCCTGAAAGAGCCAGGGCCCTCCACAGCAAGCAGAAAACCAGAACCGTGATGCCAAGCCTGGCATAATGAAGGAATAACTGGACTGAACAGAGAACTGCCATGAGCCTGAGGCGCGAGGGGGTTTGACCCCACCTGTGCGCCATGCCACCCTGAGGGGCAGCAGCTGTTGGTGCTCTGACCGCCTCTGTGGCGCGCTGGCCACTCCAGATTGGTTGGAGCAGGGACACTTGTGAGGAGGTGATTGGCTGGCAGGCAAGGGAAGGCACTGATTGGGAGAGAGTAGGAGAGATGGGTGTCAATGACAGCCCCCCTCAGCGGGGACGGTCTCCATCTTGGGCCAGGCAAGCAGGGGGCTGAGGCTGGACTGGTGGGTGGCTGCTTGGCCAGGAGCAATGAAATAATGTCTGTGCCATTTTAAAAAGGGAAACCAGAAGTGAATTGGCAAGTGTTTCCAGTGGCTCAAATCCTGGCCCATCCCTGTTTGGGATCAGTGTCTGCCTCTGAACACCCAGTGAAATGACAGGTCCAAACTGTGGCAGAGGATAAGGAGATTCTTAATGATTTGTATTTACTGCAGAAGAAAAAAATGAGCTGGCGGAGAGAGACGGGATTATGTTCCTTTGTAAGGTTACAGATGTGCAGCACAGAGTTCATTGCTAATGGGGTTAATCCTTCTGTTGGGGGAAAAAATCAGATGGTAGCACCTTTAAATTGGCTCTTGGCAAGTACTCCATTATTGCAAGAGACCAATTAAATCAAATCGGGGTCAGGGTGTCTTGGAACGGGGAGAAACAGTTCTTAGCCTCGTCTGGCTCGTCAGAAAGATGACAGGGTTTAGGAGTCTGCTGTGAATGAGGTTCAAGTCAATAAACTCCTTGTAATTAGATTCACTCTAGTGTTTTGTTTTCCTTAAAATACATATAATTAAATGAAGGAAAAAAAGTGTGAAGAGAAAAAATCATCCCATGAAAGCAGAAATAAAGCAGGCAGGGAGGTAGGCATGTTGCTGCACTCTCCTCGTACAGCGGGGCTCCAACCTCATTCACGCTGCTGCTCTCCTCAGGGGGCAAGCCTCACCATGGGAGTGTCAATGCTACAATTACCTGGGGATTAAATTCAAGCTTGGTCCAAAGCCCTCTTCATCACTGAGCACCATTTACACCCTTAGGTTAGGACTTTAGAAATGCTTTAAAAAACAGTGGATTTGCTGTCTGTACTGGGGAATGCAACTGTGTCTTCCCTATGAGAACCATTTAAAGAATGCCTGTTATTAAAGACTCACTAAAACCCTTAAACACTTGAGATAAAATGATACCTAAGTGGGATTCTCATTATGTTGAGAAACACGAATAACTGCCTCGTTGTCTTTAGAGGGATTTAACTGCTGCTTATGGAAGACTGCACCTGGGTCACTGCTGGTCGTCTTGACAGGGGCAACTTGCTGTGACCAGAATGTGTGGGATCTTTTTATCCAAAGCAGGCCAAGGATGGACCATTGGCCAATGACCACAGTGACTTGTGCATTAACGTGGTCAAGACCCATCTCATGCTTAAACACTTCAAAGGTTGCAAAGACATAACAAAAAGACCAAGACAAATCTCAGGCCTCTTGAGAACTGCTTAGTTTCATACACTCCAAGAATCAGACTTGTCTTGATCACCTACCTGCTCTCAGAGAACTGAAACTATGGGTCACCAATTGATTTGGATTTTATTCTCTAATAGCTCAGAAAGATTTCTCCTGCATTGGCTTGACAAGAGCCTCTTCATCATGCCAGTTGGATCAATTGAATCCTGCTGATAACGCTGCAGACTTTGTTACTTCCTCTATTCTTTACATCTCCATGTGAAGAAAATATGAAATAGGATCCTCTCAAGATATTGGGGGGAAAAATAAGATATCCAGTATTAATAAGCTTAGACATTATCTCAGCATCTCAGTGGGGATTGTCTTCACCTGATTCTTAATTTAGTACTTTAATACTTTTCCAGATCAGGTTACATGATTAATAAACCCTCTGTGTTACAGAGAATTTTATTGTGCTGAAGAACATCACAATAAAACAGTCTTCTATTTTTTTTTATATAATATGTCCTCTTAATAAAAACATCACCCCTCAACAGAAAAATGCTACTCACATAACCTGTGGAGGATTGTTAAATATCTGTTGGCTTTCCACAGATAGTTAGGGTCATTAACAGTATCTATGCAATCCCAGAGTATAGGGCAAAAGCAGGTAGTAACAGACTACTCGTTTTCAGACACAGCATATGTATGAATTTTAATAAATAAATAAATAAATAACACCTAAGGCTCAGAAAAGCATAAGGCTAGCAGCTTTAGTATAGGGAGGCCCCAGCTTATTGTTGGGACAAGTTCTACACCAGTAAAGGGAATAATGATATTTCACGAGGAAATCAATACCATTACTGACATTCAGGGGAAACTGAAACTCACTTATGTAGAAAGCCAGCGGCCAAGGTCACATGAGTACAGTATTTTCATTCCCCAGGCAAATACTAGTTCCTTTATGTTTTTCTCCATCATGAAAAGGTTACTCTTCAGATGGGAAAGGTTTTAATTCGTACAGGTTGTGATGCATTCAGAGAGACTGTTGTTTCTGATAACAAATCTATGAGAAATCTTCCTCACACAGAGAAAGACCCCTGGCGCTTTGTCTTGGGTCTGTCCTGCAGTCACCATCACAGCCAAGAGTGACTTTGGTTGGGTTTGAATCCATAACTGCTTTATGGGGCTTTGCATCACTGGGCATCTGTAACTGCATTACCTGCAACTGGTAACTTTGCCCAGACAGGCTGTAAATCTCTTCTTTCCCTCTGTCCTTCACCAAGTTTGTTACTTGCTCTTATAATCTGTAACCTTTCTTTTTGTTCTGGCCATCTGCTTTGTCAACATTGCAACCTATTGCACATGCAGGGTTAAAAATTATGACAACTCTTACAACAAATGGATAAATAATTGCAAATCATCACGGATTGCACCAGTGTTTGCAAAGGTGCTTATAAATAGTTTATAATATGTTAATCAGAGATGAAGAGATGTTTTAATAAATAGTTAATCAGTGATGGTTATCTGTATATATGAAGTTACAGCACTGTCTCTACTGCTTTTCACCTTTCTGGTGTTTACTGCATCTTTACAGGATGGTTCGTGATCTACAGTACTAAGTAGGGATATGTTGGTTTTTTAATTTATACTGCTTATTTACCACTTGTTAAAACATCTCTTCCCATTTATTAACAGTTCATAAAAAAGGCCTGGTATGAGAGGTATTTCTTCTTCCTCCTGCTCTCTTCAGAAGTAAGGATGCATATCGCCTTTCTTATTTCACATTCCAATTGCAACAAAAATCACTGACTTCTGATTGTGCATTTGTGTCACCACCTTTATAAATGGCTCTTTGTGTTAGCAACACTTGAAATAAACTGGAGCTTTCTGCCAAAGATTGATTGGTACCAGCACACAGTTAATTGGTGAGACGGTAGTCACTCAGCCGATCAATTCAAGTTTGGGCTCTTTGTCTTTTTTTTTAAGAGATAATGGGTTCTTTTGTATATGCAGGGCAGGACGGCTCATCTGTGTGCTCTGTACCGAACTCCTGCCATAACAAGCTACATTTTGAGTCAATGCCAGAACAGCATAGTGAGGTTACAGGCAAGCCCAGTTTTTGAGTATTTGCCTAGTGTGATTATAATCTCTGAAATTAACTTCAGAGCCATCATGCTGCAGTGATCGTTTAAGGGACTTGCTAGACTTTCTGGCCTTTGGCACCAGATACCAAGAGACAATTGCTGTTGGCAACAGATCACCCCACTGACGGCTGTGATCTTCAACCTCCCAGATGTACTAGGAGTAACTGAATAGGATTATGATGAAGTTAAATTGGCAGAGACTTGTTCTCTACTCTATTTCATCTGAAGATGAAAATGAAAATAGCCCAGCCTGGCATCGCCCTGCACAATAACCTGAATCTATTATGAGTTTTCCAGTCCTGCAATCTGGAAATGTTTGTTTTGCTCAGACAGACAAGCCTGGAAAGCTACTGATGGTGACAGTTGACAAACCCAACGTGTTTCTATGGCCGTTTTTTCTCTGGTATTACTCCCCTCAGGTAGTGCTTTCACATGTTATCTGTGCCCTACAGATTTCAGTGGTCTCCATCAGGAGCTATTCTGAGCCTCACAACTCATGCCTTGTGAGTTGTACAGGTTGTCTTTCTGGGGTAGAACATGCCACAATCTCACGTCTGCAAATGCACCTTCCAGTTTCACCAAAGATGAGGTGCCATTCTGGTTTTATCTCTCAATCCCCATCCTTTTTTTAACATTGCAAAAACGTCTCATTTCAGAACCAGAACAACTGGGCATGCTGTAAATGAGAGCTTTCTTTCACCTTGGAATACGTGCATGTAGCTCTTCTTGGTATCAGTGGGAGGTTTGAGTACATATTTAATATCAAAGGCTTATATTTTTTTAAAAAAGACTGATGATTCTTGCTGTCCAGCTTTGAGACATATGAAAGGAACCCGATTTTGAAGCCACACTGAGCTCTGAGAATCAGGCCAGCAAGTTGCACACCCAAAACACTTGCTTATTTTTATAAACTCAGTTGAAACTGCAAAAAGTTTTCAGGGAAGCAAATACACAAAATATTTGTTATCTATCTAATGTTTGTAATGGCAGTCCTCTGCTTTCCCTAATTTCTTCATAATTTACATATAAACTAGACATCATATCACTGGGTAGTTTTATTTCTCCCAAACATTGTCAAGTATGTTGACAAAGTTTTGAGGCTCTTAAATATTTTCACTAAACACATAATTCATCATTCATCATTTACAAAGGAACAGATTTAAAGATATGGTGAGTGCTTTGAGGGCAGGCAGCACAGCAGAGCTAAAGCCCAGGAGATTCCCACCGTGGCTACTGGTCTGCCTGAGAAAGCAGCAGTCACCTTTCTCCACAGTTTCCCCACGTATAAGATGGTGACAGCAAAGCCTCCTCTGCGATCCAATAATCTGTACAGAAGTGCTGTTGAGTCTCACAAATGGAAGGCAAAACTATTGCAGGGTCCTGTGAAGTTTCAAAGGGAACACATCCCAGGGCCCAGTTCTGCCCACATCAGGTGAAAGCTGGGATCTGCAACAGATGGTGTCCAGCAGCTGGCAGGTCCAGGAGAAGGCAAGCTTGTCAGCTGCAGCAATGGTTTAGGCTAATTTAAAGTTATTTAACATCTATTGCTTAGTGTTCAGCAACAAATTTGGCCATTTAGGTGCTACTTAACTAGCACAGGAAAAAAACTAATTTTGCTATATGTAAAGGAAATCTTTGAGGCAACTTACATAGGATGGAAGACCTTATGTAGGACAAAAGATTTTCTAATGGCTGCAGATTTAATCCTTTCATGTTACCCCTCTCATTTACCTGTTGCTTGTTGCTAGGCATGTGGGCAGGGAAAAGGCTTGGTGAGGGCCTACATGTTAGTGCTGCTAATTGTTTGGTGCGTCTTTATTAGCTGTGTCTCTGGCTCTCTGGTGTGCTCATTATTATTGCTGAAATTAATCCCCTCTAGTTGAAGTAGGGTTATTGCTGATCCTCTTCTCTTTTCTTGAGATCATGAGTCATGGGCACAGAACCTGCCTGGGTCCACATGAGAGAGGAGTACCTGCTCTGGGGATACTCCTTCTTCATGCAAAATAGAACAGATGGAGATCACGCAAAGGAATTACAGTCTGCCTAGGACCTAGCACATCCATCCCTACACAGATGAGTACAGTAAATCCCTGTGTAGCACCTAGTTGCAGAGGAAAGACTCAGATCATGTTTATGCTTTGAAGAGATCCTAAAACCAGAACACAACCAGCAGCATTTGCATTTTAAGCTTTGTTGCAAAGAAGGTGCATCCAAGCATATGGTTAGTCACCAAACCTTTCTGAGAGCTCCACAGGCAGAAGAAGGAACAAAGAAGCACGGGATCCATTAAAAGCAAATGATGGGAGAAAAGCAGTCAGTTGTGGTATTAATAAAACATTGCTTGCCATCAAAGCTGGATTATTTCAACAGCTAATCAGCTTCAGAGCGTAAAGAGACTCTGGAGCAAGCGTGATTGATGACTGAAATTCTACTAGCACTGTTGTAATGAGAAGGGATATCTGTAATCCTTTCCGTGGCGTTACCCTAAAACTCAGAGGCACTGGAACAAGCTGGGACAGATAGCAAGCATGAGTCTGAGCAACAATTATCCCTACAGACCTAAGGATCCTTTTTACGTATTATCTATGGCTTTTCAAAAGCATGAGTAATCCTCCAAAGCAATCTCTGCCAGGCAAGACTAAATCCCAGGAATGGGTGCTGAATGGGGAGGTGGTTTTAAAGTTTACACTGAGTATCTGAATCCGTTGGTGCCTGTGTAGTTCAGAAATCCTGCCCACATGCCTACGTTAATGTCACCTGGCAGTTTCCTGCCTAACTTCTACCATCTGTAACTCAAGCATCTCATCTAAGCCAGCTAGCTAGAGGCTTCCACAGAAGCTCATAAGGATCAATATTTCCTGAAGGAGACCCAGTCCACCAGTCTTGGACACCTGGGGCCAAAATAATTACTCCATGGACCTAGTTCTCTCTGCAAACACTCTGGAAGGAGCCTATGCACCTACAGCTGGTGAGATGAACCCATCCAGGGTATCATGGCTTTGCTAGATAAGTCCTAGTGAACACAGATGCTATCTCCTGGGACATGACTTTCTACCTGCGCTGGAGGATGCTTTTCCAAAGCAGGAAGCCAGTGAAGGTGGTTTGCAGTAGGACATGGCTGATATTCAGAGGCATGCACGAAGCTTCTGACTCTGGGATGTTGCAGAAGTGTGGGGCTGGGAGTGAGTGACTTGCAAATTCACACTGTACAGCACCTGCTTTTGCTGCATGGGAGTAAAGGAGGCACAGGATGAGGAAAAAAGTGTTGTGGGCAAGAGGAGGGGCCAAAAACTTGGAGTCAAAGCAGCTTCCAAACTTTGCTCTTTCTAAATCAGCAATATCCTAATGTATCTTTGTTGACTGTATCTTCCTGGCAGCTTTTAATGCCTATTTCTTGCTACTTAGAGTTTTTTTTCTCATATTTGTATTTGAGTCACTTAAATGTTTCCCTTTCTCTAACACATTTGAATTTCCTTCTGGATTTCACAGAATGGTAGCTATATTCAAACCTGAGGGACACAAAAAAGAGTGCCAGAATGCACACATAAGGCCAGTTGCTGATGGATTCAAGCTGATTTATTACCCATTGCCCGATTTGGAGGTTCAAAATTGTGTTAAAAACAATTTACAGTGACACTTAGAGCCATGAAAGAGAAATCAGGGATGCTCTGCCAAATCTATCTACCATCATCGATCATTTATCAGTCTGATCCCGCAAGTCATCTAACTTAATTCATTGCCTTTATAAAAGCAACTATTATTTTAAGGTCTAAATGCTACATCTCTATAAAACTTATATCCATGTTTCAGTGTTGGTCTGGCATGGATAAGTAATACTAGGAGGACTAGCAAGCTAGGAGGACTAGCTTCTCCACTTGTTTTACCAGGCCACACCATTGTCTTCCATGAGTTTGGCATATGAACTAACTGTAGCTAAATTAAATCAGTATATATAATATTTAGAGAAGGACTGTGAGGTTGGAAGCCACTGCAAATGAAGCAGAAATACATAGCAAGCTAGAAAGTGTTTTTCCAGCCAGCCTGATAGGAGATAATGCATACACATATTAATTAATTGTGACTGTAGGCACCAAGCTATAACACAAGTGCTGGAATAGCTCAAAGCATTCACTGCTAAGCTTCCTAAGGCACAAAGATTTCCCTCTTCACTGAAGTTTTGACAGGGAGGGAAGAAGAAGCATCTAATTTTATGCAAACAAGGACTCTGAAATATTTCACTCATGTTTGTTGTTTCATTACTGTGCATAGATAGCAAAGCATTGCCAAATTCAGACATCTTAAAATCTAGATTTAATAGTCTTATTTCTTGCACAGTTAAGGTTCCTGGGTACCTCATCAAGAAGCAGGACCCTTGTGCTTAGTGCTGTACAACCCCTAGCAGTTTGTTGCGGACACAGTACTGCGTATTGGATCCACAGTAATCACAAAGAGATTCAGGTGAGTGCTGGGTATTGAGTACATACAAGGCAAAACAATCCTTTTCCTGAAGATTTTATGGTCTAAATAGAAAAGATAAAGAAGGAAACATAGAAAACGTGTCCCAAAGGGACAGTGAATTAGCAGAACCAGAAACAAAACCACATTCAGAATACACCTGCCCTTTAAAGACACAATTCCTCTGTTCCCTCAGATACATAAGTCTCTATCCACATCGACAAGGAAAAGCTTACTTTACCTGACATTTGTAATAAGTATTTTGTGACATATTTTTGCCAAACCCTTGATCTGCTTGTAGAGGTGACAGCTAAAAATACCAACTCTTTTCAAAGGACAGGATTTGCTCTTCCCATCCAAAAGCCAAAAGCCAAGGTGCAAACAAATATCACCTGGATTTCTTGGCAACACTGAAGCTAGAATATGATGTTCTTAATGGGACCCCATATGCTCCACCATCCCACAAAGCCCAAGATGAAGGCTTGTGTTTATTCCTTGGGGTTTGCTACAAAGGCTCCATTCCAGCTCCTATTGCAATCATGGGAAGGATTCCTAGGCATGCAGAAGGGAATTGTACCAGACCTTGCAAGGATAATGCTGCCACTGTACTCCTGCAGAATAGAATATGCAATAGTCTGCCAATGTTTTCCACCTCTTTGTATATCTTGACTAGCTTTGAGAGCTTGCCAGGTATGCATTAACCAACTAGTTGGGATTTCCTTGCAATACTGTCTCTACATCCCTTTAGTTGCTAAAGGGAATAGCTAGAGAACATCAAATACGAATTCAGTGCTATTTAGCAAGTCTCTGGCAAAAGCTTAAGGGCACCAAGGGAAAGCTGAGCTCAGGGCAATGCACTAACGAGTTTTTGTAAGTGTATATATATTTATGAGTATTTTACATGCTCCCCTATAGATACACAGCATTCATTTTAGAAGGATTCACCTCTCTTGGAAAATCTCCAAACATTGCATGCTGGCTTTGCAGAGAGTCAGCCATATTACACTGTATTGTAAGTAATCACTTTGGCTTGAAATCCTGTGATTAATCACAAAGCAGTGGGCAAACCGCATGGCCAGATGAGCATTTTTAAAGTAGATGTTTCATTGCAGCTAAAGCACAGCTGTCTTGATAGATGAAGTTTGTTCCCTCCCCCATTATCCAGATTGGCCTTGCAGTCACTGAATGCAAAGGCTGAGGTGGACCGACTGTCTTTGGGCCCTTTCAGGGATAAAGGATGAGGAGCAGAGAACTCACAGATAGGCCATAGGAGTATTCGAAAGAGGTTATTCTTGAGATTCCCCCACCTTAAGACTTCTGGGAAAAGCCCTCTACAATAGGAGAGAGATGGTTTTGAGTGGCTGAAAAAGTACCAAATTCTTCTAGATCACAAAGCCCAAGGGAAATTAGCTAACAGGAACAAAGTGGCCTGTGTTTGGCAACCTGAAGGCGTGATACAGCTACTTAATATCCAGGAAGTTAATGCAGAAAATGTCTATAGTGTAATAGAGACAGCTCTGACCTTTCTCAGCAGGTCAGCAGAGCTCCTCTATGCAAGGGCTTAATCAAGTCATATATAACAGCGGCCGACAAGAGCTCATGATCCACACACGTGATTCAGAGAAGACTCTCCTGCAAGGCACTTAGCACAGTTATCGCTCCCATTTGGCAAATGGTCAGGAATTACACTTGATTTGATGAGGTGCTGGGAGATAAATTTCCTGCCGCCTCTTAAGATAGATGTCGTTGTGCAGCAATCAGTGCCAGTGAGCAGATGCTGGGTGTGCTGCTAAACCACCAGCTTTGTGAGCAGTGCCTTCATGAGCAGCACTTGCTCAAAGCTGAGCTGAAGGACATTCACTGGGTAATTCATCTGCTAATATTCTGCTGCATAGGGGGTACTCCAGGCTTAGGCTCTCTGTGGGAGCAGCCTGCCTTGTAGTCAACCTGCGTGGCCCATGCTAGGTCAGCAGAGACAGGGTCTTGGGAGCTGCTCTCTGTTTAATCCCAGGAAAACTACTGACATTCACTGTGCTGGAATGATATCTTGCAGAGAGATTTTTATTTATTTCATCAATTTTATCCCAGTATTTCCTGTAGATAGATGAATAATAGATGTCATAGTAATACACTGTATTATCCAAAAAACACCTCATGTGCTAGCAAAAGGCCTAAGTACCCGGTTCATCTCCTTTCTGTCCCAAGATAGATTACCCAACATCCTGCACTTGGGACCAGCATTTGCAGCTTTTAACCTCTGGCACCTCAGCCACAATGTTGGCCAGACCTTTCTATCACAAAGCTTTAAGGATATGATACTTATTGAGGAACAGCCTGCCTATTATTCCTGTGTATTGTTCTTTGTGCATTAATTAATGTAATTCTACTAGAACAACTTTCAAAAGTCCAAAAGCCAGTGAGACTATTACTGAATTTAATGGAAATAAATTATTCTAGTATTATTTGTTCTATAGTAAAAATTTTGAATAATAATAATTTACTGAAAAACCTGCATAGCACAGCTGATATTCAGCTTTTCCATCAAGAATCCCCTTTGTCTCGCTGTATCTGTCAGCACTGCTGAGTATACCCTCTTCTTCCATAGCATCCACTCTCCTGTGTTGTTCCTTATTGAATTAGACATCCTGAAGGAAGACTGCTGTGTCAGATGAACCCAGGATGCTGGGTGAGTGCTGAGATGGATGTCATGCTCGCTAAGATGACTAAATTATCTTGTCGAGGAACATTATGGGATAAAGTTGAAGTCACTTCTTAGGGAATGCAGGATGCTCTGTAATGCACTTCTGCAGGGCTAAAACTCCTTGTGTGTGTGTCTGTGCTTTCAGTTTGCACTTTCTTACAAGTCCACTTGCCTTGTGGGCAGGGGCATTGCAAGGTTCAGGCTAGAGACAGAGAGGGCTGCATGTTTGCACATTAAACCCCAGAACTGAGACAGAAAGACTTCGTTTGATATCGTGACTGAGCAGATCTAATATCTCATTGCTGCCAAGGGAAGCTCTGGCATCTTCCTCTTATGCCTGGCCCGGTGCTCCTGAGACCTTTCACTGAGCTGGTTCAGCTCACTAAACCAGCAGAAAACTTAACTGGCTTTTCCAGTGAAGAGTCTGATCCGTAGTGGAGGCAGGAGCCTGCAGGCAGCAATGAGGGAAGAGAATGGGGACAGAGGGAGCACCAGAACTGCTCCCTTCAACACAGTGAGCCCTGAGGTCACTTGGACAGTACAACTCAGCGAAACTCCAGTTACAGTCAGCCCCATGAAACCAGTTCAGTGATCTGGAAGCCTTTAAATGGATGTCAGTGACCAAGTACAATATCCTTAGTATGCCTGCTGCTAAGTCACGTTTGTGCACTTATATATGCAGTAGGGTTTTCCCTGATAATAATCTAAGGTGATAATTTGCATATGCTGTTGGTTATGTCTTTAAAATATAATGAGGGTTATAAAAGCAAAAGTCTTGCCTGGAATTTTAAATTAATAGTTATCTGTCTCTCCTGTAACCTGCATGTGCTTTCCTCATTTGGGCAAAACTAAATCTACACCATTTAAGGAATCTCCAAATGTAAATGGATCAGAAAGTAATAGCCATTTTTTTCCCAGCAGCTGCCAGTTCTTTCTCCCCCACCCCAGTGACAAGCAGTGATTTTTAGTAGGGATTACACTCTGCTCTTTGGAAGTGGTGGCAAACAACATGATGTTGTGCTATTGCCCTCCTGCAATAATGCAAGGACATGTTTAAATTGATGTCTGTCCACTCCCATTTGTGAAGGTGCTTGAGCCAACCCTGCAGAAGCCAGCAAAGCTGGCTGACTGCAGACTGACATGTTCCCACTAAAAGAATTTATGCTGTAGACATGAATGCATTTTGCTAATGGAGATTATCCTTGAAAATGAGTAAAACTGTAGTATATCTGAGTGTGGGCCGCTGTGTATAGCTGTCACTGACTGAGCTGTTCAGGGGAATTCACTCATTATATGCCTCTTCAAAGTACTTTACCTGGTTACCTCTGTTAGCAGTAGTGCATTCCTCTCCATTCGTGAACAGAGTTAGATTTATGAGAGAGGTGTGCCAGAGAAAAACTGGAGACTGTACTGTCTGGCCAGGTATCAGTGTCCAGCCATATTCAGACAGCAAAATAATTCAGAGTGTCTAATGAATGAAAACAGCCTACCAAAACTCAGCTTTCCAGTTTCACAGGCAGGGGAGGGGATGTCCCCCAGTACCATCCCCTGTCGCAATGCCTCTCTCTTGCTCTTGCACAGCTCTCTCTCAGTGCCTGACGGAGCAAAGACCTGCAGCACAAGGGGCTGCCTAGGAGAACTGCTGTGAAAAAGCATAGATCTGGGAGCCTGGTAATGTGGGATCTCACCTGCCATGCAAGGGGATGCGCAGGGGGCTTTAGCTGTCGTCTGACCCAATGCACTGGCACACCCCCCTTAATGACCCTCAGTCCTGCCCCTCTCATACAGCCCGACATGGGCATTCCCAGAACCCTGGGAGCCCTGGGCAGCCCTGGTTTTGGAAGCGTGCTCCATAGCAGGCAGTGGGCTGCAGCAGCATTGAAATGGGTCTGGAGGAGGTGGGGTTTGATGCCTTCTCCAGGTGCTCACAAGGAACTCACACGGCTGAATCAAATGTAAAGACGCACGACTGACGGGGAATCCTTGTATCATGGGATCATTGCAATGCATCCCTCATAGCACAAGACAGGAGCCTGCTAAAAGGATTGACAGGCAGGAAAGCCGGGTGCTGGCTGCTTCTCCAGAGGGGGCTGTCTGCTAAAATCCAGCAGAGGAAAGATGGAGAGGACACAAGCTAACAATAGGTAAAACAGGCCAGGCCAGGCAGGCTGCCTGCTACGACAGAGCCTTGGATCTGCGGCCAGCACGCAGCTGAGCAGGCACAGCTCCAGCCACCAAATAGCCAAACAAAGCAATGGCAAAACGTGCACTGTCCAAGAGGCTGTGGTACATCTGTGAGAGCAGAGACGAAACTGGAGCATAGGAGCTGGCAGGCAGCTCACCCACACTGATGGGGATGGGACTGGAAAGAGGGGAACACAGGGCCTCCATCCCTGCCTTGCCTAATGGAAAAGAGTCAAAAGAAGCCATGCATCTGAACAATAGGCCAGGAGAGCATCATCCCACAGGCTGGGCATGGCCATGGGTGAGAGGAGAGGAAGGAGGGTGGAAACCAGCTGCTGAGAGCCCCTTGCAGGGATTTGATGTGAAAAGCCCTTTGAGAAGAGACGCTGGAGGGTCAGCGTGGGTGTGCACGACTGGCCAGCCAGCTGGAACCGCAGAATTGCTGGAAACAGTTGTCTTTGAGATCATCTGAGCTTTAGATACGTGGTTTGCCCACCTGTTATTATTCAGGATGTGTTACATGAATTAGCACAAGAGACACAGGAATAGAGGAAGAGGGGCAGAGGTGGTTTAAAGCTACCCTTGCTCACTCTCTTGAGCTGTTTGTTCCTAGACCTGCCATGGAAATGCTTGTGACACCCTTTCTGCAAATCTGTGGGGTTTTTTCTGTGCCCTCAGTTGCTGCAACATGCAGGCTCCAGGCCTCAGTTGGATAAAGGAACATGTGTTTTGGTTTTAGCAGCTTGCAGTGGACAACACTGGCAAGATCACAAATGGAGAGTATGTAACAACCCAAGGTGCTCCCTCTCCTCCAAGCATTAAGCCTGGGATCAGTACTACGTGTGCAAACCAGCCACAGCAGACCTAGATTTCATAGATTTCATTAAATTCCTGTGCCAGGCATCAACAGCATTATGTTAGTCCCAGGCACTGATATGACACCACACAGTAAAATCCAGGAATATCTTACAGTGGGACCAAAAGCAAAAAGACAAAAGCTGAAGAAGGCTTTATTTCCCTTCCTCCCCCTCCCAAGAAACAAGCAAAGAAAGGACTTTCTCTAACATTAAACTAATAGTTTTTAAAAGAATAGAGTGAGAGACTATTTATGTTTAATTATCCATCTTAGAGCAAGAAAACAGCAGAGAGAAGCTGCTAATGCTGCAAT
>JANZLQ010000064.1:17621965-17674568 GCA_026212715.1 Elanus axillaris
TATCACTCATATTGGGTCGACTGCATTTCTTCCTCCGCCTTCTCAGGCCCGAACCTATGTCGGGGATCCTCCCCGCAAGAGTGAGAGACTATTTATGTTTAATTATCCATCTTAGAGCAAGAAAACAGCAGAGAGAAGCTGCTAATGCTGCAATCTATGTTTCAGCATTCACGGAGTGCTTTGTGGGGTACAGTGAGTATCTCTGTGCTTGTTTTGCAATGAGTCTGTCTTTGTGCATCTGTCCCATCTTGCCAAAGTTTCATTCTGCACTTCTCACGGCAGGGGACTTGCTGATTACACTCCTCTAATTGAGTTTGGGTAATGAAAGTCACTAAAATTCTCTTTCATGTTGTAAGTTGTCACATATCTCATTAAACCATTAGATTTGTTCTAGACCCCTTAAAAAAGAGTCCAGGAAAAATAAAAAAAAAGAACAAAAAAAGAACAATGTGCTAATATTTTTCAAATGTTTCCAAAGAAACTGCACAGTGTAATTACAGCTGCTTTTGCATTATTTAACCTGCCTACACACCCTTGGGGCTTTGAAGGGAGAAAGTCAGACGAGATCCCAAAGAGCTGTATTGTCACACACCATTGTGAGTGGGATCAGGTTACTGAAGGGGGGCAGAGATTTAAAAAATATTCATGAGTGCAAGTTTTCCTGGGTTAGTTCAAGGTCGCCTGGGTACAAGACAGTCTCAACACCACAATCAGACCAGACTGGAACTACTTCAAAGGGATGTTATATCTAGCTATCCCCTTACCACTTTACTGTTTGCTTTCACTAGCTCAACTTTTTTAGCACATATTACATCTTTCTGTGCTTGTATTTCACTTGTAATAATACTATTTACCACAGAAATGGCTATAGCAAGTGAAGGAACTCCCTCTTTTTTAAGAAGAAAAGGTACTACATCTCCACACAGACTTTGCTTATGCCCACAGCCCATCACAGCCAGCCCACTAAGGTATTCACCACCACTGCAGACCATGGCACAGCGGGTGCCCATGTCTAGACAGTGACCTGTTTGGGTTGCAGGTACAGGCGCAGGCTGGAGCAGGGAAGCTTAGTGCTAAAAGTTGTGCTTGTCGCTTCTCACACATCGAGAACTACTGTAAAATTATTTGCAGGTGAGATCATGGCAGAGACCTGCATCCTCAATCTCTTCTGAGCCTAGCTTTGCTAGCTGAAAAGTAGGGATGTAAGACTCATCACTGACCAGAAAAGGTTTTGAACAAGCTTACAGCCTTTGCTTTGAAAAGATCACATTCATGGGTGTGTTGTGCCGACCTGCTGTAATGCACTCCAGAGACATGGCAGTGTTAATGCATGGTAATGCTCCTTCTGGTACACAGTACCGCAGCAGGTAGAAGCAGGAGCATGAATATTTGAAATTTAACTTTCCCTAATATCACCCCATTTACTTTATGTCAAACTGTGTTTATCTTCCACTGCTCACATTTAAATGTCAGAGTATCAGCATGTCTAAATTCCTCTTTTCACAGATGGAAACTGTCGATTTTTAAACACAAAAGCACCCGGGAATGTGATGTACATATTACCCTGGCACAGAGTTTAACCTTTAAAGCCTGTTCTTTAAGAACCTGCTTTAGGATAAAGCCAATCACTTCAATAAAATGATAATTTACTGTTCTATAGCTCCTGGATCCTGAAGAAACAATAAGTACTTTGCAAAGGATAAAACCAGCATAGATCAGGCTCTAAATAATATTAATTGATGTGCAAGATAATGGATGACTAAAAGTTTATGCTTCCCATGTACCTTGGGGTCTTCCTGGCACTGAAAGACAATAAAGTGGAGGACAACTCAGGCAGAGCCTGGGAGGTTGTCTCTTTGCACTCCTGCTTTTCTCCATGAGAGATCGGACCATCCTCTTGGACTCAGCAGCGTGGACGTGGGTGCTGCGGAGGCCAGCACCCAGCGGTGCGAGCCCACGGTTGCTTCCAATGATCCAGTGCAGCCCTGCCTGATGGGAGTCCCTGCAGAGCCGAGCAAGGACACCCACAACGGGGCAAAGTGAGATCCAGAAGTGCTTCACAGACACATTTGGTGGTGGAGGGCATTATTCAAGCTCTCTACAATTTTAGGCTGTGATTTTGTGAAATGTTTTTAAGGTTAAGACTCAGAGACACTTGCTGGAATTTGGGCGCCTAACCTCAACTCTTGGGATTGCTGCCCCATGCATCTACAGTTTGTCATCTCTCCCCTTGGAGTCTTTCAGGCTTAGAGAGCAAAAAGAAGCACCAAGCCAGACTCCAACCAGTGCAAGAACTGAACTTTAGGACCCATTTTCAGGATGTTTCTATATTTTTTGGAACCCAGCTAGAGATGTGACAATTAAATAAATAAAATAAGGCTCAGTAAATGAACAGATATTTCAAAAAATCAGAGTCTGCTTTGGACATTTTGGGAAAGATGAAAGAAATTTTGCTGGTTTTGCCCCAAAATTTTGTGTGCCTTTTGGGCGACAATGGCTGGTTATTAAAGCAAGTGAATTTGAATGCAAATTTGATGACAGGAGTAGGGGTAAAAAGGAGTTCAGGGACATTATTTTAAAAGACAAAATGTGCTTTAGCTGAATATTCTCCACTTGGTCGGCTCTTCACTTTACAGGGTCTGGGACCCAAAAACAGTGCTTGCCACTTTGGTGTGTCATGGGACAAAGCTAGATACCATGTAAGCAAGAATAGCTATAGTGGAGAAATATTTTCCATGTATTTTTGACCCTCGATATGTCCAGTGGTCTTGGATCCTTCCTCGCCAAGAAGTGAATTCCAGGGATGCTTTTCTACCACAATCACACCAAAAATCTCTGAGCCATTAAAAGCCAACACTCAAAGGAACAAGGTTTCACTGGTTTGGACATCAGGGACAAATCTATATGGGTTCCTTTAATTTGGGTAATACCTCCCTCTCTTCTTAGGAAAAATATGTCTCTCTTTCATGGTGGGAAAATCTCTCTCTTGCTTTCACTTATGGAGCCCTGGAGATATCTCCACCAATTACCATGTTATTAGCTCTTTTAAAGGACAAAAACAAATGGATAATTGAGATTTGATTGCATTACAGAATGGTCTTTTTTCCTCTGTTTATTTTTGTCAGCTATGTCTAGGTAATATATTCCAGGAAATGAGACAGCGGTGCTATCTGGGGGCAAGTTTAACTTAGATAGGTCTGCACAGGCTTTTTGTCTCAGCTCTACGGATACCCTCTGGAGTTTTATACTCAGCCCTGCCACGGCTGCCCGACATGACCTTGCTTTCATCTCTGCCAAATTCATTGCAAAGCTGTACCGAGAAAATGCAGTTTTGCAAGGTGTGGGAAAAGGGTTACTTACATGCAAGAGTGGAAACAAGGTCTGGGATCAGTCTTAAGCTCTGCGTTATATTGGACAAATCGCTTCAGAGTCTCTCTCAGCACTGTGTCTCCTAACCTGACTGCTGCTCTGCACCCATCGACCCCAACCAGCCCGAGGAAAGGGTGCTGCATCCCCCTGTGCTGCTTTTGTAGTGGGCTCTAAGCTTTTACATAGACTGGAGGGAGGCTGAGTCTAGCAAGGCTCATGCAAACAACCAGGCATTAAAGGTAGGGCTGGCACGATTCATCCCTTACAGATACGTATGCTAATCCACTATGCTGCGTTTTCCACTGATCCCTGAAAAGCACTCCCATAACGGTTCCTTGATGTCTCTGTGGCACAAGTAACTGCTCAATTAAATCACAATGAAATGGTTGTTTGATACCCTTCATTAGAACAAAGCTATTTGGCAGGAAAAGGTGAAGAATGGGTAAAATAATTGACTAATTGCATTACATTTCATCCTCCAGAACTGTAACCTCCCCCTTATAATTACAATAACTCTGAGCTAGAGGTTTTGTGGGATGAATGGGATGAGTAGTAGAGAGTAATATGCTGAGGAAGCAGTAACTTTGTTATGGTGGTAATAGGAGAAGGGCTGGGCAGGACATATGCCCAGGATGGTACGATGTCACTGAAATGCGGTTGTCAGCACAAGTGCAGAGCTCTGTCTGCACGCAGCTGCGGGGACCAGGTGCTACGTAAGCTGATTTGCTGTGTAATTTTACGGATGGTCTTTAAAATATGGCTGTTGGGCAGTGATAAGCCTACAACTTTATCTGCAAAAGAGAGTTGTCATTTATCTAGATTGATTGGATTATAAAGTCAGGACCTTTAATTAAAGAGTACTGTAATCCAAAATCAAAATAATATAAGTTGATGCCCAGCACGTGGAGTGGGTCTTCCTTAAAGCAGCTGGGCTCTGTCTGCTACCGAAAGTCCATTCATGCTGTTAACAGCTTCTGTCCAACTCTATATACTGACTGGATTTTCAATAAAATCTGTAATACTGAATTCACCAGCTCATATTTGTGTATGCTCAGCAGATGGCTTTATGAAGAGGTGACAGCAGCTATTCCACAATTTCCAAGCATCCCGTTGGAAGTCACCCCAAAAAGGTGGTGGCCTGTCCCCCCCCCAAATGCTTTAATGTGCAGTGCAGTGGGAACGGTGTCTATTTGTGTCCCAGCAATGGTTTGTCTGAAAGATGCACCTTAAAAGAGCAAAACTGACTGCTGCCTGTCGGGAGTGCTCCAGCCCTGCGCAGAGCTGTCTGCCAGCAGCTCATGCTCTGTCCCAACACGAGCCAATTTCACAGGGGTAGAGTAGCAAATCCTTGACCCCCTCTGAGCCTCACACTGGGGTTTGAAAGCTGGACTGCTAGTGTTCACAGCAAAGCAAACCATTGTCTTGCTTCTAAAATGAGGAATAGAATGGTTTTTTTAACCTCTTCTCTTTTTTGAGCAGCTGGAATATTTTAGGCGGTTTCTTTCTTTCTTTTTTTTTTTTTAAATTTAAATGTTACAGAGGAAATTTCAAGCTGATTAGTTAGAGTCTGGTAAAGTAATAAAGTGATGGAGAATAGTGTATGAAAGCAGAATTCCCAAATCAGCAGCAGTTGTGAGCCTGTCGAAGCACTCCGAGGTCCCAGGACGGGCGGGAGCATCTCAGTGCCCTTGGCTGAGCTGGCAGGAAAAGGTCAGGGACCTCACTGTGGAGGCGAGAAGCAATTCAGGCTGAGGTCACTGCAAGAAGCTTTAGTTTCCCCTGAGCACTGAGCAATGCAAAAAACCAGCAGTGAGTGCTCACAAAGCCCAGCTGATCCTGGTGGAACAAATAAAGCCCCAAACCTCTTTTGCAAGATGAAGGCATCACACAGCCAGGGACTGCAAATGAGCCTGCTGCTTTCTTTGTCAGGTTGCAATCCTTCCCCCTCCTCTGTTTCATTCCCTTCCCCAGCCCTAAGATTTGTTTGCTTTTCCTTCTCTTTACTTTTTTTTGTAGGTCCAGGCTCAGGCAGGGGGTGTGCTGCCTTCCAGATGCTGAAATGGATTACTGGATTAACTCCTCCATTGGCTGTTCAGCCTCGCAGAGGCTGGAGGTCAGGGAAGTTATTAATTCACAGCCTTCTCCATTTGCTCATTGCAAAGGGGCTGGAGCTATTGACTTAGCAGATTCAGTGGGATTTTGCAGCCATATTACAGTGTGCATTTCTGTAGGCAATAAATCAACATACATCTTTTGATGTCTCGTTATCAAACAAAAAAGAAACATATGCCATAGTATTGATACGTACACGCACCAAGGGAAAAAATGTGGGGTGGTGTGAGACACTCCAGTCTTTCCAGCAGCAGGGTGCCAGCTTTGGGACTCATGCCTGCAGGCCAGGTGACCATGGTATTGCCAGCGAAGGAGATAAGCCCTTCTCCATGCAAGGCAGTGCTCCCACCCAGGGGCCCGTGGGGAAGTGGGTGGCAGTCCTGATGCCTCTCTGGGTGCCAGCACTGGAGGCAGTGGCTGTACAATGGCTGCACACTCGGCCTTGGCAGCCATTCCCTGCCTCCTCCTGTGCAAGTGTGACAAGCCAAAAGGGAGGTCCAGAGCCCGTGACCATTATAAACACAACAACGGCACATTGGGTAGGTGGGAAGCCACCTGGCTAGGCACAGCGGGCAAAGCACTGAATGTTTTAAGCAACAGTGGAGGTGCTAAGGCAATCCAAGCAGAAGGATAAGCCTGGCTGTGCTGGCTTGGAAAAAAATTGGGTTTCCTAAGCCCCTGCAACCTGCAGCATGGCCATGCAGCACAGCAGCCGCCTTCATCCCTTGTGTGCTTCCCAGGACTCTGAAATGGCCCAGGAGCATGCGCGTGTCCCAAGCTGCAGCTGAGCCACCGGACCGAGCTCTTCAAGGAGATATGGCCAAGCAGCCAAGACGGTTACTCCCAGCAGCGCAAAGGGCCAGCATTTCCCTGCAAAGATCATACGCTTCAGAAATCATGCACAGGGGAAGTCTTTGCTGGTACATTATCTCAACAAAGGGAACATGAATGCCGTGATGTTTTCTTCCAGATCCAGATGAACCAGTGCCTGGGCATCACCAGCCCTTACTGGGCATCACCAGCTTTTAACCTGCTCCAGTACAACGAGCTGTGCCATGTCCAACCCTGGTTTAAGGAGCCATCCGGAGCCGCGCTGGTTTGTGGCTGACTGGTAAGCAGAGGCACATGGAGGGAGCACAGCTGCAGGTGGGACCATGACAAGGCAGAACAGTGCAAGAAGTCAACCATTCCCTGGGGAAGTTCAAATAACAAGAAACCCTTTGAACCACATGGGTGATGATAGCTTGATTACAACTTATTAGTGCTGGCAAAGCAAGGAAGCTATGCAGTTTTACACTGCATTTCCTCCTCTAGAGGAGAGGGATAAGATAGCCTCTCAAATGTGTCTTGGTGGAATAAAATTCTTCAACATTTCTAGCTTATGCCATTGCTAGGAAACACTAACAAATAACTATCTTATTATAGCTGCAGATAGGCATATTCTTGTGGAAGGCAGATTTTTTTGAAGATTAAATAGTTTCAGATGTAGCCTTTTGGCTTTCAAGTTGCTGGGATGGACTATATCCCCTGGAGACAATAGAAGGAGTTTCTGTGCCTCTGGAATTTGGCTTTAACATTAACTTTATTCCACAAGGAAGATGGATTTTATTGCTGCACAATCCAGAGCATAAGAGCTGATCTGTTCTTGTAAGCATATGAGTAAAGAAGCCCCACCTATGCAACTTCTGGCCTCCTGAAAGCAAAAAGCTTGGCAGATAAAGGACCAGATACCTTTGGACCAAATCAGTGGCTTTCTGATTTCTACTCATGCTATGAAGAATAGTGATATGACGGAAATTTGATGGTTGGAGCTGTGAGTGTCCGAGGAGGCAGAGATGGCAGGAGGGCTGGCTTAGCTCACGCAGGCAGTCCTGGAGCCCAAGCACTCACCATCTAGCGCAGAGAGCTGAGCCCTCAAAGGAGAGCCAGGCCTTTTGCAAGAGCAGGATTTAACTGCAATATTTTCTGTTGCCATTGGACTACAAATTGTACATGACTTTACTGACTGAGAAGTGTTTTGGCTTCAGTAAATTAACATCTATATTGGCTGCTCATCTGCTTTTGAAATGCAAATTTCTATTAGTAAAATATACTACCATATGTTAAGTTAACAACAAAATAGGGATTTTTGACTCATCCTCTGTCCTCAGTCTAGACAGATTGTTAAATATCATTTTTTATTTTTATATTTCTAGTATTACTTATGTGGCAATGTGAATCAACTGCCTATAAATAAATTAAGATGGAAATCAGGAGTGTAATTCTAACCATCAGAGGCGTGAGGTTCAGCAACAGCCTTTTAATGTGATTAACGAAGCAAAAATCTAACTAGTTTGAAGATGGAAGTTGATAAATATACAAGAATTATGTGACATACTTGCATATAGAGTGTCATGGGAGTGTCCTTTGAGCCAGTGCTGCTTTGTAATCGATAAAAACATAATTTGTGTAATATGTTCAGAGAGCCACTTGTTACAGCTTTTTTTAAGGGAATTTTGCACAAGAGCATTTGAAACATCCTGTGGAGGGGAGCAATGCTCAGTCTAGCCTAGGGCTCTGGCAAAGCAAACGGGTTTGGGACATCAGGCAAATGGGTTTGGAGCAACTGGTGATCTCCTGGGAGAAAAAGTAACTGATATATTTCACAGGGCTGTCCTCCCGCTGTGCTTCTTCCTGAGCCACCTAACACTCATGAGAATTAGTGCTTTAGGGTTTGGCTGAGTATGGACAAAGTCCAGATGATATGAGCTGACTTGGGCACCCTTTGAAAATCTATCTGTCTATTAGTAATCCTCAGGCAACAGGTTTTGGCCAGAGAGCTAATCTCTAATAAGGATTTAAGGTTGCAAACTGAGTTGGTACATCCCTACATGACTGTTCCCCTTCTGACGTTATTTGTCAGCACAGAGCTTTTTCTTGAGATACTGAGGTGTAGAAGGGTGTAATAACATTTTGGATTTACTACAAAATATTTGAAAGCTTTACTTTACCCATGAAGATCCATAGGCTAATGGACTGATTATAGTCAGGAGCACAGGGTGTGAAAATGTCTGCGTCGCTCGGACACCTCCAGACTTCTCCACCAGCCATGGAGGGTGTTGCAGGAAAAACAGCCTCTCCTTCAGGAGCTATTGGTAGTGACAGTGACAGGAGGAGGAAATAACAGCTAGTTAGCAATCAAACAGAATTGAGAGAACCCATTTAGCCCCTTTTGTGCGTCAAGGCAGGGACACAAGGAGGTGAGATGGGGAGCTTCAGGGTCCCTGATGAGATGCTGGCAGAGGACGGGTGGCAGGGGGAAGAAAAAGTGCAACAGGTAGGATTTGGCTCACAGCTTTAGATCCAAAGACACGGTGCTGAGCATCCAATAAAAAAGAGTCTAAAGAGTTAAAAAGACCTCTTTCTCACATGCACCTGATAAATAAAATAAAATTTCCAACTCGGAGATGATCCAAGACCATTTTCCAATAAGAAATAAACCCAGGGCTTAGAAAATACACACACACAAAGCAGATGAAACTTAGAAGCTTTTTCTCAGCACAGTAGTTTTTAAAAAAAGGTGACCTTTAAACAAAGCCAGTGAGAGTTCATTTGCAGTAAAAAATAAATAAAAAAAATCAGCTGGATTAATCCAAGAAGCCCTACCTCCCAGATACTCTTCTGCCATAGTTTAGTACTCTTTTTAATAGGTGTTTCAGCATTAGGATTTAAAAATTCATTTTCTTTTAGTGCTGGAATAAATGGCAGTCAAGGGCTGAAACATCTTCTCCTTTCCCATCCACCTCTCTCGATGGAGCATAGCCAGAGGTAGTGGCTGCTCTCTGTCCTTTCCTTGCACATGACTTTCATCCAAGAGTTTAAGCTCTCATTGGCATCCAGGTGGTAAAAGGGAAGAGGTGGAACATCTCTCCTCTCTCACAATGGACAGCTCTGGAGCTGAGAAAAGTGCATTAATTCTGTCCAGGACTTATTTAACTGGAAAAAAATGCCTTTTCCAGAGTGCTGCCAACCTAGAGCTCTGCTCCACACCTGGCAGTGCAAGCAGATGTTGGAGCATTGCAGAAAGATCTTTTCTTCCTGGGCAAGGTCTCTGATGTCCATGGTGAACATTTTGCTCACCCCCTTCAGGAGACCCACTCTTGGTGCCCCTATGCATCAGCCATGTATGTGTTTCACAGTCCTTCAAAGAGTGGGATAAGGAAAATGTAAAACACAGACATTTGGCACAGACCTTTGAGGTACTCACAGCCATGAAGGTCTCTGTCCCCTGCTCTGAGCTGTTGCTCCTGCAGCAGGGGAGCCCGGCTGTTCTGGTGTGAGCACTGCATCCTTCCCAGGACCGGACCAAGAACATTTATCTCCTGTGGGAAAATATTACCACCATGGAGTAAAACTGTTGTAAAATGACTGTTTTCAGTCTCTGACACAGTGGTCAGTCTGTCTGCCTCTTTCCTGATATAAAGCACATATGTGTTTAAAAGGACAACAGCTAAATTAAAAAGCCAGGCTGAACAACTAAGCTATTCTCTTTACAAATAATACACAGGATGTCCTTGTTTTTAAAAGATCAGGAGAGAATTATATGTCTTTATTTTATTTTTTTCAATGTTGTCAATTCACACAGCTTGAGGTTCTTCACATAAAGCATCAGCTGCTGGCAGCATGTTACGTGGTGATGGTCTCGTCATTGCAAAATAACTGAGTAGTGAAAAATAAAATGCAAGCTCCAGGTGAGGGACTGAACTGGGAATAAGGCTCCCGTGCATTACCTCCTGGCATCCTGGCAGGTAAGGCCTGACAAACCAGAGTAAACCTGGAATAATGGTGATATGGTCCAAGGAATTACTGCAGGGAAAACCCAGCAGGAGATGAGGAAGGTACCATCCACAACATAGCTGTGAACACAGCTCCTGCTCCCATGTGCATGCCAGCACTCCCAGGGCTGGACACCTATGAAGAGAGAGCATATGCTCACTCTGAGTTCTGACTGACACTGTGGCCTGCATAGTCTTTAAATATGATCATCCTTGATGCCTGTTACAAGTTTTATTAATTTTAAAAGCTTTCTGATCTCTTCCAGTTAAGCTTTAATTACTGTTCTTCATTTCCAGCCCATAGAAAGATCACAACCAGTTTAGAGGAAGAGGCTTTTTATTCCTTACCAACCCTGCCCCCTGTCTTCACTGGGGATTATATTTCTTCACTTTGCACATCCATGAGATCATTAAGTATAAAGCAGCAGTCAGCTAGCAACATCTACAGAACTGTATTCCCATCACCTGTGGCAGGATGCCAAACACAGTAAATATGACTTTAAGGTGGTGCAGTTGGTCTTTTAAGCTTTTACAGTTTCTAGCTGGAGGGGGGAAAGAAAAAAAAAAAAAGAGACCAGCTGGTGCAATTACTCGTTTTCAGTTGCCAGTTATGCAACAGGCAGGTACATGGATATGCTTTAGACCCTTCCTGTTTGGTTTGAAGGCCACTGCCACCTCCATATTACAAGAGCAAGAAGTGGCCAAAAGATGTCACAGGTTGGGGAATTCATTGGTTGGGGAACTCATTGGTTGCTTCATCTAAACCGCAGAATTTAAAGGGTCAGATTTCTTTCATCAGTCCCCAGTGGTTCTGACATTTGGCCTTCTCTTTGCACCTTCTTACCACCGCCCATACATTTGTCAGCTCTACAGAAGGTGACTGCAGTGTTTTGTAGCTCACCAAGAGCCACGTGTGAGAACTCGCCCATGCACAACATGACGGTCACTCCTGTGGGTGCTGGAGGTGGGCTGGTATTTGGCTTGCTGACCTGATCTGCCACACTGATCTTCAGCTCTGGCTATGGTGTTTAAAGCCTGAGGACTAAAACCCAAATCTAACAACTTCCCAAATTCCTAAACAAGCCACTTGCTGTCCCAAGGGTCTGGAGAACTGAGACGCTGCTGTACTTTGGCAGCACCAGTTCGGAAGGGACTCATCCACCAGGTCTCCCAGTACTTGGCAATGACATGGCTACCACACCAAAGGGCAACAGTTCCTATCATGTGCATACATGAAATAGGATTTTGAAATGTAGCAGGCCCAGTTTACAGTGATCTCCATGAGAATGAGGTACCTAGGTACTTTTAAGTCTGATCCATGCTGCCCTTCCTGGGAATGAAATGATATTTCCTATAATGGGGTATAATTGGGGGATGCTGGGAGCTCTCACATCATGCTTTGGACATGAAGGGCTCCCTGCTGGAGGACCAATGGATATCCATCACCCCTCCATCTTCCTTGCTGAGGTTGGAAAGTAAAATATGAAGAGCAAGACACTGTTATTCCCAAGTGTGATTTCTACAGTGACTTGTCTGGGATTCAGAAATCTTTCACTCTGTTCTCCAGCTCCCATAAGATCTCTTGACAAGGAGTCACAAGTTTTTTCTCTAGGTTTCACCTCAGTCCAACAACAACTGCAAGAAAGAGAAAAACAAACAAGCTGAGAAGTGTGCTGAGCAAATGCGGGGGAAATCTTTTTTTACAGACAGTCTAAGCAGTTTTGCAGAGCTCTTTTCAAGTGCATTTACTGAAATTTCCCTAGAGCCTTCCTAATGTAAGTACTGTTGGAAAGATCCTAACTAAGAGAAACAGCTCCTGCTGAGTGATAGTCCATAGCTTTATTAGTGGAGATCAAAGAGAATAAAACAATTACTGTAATTTCCAAGGAACAGTTTTTCCAGGGGCATGGGAGATGAAGGCTATGAAAATGGGTCCATGTGTGCTTAAGTAATGGGTAGGCATTCTGCTCTTTAATTTTTTTGCTGGCAGAGGGAGTCACCTCCTATTCTGGGATATACTAATGCAAATATGAAGTTACTTTTCTTGGCTTCCTTAGAGTGCTGACAGTTTTAGATGTCTCTGTGTGTGTGAAACTGTGTGATGCAGGACACAGACTGCAGCCCGGCAGTGGGACTCGGATACCTTACAGTCCAGTGAGGGACAGGACACCTTCACCCACATGTCTCCCTGGATCAGTCCTGATTCAATCCTGTGCTCATTTCTGGGGACCCAAAAGACAAATCCTGATGAATCAAATGCTGCCATCATTGCATCTGCAGATGAGCATCCAGGGTGATGTGAGAGCTGTGGCTGATGCATGCTCTGGAAATCAGGCTGTGCTACTCTCTGTAGGTGCACAGGGGACGATCCCCACACTTGCCCTGCTCTGGTCTCAGAGGCTGAAATGACCCTACGGCTGGTGCATGGCAGCTTCTCTCCAGCAAAACAATTGTCCTTTATTCTATTACATCGTAACATGTGATTTAAAGATGATTCATTCCTTTTATTTTAGCCTGGACTTGGCTATTATCTTGCATTTCAGCCAAACATTATTAGGAATGTTGATATGTCTACACACAGACATTTTCTGCAAAATTAATCTAAGAACTTTTAAAATGAATGAGCATATATAAAATATTACTTTGGAACACAAATGGACTTAATTCGGTTTATCTTAATGCATTTTGGTGACAAATCACAACAAACCAAATAATGGTCTCTGTAATTCTGTCCACATAGGAAAGAATTCCAGCCTTCAGGTAGTCCAGGTTAAATTTCCCCTGTAGGCAAGCCCTAAATTAAAAAATTAATAAAAAAAAAGAAGAAACAAACCCTAGTTCAGTAATGACAGTGCTATTCTCAGCTTTGAAATCTGCATATCTGAGAGACTGCACCCCATGTTATCTTTTACAGAACAGGGTATGCCTGAGGAGTGGGGAGTGTTTAAAGGCGCTGCCTGCTCTCTCGATGGCACAGTCAGACTCTCACTTCTACTTCACCCACTTCAGAGCAGCTCAAAGCCAAAAGCAGCGGCAAGGTTGGCAGGTCTGTCATGCAGAAACCTTCCTGTGACTTCAGGTGCCAGAAAACACGCGTGTTTGAGCAGATGTGGGAAAGCGGCACTGCCTGGAGATAATAACTGCACGCAATCTGAAGGAGACACGTAGTAGGAGTGAGGCTGGAAATCCCCTTCATCTCTTTAGGAGATGAATAAATGGACTGTACAAGTAACTGGGGTTTCCTGAAGACACACAGGTGTGAGGACAGAGGCACAGCTGACCATCTGCCGGGAGGTGGGCAGCATCACACCCCAGGTTGGGAAATGGAGGAGGCACATGTGAGACAGCACATTCCGAGTGGGGCTCAGTCCATTACAAGTGCAATAAAGAAGATGAAACAAATCTGACAGCAGCAGTGACTAAAGGGGAACAGCAAATGAACTATCAGTGCTAATGAGGGGAAAAATCTGCCAGAGCCTCTCGCTACAAAATGGGTCCCCACAAATAGTCATAGCCCTGGGAAAAATGTTAATTTGGCACATGTCCACTTGTTTGAGAAAATCTTATAATGAAATTCTGGCTAGCAGTCCTGGGTATCACTTAGAGAAGCTCATCCATGCCAGAAGACTGAAGGCACCTCGGAGAGCTGCTGCCAGTCAGAGCAGTGGGTGGGCAGACTCTGGGACACAGGCCTGGCAGGGCAGAGAATGCTCTTCACCAGCACGTGTCATTCTGAGAAAGAGCCTTTAGTGTCTTCAGTAAATATGCAAAGGATACAAACAGTTTCAGATATCACCTATGTACTGTAAAATGCACTGATCCTTTGTTAAAGGTGGGAGAGATTGATATACTTGAGAGAAAACTTTTATATCAGAATGTTTTCTCATCTAAAACTCTGCTGTTGCAGTTTGGAAGCAAAAATTTGCATGGAAAGTGCTGACCAAATGTAATCTTCATAGAAGAACAAAGAGAAAAAAAGCAGAATTTATCTTATACATGGTTAGCTAAAAACATTGGTGCCCATTATCAATGAGCAAAGATCTCAAAATCATGTACAACATTTTCTTAAGAATTTAAGTTTTGTTTTTGTTTTGTTTTCAATTAATTTTTATTAAATTTTCATTTCCCTCGTATTACCATTTATCGAGTTGCTCTTGTGCAGTTTTCTGTAGGGACAAGAGTCTGTATCAACCATTTCCAGACAGAATATTCATTATTTAGTTGAATGGACTGAGAACAAAAATGCCCCGCCATGGCCAGGGCCGCACAGCAATGCAGTAACTCAGCTGGGAGTGGATCCAAGCCGTGGCTCTCGGTCTCTGCTCTCATCACTAGGACAGACTCTTCCCTTGAAGGCAAAAGGGGAAATGAAAGTGATTGTAGGACACTCTCCAGGGCACAATCACAAGCTAAATAGGCTTTGTTTATGTAGACAGCTTTCTAAAAGTCAAACCATTGATAATGGGGGATCTTAATATCAGGCTGTTGTCTGGGATAACCACAGTCGACTCGCTGGGGACTGCTCTTGGAGGGCATACAGCATGCTGTATTTACACTGATACTCCAGCAGTCAAGATCAGAAGCAGTTTTGGACTCGGTCCTAGGAAACGAGCCAGGTATGATAAATAAGATATATTCTGGGGAATATGTAGGGCCAGTGAATTACAGAGGCAGGCTTGGTATCAGGGCTGTCTTGCCTCTCACCATTCCCACTGGGAACACAGCCCAGTGTCATCCAGATGGCTTTGTAAATCTTGAAGGAGCACACTGGCCTCCCCAAAGCATCCAAGACTCCGGTCCTTTTCCTCTGCCGTCTACCGCAGCTTTCCAGGCTGCGGAGCCAAATCAACACGGAGCTGACTGGGTGTCGTTAGCGGACAGAGAGAATAGCATCATTCTGGGTTAGCTCATAATACGCATGACTTGTTGTTTGAAAAGAGACCTTGAGCTTTGCTGAACCCAATGTACTAGTCTTTAATTTTCACTTTCCCAGCAGAGATACACCCACATTCCTCCAAAGATTTACACTTAGTTTGGTCCAGGCATTTGTTGAAAACTTCACTTCTTATTGCCCCTACTTTAGAGCGTCTGAGAGAATAAGCTGATCTGGAAACACATCACTTTTTGTTTGCTCTTTCCTAAGGGAACATTATATTATTAATGTTTAGTCATAAGTATCTGGAAGTTATGGAAAATGTTCACCATCTCCTGCATTCAGAGCTTCTAGAACCAAAGTTTTATCACTCAAAACAATGTGCCAGAAAGTCAACTGCTGGTGTCAGGAAACAGGGCGCAGAGACAGTGTTGGCAATTCAGGGCACCGATCAGACATCAAGAATAATAATAGAAAGATATTATGAACAAATGATTCATGAGAAAAGAAATAAGCTGAAATGGCCTGATGCTGCTAAGTAAATATTTACCAACGACTAATAGCTTTGCAGAAGATCTGTTAATGTCGGATTTGCTAATAATAAGAATAGAGTAATATACATTATGAATATTACTCAAACTTGCAAATTTGAATAAGTTCCTTCCTAAGACAAGGACATTACTTTTCCATTTTCTTTTCAGTTTATGAAGATAAACTCAATGGCTGAGATCAGAAGAATCTTAGAAGATAAACACACTCCAGAAATTTTAAGTTGTTGTCATTAAACCCGAAACACATATCAATTTTAAATGCACGTTGAACCCCACAACTTCTCACCTCCCAGATAGTGGCCTGATGGAGATGGAGCCTAGCCACCTAAATACAATCAGCCACCCACAAAACACAGGAAAAAAAAAAAAAGCTTTCAGTGCTTATCAGTCTAAAATCTGATATAAATGTCATTTTCATTAAAGCTCTTCCACTTAGTGACTATGAAAGTCCTGCCATATCTCTGTGAATTTTCATACTAAATACTTCCTAGCAAGTGAAATGCATACTGAAGTAATAGATCAGCAATTCTCAGCTTCCTAAAAGGAAACCTGGTTTGTGGATTTTTCTATGTATTTAAGAAAATTACTTTCAGTTCCCTTTTCATATTCACACTCAGGCTTTTAATTTCTAATTCCCCATCACTCATCTATCTGCCTGGGCCAGGTTTTCCTGAGAACATTTAAGGGATTCATCCTCCGTACATGGAAATTTTATTCCATTTTTTTCAGAAAAGGAGAATAAAAGTAAAAAGCTAGAAGGGTTGAACTGCACACAGGGTTGCTGTTTTGGTTTAAGAGTTTGAGTCTTGAATTCTGGCAAAAGCACTGACCATAACCTGAAATTGAGACTATTTGTGCGAATATTTAGTGCCATTTCCCCACCACATCCTTGCCGCCATGGCCTGAGTCATGCTCTCGTGTGACCCCAAGTGCTCGCTTGCTGTCACCTAGCTCAGCTCCCCTCTGCTCCAAGCTGCCTGTTCACACAGGATTTGAGCGCTGAACATTTCTGATAGGAAATAACATCTCAGCAAAGTGTGGCAGCTCAGCAAAAGCCATTTCCAAGTGACTCACTGCAAGGTGCTGCAGGAGGTGAGAACTTGCACAGTGCAGATTATCAGCTTTCCCTCCTGCTGACTAATTCCCTGGTATGAAGTGAAATTCTCAGACCATATTGTGCTTTTGATTAGCGCTACCAGAGATATGGAAAGCAGCAACATGTCCAGACTCTGGCAGCAGATCACAAAGACACAAACCCATAGAAAGTGCCTGCAGCAAGAATGGTTCTGCCTCCAGTAATGAAATTCGGCTTGAGTTCTCCCTCCTTACTACCTGTCCGAGGGCAGCCCCGTGTCAACATGTGCATTCTCTATCCTTAGGACTTAAAACCCCAAATGTATTAAGTACGAACTGAAGCTTTTACAACCTACCTCAGATGACCTTCCCATGGCTTAAGGCAGTAGTGTGCAGCCTTGCTACCCACGCAGCAGCTGGGACGCTCAGAAAGCCCAGGACACAGAGTGGTTTGTCCAGGACAGGGACTGGTATGCCCTGGTGGGAGCAGGGACTGCTTTAGGTGTGCTTTTCAGGAGAAATTCTCAGCTCTGCAGTGGAAAATACTTTCCAAGACTACTGTTTGCTGAAATTCTGACCTACCCAAGTCACTGCTTTTGAAGATTTCTGTTCTTCATTCCCCAGTTTGAAGTCAACGTGAACAGCACGGAGTGCAACCTCAGTTCAAGTTTAAAATGGAAATTAAACGTTTTTCTATTTCCATTTGCAAAGACCTTCAGGCTCAGGCTTTTATATGTTTTACATATCTGCACATTTTATATCTTGCCAATAAAACGCAGCAGCTTTACTTCTTAAATATCCCTCCTTTATGGGGCAAAACTTAACACAGTCACTGGGGCTTCAGTGAATATCTCTCAAGTAGTGATGCAGTGGACGAGGAACACTCCTTATTTACTAACAAATGATTAATACTAGGTTTAGACATGCTGAGAAAAACAATTAAACCTTTAGCATCAGCTCCCTGACCGTTCTACCTGGCATAGTTTTACTATTGGAGCCTGCCAGGATCAGACCACGCAGCGGTCGAGGAGATGACCGTGCCTACCTTTGAGGCGGCTTTGAAGGAAATACAGAAAGGCCCAAGACGGAAATTATTTAGCTAAAACCCAAAGTCCTCTGCTAATTTATGCAACTATTTATGCAGAATTTATGCTGATGTATGCCCATGATGTTGATAGACTCTAGCCTTCCATCATAAATCTCAGGCACTGGCTGGCTGCACGGAGTCCATAAGCGGGGTGGATGGTTCTAACGGGGCTCCGTGCCAGAACAAGGATCTTCCCAGGACGTCTCAGTGCAGGATCAAGGCCCTGGTTTGTACCAGACAAAATCCTAAACAGGCCTGAACTTGTTCAAACAAAACCCCCGCTTTCTTTGCTGCCTGCAGATGTACGTTTTGGCTGCAGAAAGAGAATAAAGCTGAAGGGGAGACTTTGTTTTCAACTACAAAGTTGGAAAAAGCTGGGAAAATGAAGCTAACTAAAACTGATGGCCTATCGTTCCAAACCGCAGCAAATCTCCAGGCTCCACACAGAGAAAGCAGCGGCCTTGGGTGATAAATTGATTGTTTTCCTGTTAGCTGTGGAATTTGTTAGTGCTGTAAAACTGCTGTCCATGCTGAGGACTCCTCCTGTTATTCTCTTGAACCAAGAGAATAATAAAATTCTTTATATCTCCATTTTAAACAGATGGCTGCTGAACTCCGTAAGGTCAGCAGTACACTGTCTGATTATCACCACGTGGCACCTTTAAGCAGAATAAATTAGGAAAAGAGAAAAAAAAAAAAACAACACCAAAAACACAGCCCTAGACTTGCTTTCTGCAGAAGAGATTGGTGCAACCATACATGGATTTCAATTTTGAAAAATCACAGGACACACTTCCCTGACTGATAGCAATTGTTGGAAAGCAAAAATAAATGCATGTGACTCATCATTCATGCAGGTCTAGGGGACAGAGCACCGTATCCTTCACAGGGGAAGGCAATTTGGTGAAAGAGACTCAACAAACTCAAAAGACTTCATCATGATTCAGTGCTGTGCTCCCACACCCACACACTTACCAATGGGACCCACGCTCACATGCCAGGTGTTTGATCTGGAAGGAAGACACGCTCCAAAAATAGACATCACAATGATGTTTGGATGAACATAAGGGAAATAAGACAAAAGTGTATCAAAAGAAAATAGCTAAGTGGAATCTGAAAGTCAAAAGCTGGGAAGTTTTTAAAGAGGCGATATCTTGTCTTGCTATATGCATGAGATCAGATTTGCTGCTGGTAAACATCAGTGTAATTTCATTTACCTACTGGAACTAAACCAGTTTATTCCACTGAAGGTCTGAACAAACAGACTGCTTTCGCTTTTTAAATAATGCAAGAGCTATCTCCACCCATGCCTGTACGAGGAGCAGCCAGCAGCAGGAAGGGACCTGGCAGTACTGGGTAAGGATGATATCAGTTTTGCTTCAGCAGCTCAGTGCCCACATTGCTAAGCCAGACCCCAACCAGGCACTCACCAGCTCCTGCTTCCAGTCCTTCTGGCTGGGAGCACGTGGCAGGCAGCTCTGTGCCAAAACAAGTCCTGCCATGGTGCAGCTTTGGACCAACACTGCCACTGAATTTCCTCATTGACTGGCCTGGCATAACGGGAGGGCAGCAGATCCCAACTGCTGCAAGTCAGCAACCTACTGCCGTAGAGGATATGGCAGCTCTGACTGGGGCAGGAGAGGACAAGGCAGCGATTTTAGCTAATTATTCTCAACTTCCAAGTGTCCCTACGATGCACATTGTCAGTTTGACATCCCTGCTGTGATGTAAGCAGAAATGTCCTCACTTTTCTCACTGCCACACAGTCCTGGCTCACCACTGCCGGGAAGACGGACACGTCACAGCATCGCGGCGATGAGATAATCTCTCCCTTTCGGCCCAGACTCGCTGCTCTCCATCTAACTCTGGTCTCTTTACCCGTGTCTGGTTTTAATCAAACCTGTCAGCACAGAGACCCTGACCTTCTGAAAAGCCTCCAGTCCCTGCACTATAATTAAAATGATTTGTCTAATGCTGCCCCATCAAGATGGATTTCAGGAAGGAGAAAGTGTGAACTCCTAGAGCTGGTAGGAAATGCAAATAAACAGAGCGTCGATCTGGCATAGATAGCTGTCACTCAAACTGATCTCACCCGCTGGAAGGATCTAATCAAACACAGTCTGCCTCTGAGATACAAGGCTGGGAAATGAAGCTTTAAATGGTGTTTTCATCCATGGTGGAATGGCTCAATCTATGCTTTGTTTTGTTTGTGAAATAACTGCTTTTTAAAAAGAAATGCTAATACTGCTACAAATAATTAATGTTATCTGAATCTATCAAATTCTAGGAGGGGGCGATTAGATTCAAAACAGCAGACATTTCTAATCTCAGTGATATGAGACAATATAAAAACAAAGCCTATGTTCTTAGATAACCTTTGGTCCCAGTCTTTTGCTGAACATCAATGCTCCTGAGGCTAGCGTATGTTTATTTCTTAAGCTGAAATGTAACACTTTGCCCATATGTTGATATTAAAACAAAAATTTCACTTCCAAACTCTTTAATCTTTTTATTCATGTGTTCTGTCGCTCTCAGGCAAGGATTGTGAGTACCAGACACTGCCTTATATAAAATAATTGACTGTATTTTCTCTCCTCTGAACTAATTCACCGCACTTTCTCACTATCTATCATCTAGATGAATGCACTGTGTTTTCTATCTATCACTCTGCTAAGGTACTCATCACTGGGGTATGCAGCCAGCAGATAAAAAGTATAATGATGCTATATTAAATAAAGGAAATCGATGTTCCACTCTTGGTAAAACTGAGTTAAATACTAACAAGTGTGTCACCACAAGGAGAATTTGGCCCACTGTTTCAGGCAGACAGCTTTTCTGAGGCAGCGCTCCCAGCACATGATATTCATAGGCCTTTCCTTGCAATGCCATGGGAAAGCCAGGGTTCATCTCCTGTCCTCCCTCTGCCCCAGCCCTCCTCACTGAGGCTCACACAGCCTTCCTTGTCAATGCCCAGTTTGAGCCCAAGATTTCTTGTCCTGGTCAGTGTGGACATGAAGAATCAGGTGCTGCACTCAGGAGAGCCAAGAGAAGACATGAAAGCCATGAGATTTAAGAGCCTGGCATCTAGCTTCTGTGCCTTTAATAGCTTGGACATGGGCAGCATTTGCCAGCACGTTCTCCTTGGTCAGAGTCTGGGTTAGAAGCTGCATTTCAGAGAGGTAGACCCAGAGCTTCAAGGGCTATTAAATGACTCAAGAAACTGAATCATTCAACAGCAGCAAATATGACAAAATGACATAAATTGAACAGGTTTTGTGAATATCGGCCTGATTCATAGAGGTAAGAAAAGCAGATCAGGCTCCTCAGATGCAGTGTTTCTTCGATGTAAAGTGGTGCACCAGTTAGGGTCGTTGGTGCGAATTTTTATGTGATGGGAGTAATCCAAACTGCAGGACTGGGGTCTGGGATCCGAAATGCAGTGAAAACAACCCCCGGCTGCTTCGCAGACAATTCATCATGAGAATGTCCATTGTGAACAAAAAAAGGGAGATAAATTTTTTAAGCAAGTCTGTCCTGAGAATGGGCAGCTCAGGCCAATGCCCCTCTAAATGTACCATATAAACTTTAATGCACTACCACTCCATTTCAGCTATGTCTCTTTCCCCTCATTGCAAAACACTGAATTACAGTTAAATGCTAGATGGTATTTCCTGACTGTGTGACTGATTGCTTGTCTTTGTGCATGGCTAGTTATTTGTTAGCAGTAAGCACTTCAAAGCCTAGCAGCTAGTGCAGCCACCCAGGCAAGTGGTTCAGCTCTCTCTGCCCACCCCACTTTCTAGTTGAGAGAGAGGAAACATCTTCTGGTACTTCACAACAGAGATATGAAAAGTGACTGTGCTTGCTTTTGATGCAGAGGCACCACATCTCCCTGCCAGCCAGCACATCCATATATTTTCTCTGTGGAAATTGGGACAGAGCTGGGAGGGGAAGGGGAGTAAATTATATTTATGCCAGGTGATCAGTCTGTAGCCTGTCTGCAGTAGATCTCTTTATACCTGGCCAACTATAGAAGGTTTATGATGTGCTCTCCATTCTTAGCAAGGTTTCCCTACGTTAAACATGAGAACAAAGCTGCTTCTTCCAAGAAACTATATGGCACGTGGCCTTCTTGGACTTGTTTCTGATTTCTCTGCTGATGGGACAGCATTTAGTTAGTAATTATGCTTATTAATTCCAAGAAAGTGGCCATGGTACAGCTGCTCTGTGCTGAGAATTTGTTAAGCTTAGAACAACAAAGTAAGTTGGGTTCCTCCCTTTAGCAGGTCCCCATGGGCAGCCCCCACAGCATCAACATAGCTTGAAAAGCAGATTTTCAGAATACTCTAGCATGTGTTTGCCTCTGCTTGGATGGATATTTTGATAGAAGTGGGTCACATTTTCAAGCTTTTGATTGCCTTTACAAGGAGAAGGAATACGTTAAAGGGCCAAGACTTTCTTTGGAGAAAGCATTTCCAGTACTTCTGTTCCGTGGACAAGAAATTAACCTCCCTGCTGCTGGGGTATGAGAGGAAACCTTTCCCTTCTCCATGCACAAGACCCATACTACTCCACCGAGCAGTTTGCAGTCTGTCCTACAGACGGCAGCATGGAAGGAATTAGGTGGAAACATGAAGACTGGATCCAGGTGACAACATTGCCTTGGCCATTCATGCTAATTTTAAAAATCAAACAAAAGAAAGAAAGAAGGCAAAAAGAAGGAGCAGCAGCAAGCCAAAAAGCTCACAGGGCACCTGACATGAACAGGAACATTTGCTGTGGGAAGGGGAATCAGTTTCCTATAAAAAGGATTCTAGCCAAGAGAAATCTTAATCTATTGCATGTCAGAAGATTTGAGCTGGAAAACGTTTCTGTTCTTTCCTTCCAGTATGTTTTGTCATCTTGTGCTCTGGGAACATCTTGAATAGCTGTTAATAATTTATATGTTACAGTGGCATATGAAATCACTTGACTGTCAGAATGGCTTTGGAACACAGGGTCCCTGGTTCTGTGCTGGATGATGAAGGGAACTCCTGAATCTGTCAGTTGCCAATAGGTTTTGCTTTTATTTCTTGCAACAATGTGATATGCAGCCTGTTAGGGCATGATGCATCCATGAGCACTTGAAAGCAGGCTTAGACTGACAAAAAAAAAACAACAGCTGGATGAAAATACTCCCCAAAATCTGTCTGGTCCTTGGAAACACAGGCCTGTTGGAGTAACAACCCTAAAACTGCTCGCTGAATTAAATCTTGCACTGGATCAGGAAGACTTTATATATTTTTTCTGCAGTGTTTCCCTATTGGAGAAGATTATACTTCACTAGTCGCATTTAGGGCCTAGAACTCAGCTGCTAAGTTTGCAACCTCAGCCACATCCCATCATGGTCCCAACTGACCCACCTTCAAAACTGCCTGGGTGACTGAATGGGCTGTGATAAGATGCCACTAATAAAAGCTCTTTCTAAACCTTCACAGAAAAATGCTACTTAATAGCAAATTGTTACTGCCATTATTTTCCAAAAATGTATTTTCCATACCAAGGAGTTTCATTCTGAATAGCTCAGCAGGGCTTTTCCTGGGGACTTATTGTACTTCAAAAATGCAAAATTTGCATAGATCATCATGCAGAGAAGGCCACAAGCAGAGGAGAAAGAAAGGTACAGGCTGGGGTTAATGTAAGGAAAGGAACAGATAGGACAGTTACAGTTAGAGGAAAGATGCATGAAAAAGGAGAGAAACAGAAATGAAGTGCAAAGGGTGTCATTCCAATTACTTCAGCAGTGCAAAGAGATCATCCACTGCTGCTGTTCCATTGGAGGGCCAATTATATTTGCAAAAGGGAAGGTGAAGGATTTCTTATCTCTGCTGGGACTGAATCTCCGTTTTCAACACTGTGTCTGTGGAAGGGAACCTTTACTGGGCATGTGCTGCCAGCTGTGGCACAGGGGTAGTGGGCAACAGCTTGTAGCTGAAGTAGGATGTGTCTTTCAAATGCAGGCCCTCTATCAAGGACAACCACTTGATCTTTCTAAATAGTGCAAGACCCTGGGGGGGGAGGGGAAGCATTGACTTTCTGGGGATTTAGAGCAAACTCTCATAAAGCAAAGTGTCTTCTGCAGAAGTTTGTGCTGTCATTTGAGTCATTACTCCACACCTGCGGCGTGTGCGTGCGTTATCTGCCGTGCACACCTCGATGGAGTTCAGGCATCGCTCTCCTCAACACCCGAGGAGCTGATTAGCCTGGATGACACTGGGGGGGCTGCAGTGCACATGGCCTTTTCTTCCTTTTTATTTTCTAAATCAAAATGACATTGAAGACAGAGGATCAGTCGCAGAGCAAGGACGAGGGTGCCCTCTATTGTCACCGTGCTCTCCAGCACCTTCCCTCTCCTCCAAGGGCTCTGAAGGGACGGACGCCTTTCGCCTCGCAGCCTCTAATTTCTTTTCCTTGTTGCACAGTGATGGCAACTCCCCAAAAGTTTAATATAGTTCAAGCATAACCTGTCTTTATTTCCATAGGTGAAAATTAAACGGGATGCTGCAGCAGCTGGATTTCACATGCACCTGATCTGTGACAAGGCCGGACTCACCAATTATCTTCAGAACCAATATTTGGGTATAAGAATGAAGTGCAAAAAGCGTATTAAATTCAATGGCTTAAAACCAGCGGATGCCGCATGCCTTGCCCAGGGCCCTGCGGCCTCCACAGGCCCTTGCCCACCGGCCAAGGGCCTCTCTGGACCCCACAGCACCTCCACCTCGCCTCCACCACTTGCTGGACAGGAACTGGGCAGAAGTCCTGTCAGGATCCTCTTGTATTTCCAAAACAAACAGGAAACAGTGGTTTTGCGCCCATGAGGCAGCTGGAAAAGAGAAGTTCCTCAGCACAAAGAGGAGCCAGAGAGTAACGTAGAGACTTCAGCGTATCTTTGTTCTCCGAATTACAAGCGTTACAACATGCCCCAAGGCCTGTGCCGGGAAATCCTCCCGCCCCGAGGGCTACAACCTCCCCCACCCCGAGGACGCCCGGCGCCGCCATGTCACCGCCGGGCGGCCGCGGCGCCAAACCCTACCCCTTCCCCATTGGGTGTCCCCGTCGCCATAGCAACAAGCAGCGTAGAGGCGGGTGCGGGCAGCCGGCGTTCCCCTATCGAACGCGCCCTCGAGGAGGATCCGCGCTCTGATTGGTGACTGTCGTAGCGCGGTAACGAGGGGCGGGCCGTTCCCCCCCCCATCCGCTACCTCCTCGGGTTTCCCTTCGCGATGGGGGGGGACCCGCCTCCTCATTGGCTGCTGCCGTTGCCCTGGCGACGGGAGGACGCGGCGCGGCCTAGCCGGGAGCCGGAGCCTGCCTTGCGGGAGGCCCGGGAGCTATGGCGGAGACCGGCGTCCTGCTGACCAAGGAGCCGGTGCCGCAGGCCGTGCCCGCCTCCCACCTACCCATGAAGGTGTGCGAGGTGGCGCTTAACACGGGGCCCCACTCCTCCAGCGGCCTGGCCACGGCCGGTTTCCGTACTGCCAAGTACTTGCCCATCGAGTGGCACCAGAGCAACTCCGATCTGTACCACAAGGCCTTGGCCGGCTGTGAGCAGGCCGAGCGCGGCCGGGCCGAGGCCAAGGAACTGGCCGAAAGGGCCGCTGCCACCGCCCAACACACTCAGCAGGTTTCCACGGCCGCTCTGGGCCAGCGCCTGCGGGACATACACTTCTGGAAGGCCGAGGTCCAGAAGGAGATCGAGGAGCTGGATGCCGAGACCGGCCTGCTGACAGCCCAGAAGCTGCGGCTGGAAAGGGCGCTTGATGCCACCGAGGTGCCCTATGCCATTGTTACCGATAACCTGCAGTGTCGAGAGAGGAGGCAACCCCCGGACCTGGTCAGTGATGAGGTAGAGAGAGAGTTGCTGAAGGTGAGCAGGACGTTGGGATGTTAAGGGTTGTTGGCAGCCCTCTCTTATTGCTGCTTTGGTATCAGAATTCAAAATGATGAACAGCTTGGTCTGTAGGTGACAACTGCAGCTCATGAAGGTATCTTCTAGCAATGCATAGAGGCCTAGTGCCCCTTCCTGGCAGCCTGGACTCTGTCTGTCGCTCCTAGGTTTATGAAAGATTGTTTAAAATTCTTCCCCTGTTTTTTAAAAAGTATTTAAAATCACATGAGTATGACTAGAGGAGACCAGATCCCCCCTCTCAGACCAGATCCAAACAAAATCAAAACAGAGGTTTCCTGAACCAAGATGGGCATCCTGTTCTAGCATTAAACTTCTTCCAGCCTCCACTTAGCTTTAAGTCCCCTCACCTCTGCAGGTTACACTTCCAAAATGCAGTACCCAATAAGCAGACTGTTCAGGCCAAGTGAAATGCTCCTTGCCTATTTCCACACTCAAGCTGTCCTAAATCTGGCAGTCTCTGACATCACCTTTTACTACTGAGTCTGACGCTGTAGTCTTGCCAAGGTTCACGACGACATGCTGATCCGACACAAACAGTGTCTCCACACAAACCATCATTTTAAATGTCCAGGACAGTAGAATGAACAGTACGATGTAGTCATGTGACACCTGCATGAGGTGATAGCTCCAGGTAAGCAGGGGGGGCACAGACAGATGGTATTTCTGTCAATGTGACTTCAACAAAGCTGAGACTCTCCTGAAATTTGCTTGATCCTTTTCCTCCCATAGAGGACTCTTTATTCCAGCTGACACTTTGTTATCTGTCACTGAGATCCAACACCGCATGTAGATTGCCTTCAAAGCTGATGTAATTATTGTGGCTGCAGATGTTACAGAGAGCAGATTCTGAGTCATTTTTCATTCTGGAATGATACATATTCTAGTGCCCCACAAATAAATTAATGGTTATTTGCCTGCAGCTTCCAATATACTGTGAAAGTTGATTCATGATGACTTACTGATTAAACCAGATGATTAATATTTGTTGTTAGAAAAATATTGAAGAGACTTCCATAGTTGATGGCATGATAGTATTTAGTATGATAGTATTCAGCAATATTTTGAGTAGGAATTATGTACAATTGCTGAACTGTAATCAATATTTAAGAGGTTGTTCCAGTCAAAAATATAAACATGTGAGAGTTAGTGCATAGGATATTTCAGTGTGCAAATTGTTACAAAATTCAGATTACAGGAAAGAAATTGTTTTTCATCAGCTGCTGATGTTTTAGAGAAATCATGACATGTTAGATTTACCCCCAAAAATCATCTTCTGGCAGGATTTCTCTCCTCTATTTCTTTCCTCCTCATCTCAGAGAATAGTTTGTTCATTGCTCAGAAGTCCATCTGCTGCTGCTGTTGCTAATTCTTCACCTGAAATTGTGATTGTGTGCTTGTGACGACAGACCATCAACAGCCAAGTAGGATGTCATCAAAAAAGTATGGTATGAGTTCAGATGAGGCGTGTATACCAGCAGCAGATGGACTCTTGAGGAATGAAGATTTTGTTGCCATGCCAATGACCTTTGCAGTGCAGAAGGAAGAGGACTATATAATACCAGAGGAAATCCTTCTCATTTTCACAGAGGAATAGATTTTATGGCATGAATGTTTGCAAATAGATGTTAAAATGTACCCTCTGTGGCTTTGCCAGCTCTTTAAGCTGCAGCTATACTCTATACCTCTTTCAGGGCAAGAAATCAGATGGTACCTTGTATTTCTTACTCTCTCCAAGACTGGCTAATAATTCTTGACACTTAGAGCTGCTCTTCAATGAATTCTGACTGTTCACTGTGCAGATTTCCAAGTTAATGGCCCAGTTCGCTCATAGCTCTGTGTTACAAGGTTTGCTTATTTGGAGGAGCTATGGAAATTTTATCACTAAAGTACTGACATACTTTTTCTGAATGTTGCTTACTTGTACAGTCACTTTCTAATCTCAACTTCCTTAAGAAATGATAATGCAAGGGAGATCAGGAGTAATTTATTCTCTTCCCATGCAAAAACTGAATAAAAGAAGAAAAAGTTTCCAAGTCAGCAGTGTTAGGAAACAGACATTCTTTTCCTTGCAGTTTTAATTACACAGTTAATTGATATTCTAGGGCATTTTCCTTCCTTTGAAATTCTGCCTCTCCTACTAACAACCAGGCTTGTGTTGGCATCATTCTCTGGTATCTTTGCCATGTTCCTGCCAGCTCCCATGGACCGGTGCGTGGGGAATCTGCAACTGGAGGAAGAGCATGTCTGGACAAGGGACTACCTTTCACATAGTCATGGAAAACCTTTCCATAGGACATAGGTTTTACTCCTGCTTTCAGCTTTCCACAGCAATGGAGAACATTCCCCAGTTTCCAGAGCATCCTGCCAAGATTACCACCTTTCAACAGCCCCCTGGCAGGTGACATTTAAAAAGACAACATCAAATACACATATACAAGCAGTTTTGAACCTCTGCATGTAATTGCACTTTTTTATCTGTTCAGTAGGAATGACTTCAGATGACTCACAAAGAAAACAGAAGTATCTGTGATGAAGGTTTTACGCATCCAGATAATATTTGGGGTTTTCCTATTTTTTGGCACACCATCTATTTCTTTTAGGGAGTTTTGGTTCCGATTCATCAGTCCTATTAGCTTTGTGGCATGGAGTCATATGTAGATCACCTATTGTGACACACACCACCACTAAATAGGCACTGCTGGAATAAGGGATGAGGGTATTTAAGTGAGAGCTCCTCACATGCATAGTAAAATCAGCTGTTACTCAGAAGTTCATTGACTCCACTTAACAGCTTATTCATCTTTTCTTAATGCAGTTCTGTTTAAGAAAAAGAAGTGGAAGGACACAATTGTTGCTGTAATAAAGAAGGATATTTGATGACTAAAAAGAAGATAAAATCTCTCAAATACAATAATTGTATTTCTTTGTGCTGCTGCCATAAAAAGCAGTACATGCATCTGGTTTGTATGAGGTTTTTGACTTTCATAACCATATGACGTCTCCTCTGAATCCCTTCTGCATCAATTTAATGACAGTTTAGTATGTTTAAGTGCACGCACTTAATATTGAAAATGTAAGCCCTAGCAAAGGACTTGCCTCATGATGGCATACTGTCAATAAATCATGTTTCAGCTGCATTTCAAGGTTATTTTCACATGTCCAGTGTCCAGACTCATTAGCTGAGTGCCAGATATGACTTTGGAATAAGTGGATGTACTTACATTTATGCCATTTTTTCACCCTAGACTCAGAGTGTTGATTTGTTGTGTGTTTGCTTCAACAATGAAGTCAGCCCCATCTATTCCCTGATGCTGAAGACAACGGCATTAGCCAAGATCCTGTCAACTGTGTAAAATTAAAGTTTAAAAAAGTGGAGAAAGGATACATATGTATGTATTCCTGCTAACTGCAATAATGGGGCAAGAAAAACAAGAGAATGCCATTTCCAAACACTGATCTGTAGCTTTGCCGAGTGAACCAGTGCACAGTAGGACAGTCCTGTATATAGACAACTCAGTTAAGAGTGTGGTGCTTATTTTCAGCATCTGCAGATCGTGGATTTTGAAATGACTGTCAGAGATCAGCAGGGAAAAAGTCAGTCATAGAGCTGAGATTTTGAAGACTCTTACCTGCTTTCACTCCCAGCTGTAATGAATAACAGTCTGCCTGTTACACGGTGTTTGGGGGTCTAATTCTAGTGAGATCTGTAAGCTAGCTTGCTTTTATTTGCTGTGCTGATGTGTGGGACATCTGGTGTCATGTTGTTAGTGATGGATAGATGCAGCTGGATTTGTAATCAAGGGTGATTGCACAGCCTCTCTCACTGGGTTCCACCAGTTCTTCTTAGCTGCTCTCTCACTGTGTCATTCCGGCCCAGGGTGCTGTATTTAGACATTGCTGACATCTGCAAGTCACTGATGTAAAAAGACAGGCAGCAAAACCCCTGAATTTGTAAATTCATGGAAGGCACAAACATCTGCTCTTAAACGTTTTCTTTGCACCATTAATTAGACACTTACAAAGTCATGAACTGGGATGGTTTTATCACTAGATTCGAGGAAAAGCCGACTTATGCATCATAAACATTAAATACTGTAATAAAATAAATGGCATGCTAAACTATAAAATGTTCTCTCCCTGTTAATTGACAACCATTTATAATAACAGAGGTTTATTAGTAGTATTAACTGTGGAGAAGACAGCTGAAAAGAAGCCAAGATCATTTCAGATTTGACAGTATTTCATTTTAATAGACAGCACATGAAGACATATATGGGAAAAATAAGGAGGAAAAAAAGACATTTCATCAACCAAGTCCTCTCGTGAACTGAAGAAATGCAAATCTCGGTTAATGTTGTCCTCTGAACCAAAGATGCCGCTAGCAACTGAAACTCTTTCATGTGCTTTTCCTCTCTTAGCACAGACTGGGCCTTCAAATGAATTACCAACACAATCCTGTGCACACACCAATAAAGGTCATCTATTCTGCCACTTGCTAAAACCCAGATCTAACCCCAGGATTTTAATGTGGAATCACCCACATTTTTATGGCTGAAATCACAAAGCTGGGGAGAGCTCTGCTCCAGGCTGCAGCTCTCTCTGCCATGGTTGTTGATGGAATTTACTCTGCAAAGAAAATGTGAAGGAGCTGACATGGCATTTTTTAAGTCCTTGACATGGTGTATGAGATTCCCAGCTCCTGCTCTTCTGCAGGCAGTGCTAGCTGGCAGGCGTTCATGCAGTGTGCACCTTCTCCCACACCGATCCCATGAGCCAGCAACAGCTATGGGATTGTACCACGATGTCGAACAGTACAGCCAGGACTGAGGGACCTAGACCAAAGGATCTTCATCTTCAACCTAGTGCCACAGCTACTCCCAGCCATCCAATCTGACTTTTTGACTGTTTTAAAAGTTAAGACAAACCGTTTAGTAGATAAGCATTGAAAATTCATTGTCATGTGTGCCTGTTTATTCACTCTAACTAGTCTTAGACTGCCATTAATTATGAGAACTGCATCTTCCATTTTAAATGACATATATGAAAGCATATCTCCTCAACAGGGAATGCATTTTGAAATTTTATTTTAGGTCATTCAACAGGGGAATTGTTTATTTTTGCATTATTTCACTCTTTACATGTGAGAGACCTTAATTGCTCAAGGAAGGCTTTTCTTATTTAAAATTGTGCACATTACTCACAGGAAACTGGTTGTCTCTTTATTTACATGGACATTGACTACCCAACACAAAATATTTACACACAATTACTATAAATGTAATTTTGAGTGCTGGATCTTTCTAACCCTTTAAAATCCTTTTGGACTTTAACTTTGACCGCTCAACCATTGTAATACTTTCTCCCTGCAGAAAGTGAGTCTTCGTTTTCTCACAGTTTGTAAAATGGTACCTTCAGCTATGTATGTATTTTAATTGTGCTCTTTTAGAGCATTAAGAATAGTATTTTCTTTTGAACCATGATTGTTCTTTTCCATTTAGAATAAAATGATCTTTTTTTATGGTCCCTGGTGGTTTCTTATGATGGAGAAACTGACACTGCAGGGACATACACACTCATTTATTTGTCAAAACAGTACAAAGATCAACGAGTGCCAGCAGTGTTCTGGGAATAAAGTTTATTAGTAAGTATATACTCCCTTAGCTGTCATTGGATGACTGTCATTGATGTAAACCAGCAAAGTTAATTAGGAGTTTTTCATATACAAAAGCTCTTTTTAATATCTGAGCCTCAAATATTAAATTCTTTTAAATAATAAAAAAGAAAATGCTTGCTGGACTGGCTTTTATATAATAATATGAAATCACCAGGTCAGTAAAGTCATTTCATAGAGCATTGATAGTTAATCCCTAAAGCAGCATTACTGCAGTTGAAAATGAACACCGGGTACTTTTTGTTCCCCAAGAGTTTATTAGTAAGTATGGTCTTTTTTGGTTTATCATGTTTGTGTTGAAATGAACATTCCTCCTAAAAACAGCTTGAGCTCAAACTTCAGACATTGGCTTCATTACCAAGGTGAGGCAAATCTTTGTGACTATGAGCAGTCACTGTCTTGCAATTCAGAGGAAATTAACCCCTCAAACAACATCACATACCTGAGATAATTCTGCAGTCCTCAATACTGTCCATCACCAGAGGCAAAATGAGTTCTGGAATAAACAGATCTAATAAAAAAATCAAAGCTGTGAGTGTCATTGGGATTATATTATGACAGCTTTCCTATACCTGCTGAAGCAGACCATAGCTGTTTAAATCATAGAGTAGTAACTTCTATTTTTAGTTAATACAAAGCATTCAAAGGAGGCAGGCCAACTAGAAGATTGTGATACTGCCTCTCCTTTCTGCTAAACAGCATCTTATCACCAAACTGTATTTTTGGAGATCTGCAGGAATCTGGTGGGAAGCCTCTCCCTTGCATACAGATAAAACACTTAGTACAGAAGGCGGCAGCAGGCTCTGAAGGACTGCAAGGACTCTGCAGGTTCTGGAAGCCAATGTCTTGCCAGAGAAGCTGATCTGCTATATCACATCCCTGTGCAAGGCAGCAGCCTCTGACATCATGAGTTTGTGCTTGCAGGGCAGTGTCCTGCTCAGTTTTAAAATGGCACCTTGTGTTTGTGCAAGGCAGTGACTCTGGTCTCCTGCTGAGCATGATGCTGTTGCCTTATTTTTCCCTACTTCAAGGCTGTGCAAGTAATTCAGATGTTCTGTTTAATCTGATAGAGCATAGATATTTTCATAGAATACACATTCAGTATGAAAATAATGAATGCCCAGGTTTCAGAAGTATTCCAAGTATTGCTGCCGCCTTAGACTTAGAGCTGAGTTACCTCGGTATTGGCCAGCTCCTCGGAAGACCATGTCTTGCAGTAATAGGGTAAGAGTGGGTAATGAGCAGAAGATTTAAGTATTTATCCACAACCATTGAAATTAAATTGCTCTGCAGGGTAGTATGTATTACTCTGGATATCACAGAAGTCTCAATGTTTTATTTAGGAAGATGAACTTATCAGAAATATCCAGGAGCTTTTGAAAAGAACTTTGATGCAAGCTGGCAACCAGATGCGGTAAGACATTTTTCACAATACCTTAGTAGCTAATTTATATAGCCAAATATTTCCTGGCATATAGTGGTGCAATGCCCAGGGGATAAAGATCTTACCAATGCCATGCTTATGAGCTATGGGAATTCCATTTAAACCTGAAAAGAGGTGCTCAGTGATGAAACTTCAGGATTCTCAAGTAGGGTAAGGTAAGAGAAGAGCCCTGCTCTAAAGTCATGCTTTATATTTTGAGTCCTGGTTTCTAGTCTGTGTATTCAGTTCTCTAATTTTCCAACACTAAACTGAAGTGCAATAAAAGTATTATCTGGATATCACTCTACCTTGTTACACCTTGTGCAATATTTGTAGTATAGGCTCTTTTAAAATAATTCATCTGATCAAAGGACCTTTTCAAAATGAGGTTTTTGCCTCCAGATGTCAGCATGAACTTAAAATACAAAACTTCCCTCAACCTTCTGTATCAGTATGGATGTTCATTGCATTTCTAAATATTTGCTTTTAGTTTATAATAAGACCTTTGGAAAGACGTTACCTGAATCCTAAGGTGTATCAGTATGAAGGAGTTAGCTGGAAACCTTGATATTTTAGGTTTTAATTTTTTTTTTTTAATTTGCTCCAATTTGTGCTATTCTACCAGATAAAATGAAATATTGTTTTTAGAAAGAATGTCTAGAAATGCAAAATAATTTGAAGTAGTTCTGTTACATCAGTTAGAGTATGAGGAGTCTACTGAGTTCAGGCTTCGCTTTTTATAATTGTTTTAAGATCGTTTTAAGTACCATTTAGTATCATGGGCTTGCAGAGTCGTCTTAATTCCTGATGTGAGAGTGACATCTGGTGTTAACAGTTGATAACGACCCACTGTCTTTTGTAATCTGAACTCATTCTAATTAATTGGGTGACATGTGCCTCATTTAATTGACAACAAAGCATCAGTTTTAACTCTGAATATCATTGTATTTGTATCTTCCAAGGACAAATTACACTGTCTGCATGCTACAGTTTTTGAAGGGCTAGATAGGAGGGCTCGGAGAAAGACGAGGTCACTCTGCAGAGGTCTTAAATTTGCATCATGCTCAATATATTCGTGAAAGAGGAGGATGGGTCTTCTACCAGCACTACCTGATGTCTTATCATGGGAAGAGTGTTCTGTTGGGCAAACCTCCTACCTATTCTCCCCTTAATAACTGCAGCTGTTGCCACTATTGAAGAATTCCTCTGTGTTTTGGGATTATTATGTAAAAACCAAAGTCCAACGACTCCTTTGTCTCAGGCTATGAGACCTCTCAGCCTTTAGTAGGCACAGAACAGTACTGAAGGTCTAGGATAGTGGTTAACACATCAGGCTTACTGTCCTACTAGCAGATAGTTGTGGGAGAGTTTGGTTAGGATTTTTCAAGACAAAAAGGAAAGCTTGCTCTTTGAAAAACAAAGTCTCAGAGCCTAGCTTCACAAATGTCTGTGATAGTTTTAATTGTATTGTTTTCCACTAACAGTGTGTGATAATAATGACTTTCCAGGTTAAACCGAGATCACAAAGAGGTTTGTGAAATGGACTGGTCAGACAAAATTGAAACGTACAACATTGATGATAAATGTGGAAGATACAGTAACCAGAGCACCAACATCCAATTCCATCCTAGTTCAGTGAAGTTTGAAGAGAGGTGAGTAGTTACTGTCATTATCCTCCACAAATAACCCTGGTAAGATACAGTACATCCTTTGTGTTGGTGAAAGCTGTAATGCTGCTCTGAATTAAAGGTGTGATTGCTGCATCTTTGGACATACAAGTCATAGCTTTAAAATAGCTACATGGATAGTAAAGGCAGCGCTACCATCTCAGCATGGCATACCACGGATGGCAAAGTTGGTTTACTATATGCAACCTGAGGTTGTAGAAGTTTTTTCTTGGAAATAATTGGCTTTATACTTTTCAAGGCTGATATAAATCCTGTTGAGACTTACCATTTGACATCGGCAGGCATGATGTTCTTTCAGGAAAGGCAAGCACTGCTTCCTGTATAGAGAGAGTATTACTATTACAATAAATCTTGCTGCTTCCCCCTCCCTTTTCAGGCAGTGTTCATATGATGCAATGTCCCAAGTGCTACGTAATTCCTTCTGCTGCTTAACATGGCAAAATATAACCAGAGATCTTGTTTCTTTTTGTTTCAAAGTAGACACAGACTGTAAACCTTATATTCACATGTTTATTTGCTGGTGACTTAATTGCTTGTGCTTGTACAAAAAGTATGTGTATACTTTTTTTGTCTTAATAGTATTAGCTAAAGGTGGAAGAAATTTGGATGATTTTGTGTCATGTATTACTTTCCTGAGAAGCAACAAGATGAACAAGAGTTTATTAATTTTATAAAGGATTAGTCTTCTTCCTTCATGGTAAGTCTAGACTGCATACAAAAGCAAGAACAAATAAAGGTTGACAACACTTTTGCAGGGAGATAACTAGCTTCGGATTGTCTTCTTTAGTGCAACTTGAACAAAAGAGCAAGGTTCCTATTTGTGTGCCATTCACCTCTTCTTCCAGTGCCTCAACACCGGAGACATGGGCCAAGCTCAGTCATGACAACATCTATAGGGCAGAACGAGAAAAACTGGCTTCCATCAGTCTTCGTGCCTTGATGGACAATATTCTTCATGACGTATCTGAGGACCTGAGGATGCAATTTGCATCTGTTAATGAGGCTTTTGCCAAACGCTGTGAGGAGCTGGATGATGCAAAACACAAACTAGAGCATTATTTGAAAAAAGTAAGTGTTATTTTTTGAATGCTGGCTACCGGTGTGATAGTCTCTTTTGAGAAGATCATAGTAGATTTATCCTCTAGAAAAAAATGTCTTGGTCCATGTCAGGTATCGAACACTATTTTATGTCAGCTTAGTATCTGATAAAAGTCCTCAGAACTAGATTCTGGCTCCAATTCAGCTTTTTCTGCTATCTGTTGTGCTTCCCTAAACGAGAGATGAGCGTACATATGAAGAAAATTAAATACTTACTTCCATGCCTTGCTGAGCTAAAACCTAAACTTGTGTGATCAAGGAGCTGATCTTTGAGCCAGGATTCCCAGGCTAGCCTGATTATCACTTTTATGGAATGAAAGCCATGTTGTGCTGCAGTAGTATCAGCAGCAGCAGTTCCTGGCAAGGGACGAGAGGTGTCTTCAGCCTCGGCCCCTTCTCCAGTGTAGAGCAGCTCCTACTTCAGTGTTAGGACATTGGCAAGTGTGGAAAAAACAGTCACTCCTTAGCACCTGTTAGGTAATGACAGCTGTGTAGACTTTATTTTTTCCTTGTCTGTCAGTGGGCATGAGGGAGAAGGAATTCAGAATTTCCTGTCTTTTCCATTCTCTTCACTAATGCCAGAAATCCATGCATTTCGAAGCTGATCAGCACTTCTCAATCTCATTCAAAATAACTTGAATTTTTCTTGGATAATTTACAGTTTAAAATTTACAATTAAATTTCAAGCAGTTCACAGGGGTGAGATGTGTTATCAGAAGACATGGAAGAGTTTTCAAACATGCTGCAGAATATTTTATGCTTCTTTTTAGACCAAAGATCAGATTCTCAGTGTAGTAGTAGAAATAAAGAGGTCAAAACCACCTTTGTACTTCTATTTCTTCTATGTTCCAGCCAAATAGGAAGTCAAAACTATAACTGATTCACTAGGACCATGAACAGATGTATAGCATGCACAGCGACAATGCATATCGTTTTTTAAACAGTTCTTTTTCTTGGGTATCCTCTTTAGATTCTTAAGGAGATTGGAGATCAAGAAGCTGACATTGCTGCTCTCAAACAAGCTATCCAAGACAAAGAAGCTCCAATGAAAGTTGCTCAAACAAGGCTGTATGACAGGTCTTTCAGGCCCAATGTAGAGCTCTGCAGAGATGAAGCACAATTCAGGTAAACACTATTAAACAAGTCCTCCAAGGTGTCCATTCTATCCAGAAGTGATGTCAGACCGTTTTTGCACTTTTTACTGGCAAAACATAACCTTTAGCTTTTACTACTAGGTTTGATTCTTATATAAGTCAGCAATAATTCAATTGACTGAAATCACTGTGAGGAAAATATCATTTTAACCTAATGTATTGACAAACAGAAAATCTATAGACTCAACTCTGCCTTTTGTCTCTATGCTTTCTTCTCTGAACTGTGTGGTTTCTTTTTTATTTAGATGATACAAAAAATCTGACAGCATGAGGATCACTTGCAACTTTTTGCTGTTTGCAAAAGTTCACCACAAGGTGGACTATGTGCCAAATGAATTAGACTTCAAGTGCTGAGAATGTAAATGGGCTCATATACTCACAGTCTGAGATAAGTCCTCAGTACTAACAAGCACTGGGCTGGTGGCATTTGATTTTCAGTAATAATCCGGTTTAGAACTGGAGGTCAACAAATCCTTTCAAATTAAAGGTCTGAGTGTCACATTTGTCAGTTTTGATCTCATTATAAGCTTTGTAATTGATTCTCCTCCTTCACATTTTCCTACCCTTAGGAAAAGTGGGCAATCAGCTTTTGCAAGCTCACAATATCCTTGTAGCAAAGGTGCCTAACATTCAAAGCCAATATACTGCTCGTTGAACAGTGAGGAAGAAGTTATAGTTAATCCAGATGCTTTATACCATCTCAGGCACACTCATTTAAGGTCCTGATTCAGCAAACCATCCATGTGCAAGCTTTTCAGTATGTACATTGCCTTTAATGGGATTTAAGGATACATGCAAGTCCTTTGCTGAACGGGCATGTGTTTAATTGCCAGGCTTATACTGTTTGGAGTTACTCAGTTCGCACAGCACACAGGAATCTTGTTTTTCCAGGAAGTAAATACGTGCCTTCTCTGCAGGAAGATTGCAGTAAAGCACCTAACCCCCACTGACTTTTAGTTGAAATGATGTGCTGCTTTAAAAATGGTTTGCTGCTTTTTTTTAAAATGATGTGCTGCTGCTTCTTTAAAAGCTTATATGCTTTTAAAGTAAAGACTGTTTTCTGATCTCTGGTGCAAGTATCATCTTTAATACTTGAGTTTTATACCAGTGACAGATATCAAAAACCCAGCTTAACAAAATGCTGATCCAGTCAAGCTGGGTGACTTATCTAACAATTTTGTCCTATAATTCTTAGCACAAGTGTCCCACGCAGTGGGAGGAGGTGAGGATGGATAGTTCCACTGCATTTCGTGGCAAAAGACATTCTTGGTGCTATTTAAATCATGGGAGACTTCTGTACAGAAACTGTGAAAGTGAACTCTGCTTTTGACCAAGTATGTAGGACCTCTCTGAGGTCCTTTGTTGTTGATTATTGTGATTCTATAGCTGTTGATCTTTATTCCCATTACAGTTCATATGTCTTTTTGAACACTGACTGGCTTCTCTTTTTTTATTTACTTAACATAATTTTTATTACTTAACATAATTCTGTTCAGGTTGATTGGTGAAGTTGAAGAACTAAACGAGACCATTGAATCCCTGAAGAAAACACTGTTGGAATCTGAACAGTATCTGAGGAACCTGGAAGACACACGGATGAATTTAGAAAAAGAAATAGCAGTGAAAACAAACAGTATTTTTATTGATAGGGAAAAGTGTATGGCCCGCCGCACACACTACCCTGATGTTCTTAAATTAGCAGGTTACCAGTAGTAATCTCTGTCCTAACTATGCAAACTGTGGAAGAAAAATGTAGTCTAGAATCTTTCATATAAAATACATGGATAATATTATACACAGAAGTACTGTATTCACTGTATTTTCTTCTATTTGGGTTTAAATGCATTAGTATAGTATCATGGTAGGCTTTGAGTCTTGCCTTTAAAAGTACTGTAAAACCTTGCCTATAAAAGTATAGTGAGTTTAAAACACAGCTTAAAGGTAGTTCATTGCATCTAGAATGTATCTATATCATATATGCATAATTTGCACAGTATGCGATATTTGGGGTTTCACCCTAATAAGTGAATATGTTGAGTGAATATGTATTATGAATAATAATAATATACACAGATGTAGATATAACATTTATAGCTTGCTAGCAGTTTCAGGGAGCCTGAAAGGAGAGCAATAAAACTGCTTGCCTGACAGAAGATCACATGATCAGCAAGGAAACAGACAATAGACTTTTAAGCTGCTCAAACACTATTAGTAAAAAAAAAAAAGATTGCACAGGTTAGATGACAATCTGCCTATTGGCGAAAACACTTCCAGGCCATGACACCTGTTTAGGTAATCTGAAAATGAGTCCAGGGATTTTTAACCTTCAAGTCAATAAATTTAGTTTTTTTTCAGGAAAGAAAACCCCTAAACAGCTTGTGAATAGCAATTGTGACTTTCAACTTAAGCAGTTGGATGTTGAATTGAGCTCTTGATCTGTTCCAACTATTCCCTGGAAGCAAGGCATGTGTTTGAACTATTACCCATAATGGAGAACACATCAGATTCATCTACTCCAGCAGAGCAGTGTAACAAATGTCATTCATCCATTAGCTTAGTAGGCCACTTGGTTAAATATGTGACGCGTCAAAAAAGGGGAAAAGATGACACAGAACAGAATTCCATTATGGTTTCCTGTATTACAGTTTTTTACTTTTAAAAAGCAGCTGATCAATGAAAGAAAAACAAACTCAAAAAGCAAAACACAAAAAAAACCCTAGCCAGTGTGCATTTGTGAGTAGCCCTGCTCTGTTAATCAGACAGGAGAGGCTATTAGCCTATCTGTTTTTCTCACAGACAGCTATTTGTATTATCTTAACTCAGGATGTGCAGAGCACTATTCAGCAATTGCCCTCCTGCTAAAAGCTGCTACCATTTCTTTGAGAACCAGCTGCGTCACTGAGGGCTTTTGATCCAAGCCTCTATTTTACAGGCTTTGTGTTCAAGAGTTTTGTTTTGCTTTTTTAATAATTTCCTCCTCATGATTATATTTTTATAGTCCAGATGTTGAATACTTATTAGAGAGAAATGGCATGTTGATTAAAAAAAAAAATGTGGCTCTACTGTGCTTTTCTGCACACAGAATATATAACAGTTGCTATAGATTATTTCTGTAGACTGAGAACATTCTCCTTTATTGTATCATTCTTAAAACACCTTCAGCACCTTTCTTGTTGGCAGCACATTCTAGCCTGTTCTTCATGCTGAAATCTTGCAGCCTAACTGGTGGATCACACACCTTGTGTGCAGCTACACCACCGCGCAGTTGTGTATAAAACTGGCTTTAGCTGCAACAGAAGAATAAAATGCTTTAAAGGGTGTTCTGTTATTCAGAGCTGTGGTGTTAAAAGAGTTTTGGTCATTTAGCCCCAACCTCTAGACACTGCTGCTTGTTTGGTCGCATGTACATCTGAGCCAGGCTTTAGACTAATGGGAATATTCACAGAAACCTTTCAGAAAGTACAAAAAGGAGAAACATGTTCAAATTAACCTTACTCACCCACTAAAGAAAAAAAAAGTGGAATCAAAGTGGAATTTGGGTTATGATTATGGCAGATGGGATGAGGAGAATATGCAGTCCAGGACCCAAAATTATTATTTTGATTCAAGAATTTTGCATTAGAGAGGGGAAAAGCGCTGTCATCTTCCCTGAGACTGTGCTGAGTATAAATAACCTTATGCTCCATATTGGGTTGTAAATGGGGCTTTCTCTAATTAAAGCCTATCAGTTCAATTTACATTTGTGAACTAAATTAGTCTGCCCTTGCTTTAGGCCAATCAAGGAAAATCCTGCCCTGGTAAACCTAATACATTGGCAGGAGTGTAATCACTGCCCTATTCACATGGTAAAAGATGAACACTAGCAAGTTGGAAGAGTGAGAATCAGATGGAATAGCTTCAAGTTTCAGTAATTATTTTCTCTTTAATTACTGATTTAAAAATAATAATAATTAAAGCCACTGCTCCAGCAGTGTAAATATGAGGTTTTTTTCATAATTCATTGTTAAGTTGAGAATTTACCAGGAAATATTTTAAAGGATATTTTAGCTGGCTCTAATGTCAACTAGGGTCACAGGTGAGCTATAGCTTCCAATTGTCTTGTGCTCTACCTGCTAATTTGTATGAAAAGTGTGGACTTTTTTGACTTAATTAGGAATTTTTTGGTTTATTATCCTGAGAGATTTCTGATTATGAAGACAAGGTTTCATTTCTGGAAAGTCAGAGTTTTCTCATCTGCTTACAGGTAGAGGAAGGAATTAATGGTGTGATAAATGATACCTTAGAATGCCTGGTACAGGGACTTCAGGAAAAAACAGGAGTGAAGACCCATTAAAAACTTATTTGTTACTTAAGAGCAGATGACATTCTGTAAGGGGAGCAAAGAAAGTTACAGAGAAATGGGAGATAATATTTGTGTAGTAGTTTTATCAGGAATAATTGATTTTCTCTAAGACTGAAGCTTAGAACAACTGTCTAATAATTTCAGCCTTGTACCATGTCACAGGTCACTACAAAATTTAGTCTCACAGCGGCAAACACCAGCACCGAGATGCCCAGGTGAGATTTTTCAGAATACTCTGTCTCTGCTTTTGGACCCCTGACACATGGTACAAACAAACCCTGCTTAAAAAATTGATCTTTAATTCAGTCTATGAGGTAAATAGCTGCAAGGACAGCCTTACTGGCTGGCTCTTAAAGAAGAGATCTGAACATGGGCAGTTTTTTGTATTGTTCTTCAAGATTCTGTTTGAGGTAATTTGCAGCATAATTACAAAGTCACCCACAGAGAAATGAAAATTATTTTTAAATCTTTTCCTGAGCAATTTTTTCAAGTAATTTCTGGGTAGTCTCTTAGTTCTGCTGGCCCCTCTAAGTAAATTGCATCCCAGTATCAGTCTTAGCAGTAATAAAAGTCACAGTAACAACTTTATGGCTATGTACAGTGCTCATTAGTGTCCTGTTTTATTCCTAGGATGTGTCCGATAGCTAGGTCGCACACTGGGTCCACAGCAGGTGGAGAACAGGAGCAAAGAACATTTAACACAGATCCAAAAATTCCTCCTACAAGGGTCGTTTGCAGGACCATTGCAAGGTTGTTTGTGAGGCTCATTTCCATATATTAGATCCACTTTTCCATGTCCAAAGTGGCAGGGTGGTTTTCATAGCATTGGGAAACAAATCCCAGCTGAACAGGAACGAGGAGAACTGGCTGAATAGCAAAAGGTCGGTGGGGTTAATACATCCACGAACAAACAACCTGAGCTGGACTTGCCATTAATAACACTGGATGTCATTTAGTAACTAAGTAGCATTTCATAAACATATTAATCTTGAAAATTTCTTGAAGTTATTTAGTATCTGCTATTTGTTGTTTGTCCTCCTGTTCAGAGTTTATGTAGATGAAGATAGCAGATACAAAAGAGTTCATGTGCCCAAGTACCCAAGCAGACTCTGACCAATCCACACTGTGAGCAAACTGTACTTTGATCTGTTGTTGTTCAAGCTGTTAAACCAATGCTTAAGCCCACAAATAACCAAAGGGGTTATGAAAGCCTGCAAGGAAGGTTGCCCTCCACACACCACCTTACAGGATCTGCTCGCTCCAAGCTCCTTTGTTGCTAGAGGCTTTGTGCTCTCCCTTCTCTGGGAACATACTCAGAGGAGAACTAGCTTATCTCACCAAAAGTTTTGCATCCAGTTCCTTCAAAGAAAGTTTGCCTGAATAAAGGCTTCAGTGGGACATTTAGTCTGCTCAGGGAACAGGCATGACATCTCGTAATGTCTTCATCGAGGCTAAAACACTCACGATGCACTGGAATGAGAGCTCATCCTTTGAGATGCTGAGTGCCTTTAATTCCCACTACTGCCTGTTGTCTCAGGAGGAGTGATGGCCCCTCAGGATCACATCCTGGCTGCATTCCTCTCCAAATGAGGATCAACAGCCTGTTCCTACCATTTGGTGGGTGACGAATGCAGTTGTTTCTATGACAACCTCACTACCGCACCCTTATTTCAAAAAATCATGTGTACAGGGGAGTATTCTGGTTACTACGACTTGTTACAAGTGCCAGGCACATGCACTTTACTCCTACAAGTTCCTCTTAGGCTTGCCTTAGAAGAAAAAATAAAGAAGGATAGGAAGAGTAAGAAAGTTGAGTATTTAGGAGTAGACAGTAAGAAAATTCCTGTTTGAAGCAAGCCCATACTGATAAATGTTTTTAGACACCTCGCTCCTAAGACAGTATTTCAATCCCATGGGTTTTGCTAGGAATTAGGAAAATTATACTTTTGCACCAGCCGTAGCACTGTTGTGTTGTGAGGAAAATCAGCTGCAGCAGTAATACCCTCTCCTGCAGAGATGGATTTTACCCCAAACGCTAAACCACGGTAACATCTCCAAACTGGGCTCATGGAAGTGTGCCTCAGTTTGCCTGATGTGCAGACCACGCCAGGAGACGCTTTAGTTCAGACACAGTTGCAGGAGTTAGCCTGTTCGCATGGTAGCCTGTTGTTTGGAAATGCAGAAGCATGGCAATTTGGTGGAGAATTAGTCCCCTTTCGTTCCCCCATTTGCTCCTCTTCCCTTATGTCTTGCCATTCAGTTATAGCGAACGTGCTATGTCTCTCCTTGTGATGCTTCTTTGTACATGGAAAGAAACTTGATCTTTTCTCTTTAAGTGCCTTTTAGTATCTATTTGGAGAATGAAGAAGTCAGACCATAAGTCAAGTCTCCATGGAAGAACATCTATGCTCCCCTGAAATGCTGCACCAAGATCTGCTTCAGGAGTGACTGCAGATTCAACAAGCCTGGTCACTCTGAAAGTAAAACAGCAGCAGGAAAGGATGAGATCTTCAGGGTAAGGGCCACAGAGGGTAAACAAAATGATTATTTTAAAAAGAAATAGGAAGATGATGTATTTTATTGCTGATTCTTAGGGGATTTATATAAACATAACGACAGGGAAGAAAAATTGAATGACCTTTTCACACAGTCATGCACAGATAATCAAGAAGACCGAAATGTCCATCACAGGGTAATTTGGGAGATTTAAATAAAAAATCTTCCAGAAAGAAAATAACTCTGAAGATGGGGAGAAATTTCACTTATTTCTTTAAAATCTTGATTGTTTCATCCTTTAAAAATTCATAATGTTGCCAGTGACCTTCTGTGCTAGGGGACAGAGATGTCTTTCAGATCAATGGCTTTGAATTTCTTTAAACCAAAGCAGCACCAAACCATCTGAGATATGCCCAGAAAACACCCTGTCTCTGTTGCTCAGTGTTCAGGGCAACAGGAAACTGCAAAATAGCAAAGGCTGAAACCCAGGTAGCCTGGAAGAGAACAGTACTTGCTACTGGAAAAAAACAACCACAATTTTACAAAGTATGATTAAATATTCCCAGTTCCTGCTAATTCCTCCTGGCTTTCTCGCGGGCACTGACAGGAGCTGGTAGCTCTTTCTGATGCCTTATGGACAGCCAGAGGTCCACAGGCAGCAGTGAACAGCTCTGATCCAGACCTGAGAACACACGGGGCTGTGGGAACCCATCACCTTCCCAGCGCAGCCTGCCTCATGCCGACGACACGAAGCGGAGCAAGACCAGCACTTCTGAGCACCCCACAGACAGAAAATGTCTGGATTTTGCAGACTGAAATCGGTGCTAATGCCGCTGTCCTTCCCAGCACAGAAAGATTTCCTCTCCACAAGCTTTAATGATCCTTTCATCCTCATCTTTTCAACATTTCTCACTTTTTCCATCAGCCTACGTATGAGGAAACACAGAGAGCCAGGAGATGGGTCACCAGACTCCAGGAGAATGTCAATGAGCCACTCAGCTGTCATTCCCCCAGCCCTCCCTCCTGCTCCTTGGTTCGGGATTATATAGATCCGACATGTAGAAGACTGTAGCGCATTTTACTAGCGCAGCCCCAGCATGCGAACGATTACATCAGCTCTGCTGGCATTTACTCAAGCCACGTTGTGCTCCCATGGACGTTTCCCGGCTGAGAACATTATCTGCCCAGTAGCTGCAGGATGAGAGGGTACAGGACGTGGGCTCTCCTGCACCAAGATTCCTGGTGTTTTATGACACCAGCTTTTGCCCAAGGATAAATTCAAATCTATAAAACTGAGGGAGGGATCATAAAGCCTTGTAACTCCCATCCATATGAATCAGTCACAGGCTGCAATCATGAAAGAGCTCTTAGGTCTCTGTAGATATATTTCAAGAGCTGTAAACAAACCACATTGTACCAGCAAAACAAACTCAACCTGTGAGTTGCACGTGGTTTTGGCTTCACCGCCAAAGGACAGGCAGGAGGTGGATGGAGCAGAGAGCAGCCTGTGAAATTGTTACCCTAAAGCTCTCTGGATCAAAGCCAGGCCATCTCCAGAGGGCTGAAAGGCATCAATGCACGTGTTGAAAACTCCTGAGAGGACAGACTGGCAGAGCGGGTGAAGGCAGAGGCAGAGTATGGTGTTCAGTTTGGGATGAAGAGGTGGGGACCCACCACTGCGACCCTTGGTCACCCCAGGGACTCTGGGCAGGACTTGGCCAACACATTCTTCCCAGGTGGGACATCTGCAGGCATCTGCCGTACCTGTGAGGTGCAGAATTTGCCTCCTGGAGGGTGGGAGGCAAAACGGAGCTGCGTGGAGCCGGGTTGGCTGCCTCTGGGTCTCCCTCCCAAGCTTTCTTCCAAACCTTTCCATCACCCCTTGCACACCAGGTGGAAGCCTGCCTAGATGCTGAGCTTTGTTCTCCTGCAGGGTTAATGAATTTCCCATCCTTCTTGTTGAGTTTTCAGGATATTTGAAAGGAGTTTCCTCCAAGGCAGGAGCTTTCCTCCAAGAGGGACTGTGGCCGCTCCTGCCCATCCGTGCTGCCAGTATGAGGGGGTTACTGTCATCCCAGGAAAAAAGACACGGTCCCTGACAATCGTGGGGCTGTACTCAGCTCTTACTCAGCTGTAGCTGCACTTAGCAGGAGCTCTTCTCGCTGTGTAGACGTTTTCCAAAACCCATTAGGAGTCACAGAGGTAACAGAACAATCAAGCTTCGAGTCGGCAGGACTCTCATGGAGCTCAGCAATAGCTGCGTATTGTGGCAACACAGAGTCTAGACCATGAATTACCACCCAAGTTTTTCATTTCATGTCTGTTTAGAAGAGAAAATGGAAAGGGGGACAAGGGGGGGTGGGATGGGGAAATGTAACATAGCTCATTTGAACTGCATTCACAGATTGAGAAAAAATATGGGGTTTGTCCCAGACATGGAATGGCAGAAGAAAGTGACAAAACCACTGAGATTAAATGTTAAGAGCTTTTCTTTATTTGGAAATGTTTGCAGTTTTTCCTTCCTTAACCAGATCTTTTCGAGAACCTATTAACTGGGTGAATCATTACTGGAGGGAATTATCAGCCAGAACTGAGTCAAGACTACTCAGCTGCTCATGGGAGGTGGGATGCAGAGAGCAAAAGGGAGAGGTTACAAATTGAACTGGTAGCTGCTCTTCCCAGAGGAGAAGGCTGGTCAGAGACATCAGTCATACAGGAATAAGGAGGAATCTGTTCATTTTGGGACCATTTCTTCTGCCAGGCGGTGAAATTACCTGCTGCAGCGTGAGCCCACCAAAGCAGCTCAAAGTCCTTTTTCACCCACTTACACGCGCCTGGGTGTTCTTGGTCCCCAGCGGAGCACATCTGGCGACGGAGGAGCCAGCAGCTGTGGTTCCTGAGCTTCCCTGCGTGCCCAGTGCCATGGGGACATTCCGTCCCGGGTGCTGGCACCTGCGGTCCTGGCTGGGGGCAATGCACCGAGCCGCCTGTTGCAGCTTTTGGTGTGCAGACATAGAAGCATCCCCTGGGCTGAAAACTGCAGAGCAGGATTACACATCGAACAAATTGAAATCCACCAAAGTCCTGGGCTGTATTTCCATTTCATACACTTATCCCATAATGATGGAGTGCCTTGTTCAGACGTGGGCTCATGATTAAGGATTGCCTTCAGGCCTTGTAAATAGAAGATCATTTTTATGATTGCCGCAGTGTATGAGCTCTTCATAGGAGAGGCTTTTAAAATCCGAATGGGTTCAAGCATGCTGGAGATTAATGCGGGGCTGTGTGCATCTATCTCAGTCTGCAAATTCCAATTTATTTCTGTAAAGGCCAGTCTGGTTGTAAAACTGCTCTGTGTTTCCGTGAAAGTTGGGGAGACTTTCTCTGCCCATGCACAGTGGTCACTTGTCTGGAAACCTGGCAGCAAGTTACCGTTAAAAGCTGAACAAAGTCTATTGCCAAAAATCAGAGAGCTGGCAGATTTGCTGTAGCGTCTACATGACCGACAAACACAGCAAACAGCTTTTTTACACTTTCAGCAGAGGATTCCTTGTTCACAGGACAGCATCCTCGCATCCCTTCTGGCACGGGGAACCGTGCCGAGTCACAGCGGAGCTTGCAGAACTGCAGAGGCTTCACGGCAGAAGATGGACCAAGGCACCGAGGCTGATGATATTCTTGGAGCAACTTCACAAGAGCTGCCCAAAGCACCGGAGGGACAGTTTTGCCTCCCATGGGCCACCACTACCGAGCGGCTCAGTAGCAGCTTTGCTCGGGAACGGGCTGTAGGCAGCATGCGGCGGGGGGAGCAAACGTCTTCGTTGCTCACATAACATAGACAGGGCTTGTCCTCCCAGGAGACCAGCCTCATTCAACCCCTCTGGCCAAACAAATGTGGAAAATTTCATACAAAAACAAGTAAGCGGCTATAAAAATTTCTCTTATGTCTCTACTGGCTTCCAAAGAAGAGGAGGGCAGAGCTTTGCCGGTGTGGCTCAGTTTAAGCTGAGAGATGGTAAAGCAAGCAAGCTCTTACCTTTAATTACTTTCAGGTTATTGCTTCCTGCCTCCTCAGACTCGTGGGTCTGAAACGGAACCTTCCCAGGGTCTGTGCTCCCTGCCCTGAAACTTGTGCTGGGGAGGATCAAACCTCACCCTCCTCCTGCACCCCTTACTCTGTCCTCCTCCTGGCTGTGGCACTACTATTTGGGCACTCTAGTTATTACACGCTTGTTTTGCTTTACAGGCAAGAATGGTTTTTACAAGGTCTCTGTGTCTCTGGAGCTGATGATGCAAAACTGTATCCAGCTGTCTCCTTCAATAAAATAAAGAATTAAAGCTAGGCAAATCTGATGGTTTTGAAGGCTGTGACAGAGCAGACAGGCATGCGGCAAACACAGCTGGAATTGACTCTGCCAGTGCCGTATCCCGAACTCCCGTGTGCATTGTGCTGCTCCCTCCCCTTCCCACCTCGGGCCAGCCCCGGCACCCAGCAAACCTCTCCCACCCGCATCGGCATCACCTTCTAGGCTGGATCCCTCTAATGTAACTAAATGTACTGCATTATGTGTCCTTATCCTGAGTGTCCTTTAACATGGGCTGAAGTCCCACCAAAATCACTGGGAATTAAGTTCTTTCCTGAATTTTGAATGTCCCATCCAGTGGGACGCAGGGGAGGTACAGCCCAGCCGAGGGAGGGGAGCAGGACTGGCAGCTCCCGGGAAGCGCTGCAGCAACGTGGGATGATTTCAGTGTCTTTCTTCTAATGACTTCCCCGCAAGGTGAAAACCGTGGCAAAACCCCACAGGCACTGAGAAAGCAGGAACGTTTGGAAGTAACCTCATTTACCAGGGAGATTACATTTCTCAGGACTTTTTTTATTTATAAAGAAGTGGCCAGACTGAACGACCTCATGTGCCCAGCCCGGGGTGCACGGGGCACGTCTGTGAAGGCAGAAGCAGGGAGGATTTTTTTTGTTCTAAGGCTGTTCAAAACAGGACACTTATTTACAGCCTTATGTGCCAACATGTTGGTAATCATTACTGTTCATTACCATTAATATAACCCTTTAAATTGGCATCCCATCGTTCTTTTTTGGGTGCAAAGAGGCAACTGGCCCTGGGGATACCCGGCCACGCTGACGACTTGCAGCTCAGGGACCACCCTGCAGAAGGCACCGATGTTTGGAAGCATCATCTCTAATTTTGACCTTTCCTTAGAACACCACCTTGCTGAACCCTTCTAGAATCATTTACGATTTCTAATTACCTTCCTATTTGCTCAGGACAAGTTTTCCCAGAGCTTAGTTCACACCTTGCTCCAACCTTGACCCAGTCTGAGCCACCACCTGCATTTGTCACAAATGTCACCTCCTCCTGTTATCCTAACGCTTCCCCATGGCTGTACTGGTGCTGAAGAAAGGGAAACTTTTCAGTGTATTCAAGAGAGCAACCTTCAGAAATGTGAGCATCAGGCCTTTGTGATTATACACACAGCCTCCAGTTCTCAGTTAGTGTCACCACACAAGATACGTGTATGCACCGAGGTAAACACACTCCATAGTTTTTCTCCTAAACCAACATTAAAATTAAAAGAATTAGGCCTCCCACCACTAAACAGCCTATGTTTAAATGCTTTGCATCTGCTCCAAAATTCCAGCTGACAGTTTAATCAAAGCTCTTACAAATACATTTTCCATGGCTTGCTGCCAGCTCTGATTACTGTCATGTTTTCCTCGCCGCTCATCGCACGCTGCGATGAACTAAGACTTTTGTAGGGAACGTCCTCTTTCAGCCCTATTTACTGCCCTCTGATGATCAGCCTGGTGCAAATCTCCTTGTGACAATAAGGGAAAACAGAATAACAACGGGAGGGCTCTGGTGTGGAAGCAAACAAACAGACCACTCATGCTAATGGTCTCATTAGGTGACTCTTTGGGAAAATGTGATGCTTGTAAGAATGGCTTTTTTTTTTTTTTTTTTCCCCTGATATGTGTGAAAAATCAACCAGAAATGCCAAAAGTATCATCTCATGAATGTTGTTATCATTGCTGTAGAATTGCAACGGTGTCCTGAAGGTCAGGTACAATAAAAGGATGTTCTACAGCAAAGAAATAGGCTGGAGACCAGGGACTCTGTACAGGCTGCAATTATTTTACATGACCTTGTCTGACCAGCTGCCATGAGACCGGCTGGGAACCTTCCAGCTACAGAGGAGGGAATAAGCTGAGGGGGAACTGCAGAAATCAAGGACAAACCTGAAGACACCTCTGCCGGGTTAAAATCCCACAAGGAACATGCAGCCCTGCTACTTGCAGTCCTTTCCGCTTGTCTTCCACCTCTCGGATCTTCTCGGGGTGTGCGGCCCCAGCTCTGGCTAGAGTTGCCCTCGCACTGGCTTCAGCCTCGGGCTGCAGAAATCCCACCCGGAGGGAGCCAGCTCTGGCACGAACACTTTGCAAATGTTTTTTAATAAATGATTAAGTACTGCCTCTCTGCAAGACCCTGTCCTGGCCATCTGCGGGGCTGCAGAGGATGGGGCATCCGCTGGACCATCACCCTGATGCCTCCTGTCCTTTGCCCACATGTGGGAAAATGTCATTTACACTCTAAAAAAGCCATCACTGCCTAGTAAGTATGAAAGCACAGCCACGCTGCTGGAGGAAGATCTGTTGAGGTGTTGGAGTCTAAAATCTTTTTCTTCTGCTACATATTGTATTTAGTAGATCACAACGTTCGGTGCATTGAAAAGAGATTAAGGAAATGAACAAAAAGGGAAAACCAGCCCAAACCCATCTTTCCCTTTCCACAGAAAGCAGAGACACAGTACTTCTTCCACTGACATTCATGTCAGTTGATGCTTTTAATTGTTCTCGTCTGACATTTCAATTATATGTTTTATGTAAATAAATGTCAGCTTTAGGATTTTCCAGAATAGGATCTTTGTAAAGACTGTTCTCAAATCCTCATTAGTTACCTGTACTGACTTACCCGCTATCTTTCCTTCTCTGGGCACTGCTGGTCAGGTTTTACCACAGGGGAGGGAGACTTCCGAGTGCTCACAGCCACCTTTTTCTTCTAGGTTCAAAACACTCCATTTGGCAGGAAAAAGAAATATTTCTTTGAATCAAAATCACTGCTAACACTTTTCATAGACTGATGTGGTAAGTGCAAAAAGCTAAAAATCACCTTGCGAATGAAAGTAGGGTTTGGATAAACAAAGTTTTTCTTTGGCAAATAGCTTCAAGGGAAAGAAAGATGGAGCTGGATTTTTGCCCTAAGTTTGAACCAAATAATTCCTGTGAGTCTGAGGAGTTTAAGCAACTTTATACCAGAATGGCTGCAATGCTTCCCTAAGTATTTGACCTCGGCTCATTACCCTGCAGCCTACAGGCTGACCCAAATGATCGATTCAGCTATTAATTTTCACGCTGATGAATGCTCAGCTCCACTTATACCTGAAATAAAAACTTTCTTCAACCAGGGAGAGCAGCAGCTCGCCCGAGGCACCCGGCCCTGGACGAGGGCACCCTGCACTGTCCCTGCCATCCTCCATCAGTAGCAGAGACATGGCCTTTTCCCTGTCACTTCGCCTTCCCATCAAACACCTTTCAGCACACCGGTACCACAGAAGACTGCTCTGTATTTGTAGTCTCTGGAGGAAGATTTTTGAACATATATCTGAGGTTTGAGGCTGCCTGGCTCTGCTCTGGGACCTTTGGGCACTGTCAGCCCCAGCTGACACTTCTGTGCAAACAAGTAAATGAAAGATCATGAAAACCTCTCTCTTATTCCCACTCCTGTGCTGAGATTGGCCTAAAAATATTCCTCTGGGAGCAAGATGTCTGTTGCACGAGCCTGGTTTTTGGCTCACCACAGCCAGTCCTTGCCCCCAGCCCCAGCAGGAACCTCCCTTGCTCGCCGGCGCATTGGGGACAGACCTGAACTTTGCTTTTCTGAGCTTTGCAGAGAGACAGCCAGCAGAATGAGTGGTGGTTGTTTTTCTTGGGCTTTGATGGAGGGCTGGGGCTTTGCACAGCAGCAGGGAGAGCCCAGCTCGACCAAAACACCCATTTCTGTGTTATTAATGAGCAAACTCTCGGTGTGCAAAGCCTTTCCCCCTGCCTTCTAACCCGCTGTTCCAGAGGCAGCTGGAGATGTGCCGAAAACCACTTATTAGCTAGTCCGTTTAAAGCCAGAGTTGCCTCCTCAGCCTCTCCCTTTCAACTCCGCTCATCTTTTATTATCAGGATCAGAGGCATCTCTCCACCTTCAGCCTCACCAGCTTTTCCCGCAGGGCTGGGTCCGGCGAGGGGGGAACAGCTCCTGCACTCAGCCCCGCTCCCAGCCCTGCATGGACCACAACTAGCACCAAGGAGGCTCTTCGCTCCGTCCACCCTCAAAGAAAGCTCTCTTGAAGCCTCCCTGGGCAAAACACCACGTGGAAAGCACAGACCCACCGTCTGTGCTGCGCACGGTCAAACCCCAGGTGATGTCTTGGTCCTCTGGTCCCTCTGTCCATCCCCAAGGGATGCAGGAGGGCCACCACCATGGGCCCATCTCCAGCTGCAGTGTGACCGCTCACGGCACGCGGCACGCTGAGCCTGCCTGGGCCAAAACTGCTCCTGTATCAGCTTTCCTTAAATACACTGTCCCGCCGGTGCCTTTCCAGCAACACTGCAGGGCTGGGTGATGCTGGGAGGCAGGTGGGGATGTTTGCATTCAGGTCTGCTCCGTGCCGTGTTTAGCGGTGGCCAAGCACCGATGTGGGTGGGAACAGAGAAACCAGCGCCCGTCAACATGTCCTGTTGAAACAGTTCCAGTTTTCTGCTTTAATCTCTGAATCACTGCACTGAAATCCACTCAACTCATCTACAACATTGCGGGGGGGGGGGGGGGCAG
>JANZLQ010000064.1:17674668-17743679 GCA_026212715.1 Elanus axillaris
CAAAGATGATGAAGGGGAAAGAAAAGCCCACAAGCTGTTTTCATGCAGGAAAAGGAATATGATCTGTCAAAAAGATTACTTTTTACAAATTGTTTGTCTGGTTATGATGCTGAACAAGACTTACATTTTTTTCCCTGACAGCTCATCACGAACTGAGTGCTGAGCTGAGGAGCACTTAAAAGAAATGGAGCAACTGAGATCCTGCTGTCCTGGTTTATCCGCTCTCATTGCTTGCAGTTCTAGTGGATGAAGAGGAAGTAAATTAAAGAAAAACCAAACAAACCCAAGAACTGCAACAACCAGCTATGTTTTTCCCTCCTGTGCACTTTTTATATTTAAAGAAAGGAGTAAATTCACAGCTTGAAAAGACTCCAGGAGACAGTTACTTTCGTTTTTCAACAAGGATTTTCCAAACTTTTCTGGGTAGGTCAGGGAAAAGATTACACAAGAATTTGCCCCATCTCTCCCATGGCTGCAGTCACTAAAATGTTGGTCCTACCCCTGCCTCCAGCCATCAGCACATGAAAGGTGGGGCCGTGGAGTGAGAAACCACTGCCTTTAATTAATAATAAGTAAAGGAAGATGGAAAAAATGGGCTGGTGAAAAAAAACCCAAACCTCAAAACACATTTGTCATCCTCTGCTGATATAAGATTTTGTTTTCAGAGCATGTTTGCCTTAGTGAAATGAAAGTTGGGAGGGGGGGGAAGTATTTTTTTTACAAGTCAAGTAAAACACATTGTGTAAGCTGCTCTGAAACGGCTTGGCTTCTTTATTGATCCTGACCCTTTTTGACTCTCCCTACTTAAAAAATAATACTTGGTAATTGTCAAGATGGAAATACTTCCTCTAGAAAAAGCCAGAATGAAACATCCTGACTTCTTTCAATTTTTTTCTGCAATCACTCACTCACAGATAACTCTGGCTGTCAGGGGAACTGCAGCTTTGTTTAATTTAGCAGGAATTATTAAACTTCCCCATCTTAGCCCCCCAGAATACCACTTAGTTCAAGAAACAAGTGGATTTTCTTATCACTGGTTAAAAAGAAAAGCTCCGGGGCATATTAGCAGAGGAATAGCAGTGGGGGATGCATCAGGTTGTTTTCCCTCTGGCTTTTCTATGTCTAGCAGCAGCCCTGGAATGGATCAAATTATGTCAGTCCCTGGACCTTGATGGGAATTGGTTTGATCACGTCCCCCGGTGCTGGATTGGGTCCTCAGGGCTTGGGCTTGGGCTTTCAAAGGCATTTAGCAGCAATGACTGAAGTGATAACGGGTGAAGATGAGAGCGGGGAGATGGCTCCCCAGCACCCTGTTGCTGCCCTCAGATCCCAGTTTAAGGCCTGGGGAAGGACCGGCAGCAGCCGAAGGGCTTTGCACCCTCCCCGGAGCCCACATCCCTGCCTGAAGATGCGCTCTGGCTCCGAGCACTCAAAAATAATGATTTATGTAAATGTGGTGCTTTTATTAAAAAAAGGGGGAAAAAATGTAGGCTTGCAAACATCACTGAATGGCATAATTGTATGTAATTTGCCAGAGTTTTCAACGCCGTGTTACAATGCCTATCTTAATTGTGATAAATTACTTTGAAATGAGTGGGTGTCAAATGAATTGATTGATATAATGCAGTGTTACCACTTCCAAAATCTTTTTTAATCATGGCTGTTTTTTTCTTAAGTTGTGGTTCCTACAATGTTTTCTGTCTACAAATTCCCCCGAGGAGTTTCTTTCCTCTTCCCGTCGTGTTCACACGCGAGCAGCTGCTGAGCACAGGGTTTCTCGGAAGACTTTTCATCGGAGCACTCCTACCTCTGGCATCCATCCCTGGAGCCACATGGCTGGAGAACAGGAGCCAGGTAGAGCACCCAGAGGCTTCTGCTCAAGGACCCAACATGGTCATTGCTTAAAAGCCATCCCCAAGGTCCCCCAAGCTGGAAAGCTGCTTGCTTCTCATCCCACAGAAACAAACTTTTCTCTACTTTGCCCTTTCCCCAGGCAGTTTGGGGAAGGTGAGACTAAAATTAGCTGCAGCTCCTTGTTCTGTGCTGGGCTTGGAAAACTGGTCCCAAGGAGCTCGGCGCCCGCCGCGGTGGCAGCAGGCGATGCGGCGATGGGTAATTTGTCATCGTCTATTCTCGGTAGCAGGAGGGACGAGTGTTCCCCACCGCTGCCGCGCTGCAGGACTGGCAGGGTGAAGGTGCCAAGCTGTGCGCTGCCAGAAGGGAAAAAACCCGCGGAGGACTCTGGAGTGAGGATTGTAAAACCTTCTTTTTAAGGATTCCTGTGCTTTTTTAGTGATTTCAGTTGAAGATCATTCCCTCTGTCACTAAAAACTGAGCTCCTCTTGCCATTTTGCAGCATTTTGAGCTGAAACAAAGCACATCGCCAGCTGAAGCAGCAAAGCAATGACACATCTGTTATCAGCAAACCTTGAGCATCATGCGGCAGCACAATGAAAGCATTTCCCGAGGGCTTTGCCAGTGAAGTACGTCCAAATCAGTCATGGTATCTGATGTGCTATGGGCCACCAGCCTGGACAGCTCTTGCCGGCGGCAGTGCCAGAGACTGCTGGGTCAAATCCTGCCTCACCGAATCTGGCCATGGCAGCTTCCAGGAGACATGGCTGAATGGCAGCATCCTTCCTCCCATAAACAAAATAAATACCCAGATGCAACAGACACCATTGGTAATGAGACTTTGTACACTGAGGTACACTAAATGTACATAGCAGGCCACGGCAGCATGCTTTCTGCTTCAGGACAGCTGTGTGCAGAATATCCAGGGTATCAGAGTCTGTATTTTGGACTGGACATTAGTAATCATTTCTTTACAGAGAGGGTGGTCAAACACTGGAACAGGCTTCCTAGAGAGGTGCTCAATGCCCCAAGCCTGTCAGTCTTTAAGAGGCATTTGGGCAATGCCCTTCATAATATGCTTTAACTTTTGGTCAGCCCTGAAGTGGTCAGGCAGTTGGACTAGATGATTGTTGTGGGTCCCTTCCAGCTGAAATTCTATTCTATTCTATTCTATTCTATTCTATTCTATTCTATTCTATTCTATTCTATTCTATGCCATTCCATTCTAGCCACGTGCCAATTTTCACTGAACTAGAGGCTTTGTAACCATACTTTATGAAATGATTCAGAAGTCAAATCTCGTGCAAGCTTTCGGGCTGTGCCAGTACCTCTTTGGCCCCTTCAGGGCCATGAAGTCACAGCCTGTGACAGTGATTGCAGTGACTTTCTCATCTGGAGGTGTCTCCCAGCCCCGAGCTGCCGGTTACCAAGTTCAGGGCTGGAGCTCGGCAGCTTTCAGCCAGCCCTCGCCATCGTGCAACTGCAAAAACCCGCAGAGCAGCTGCAGTGGGCACAGCCTAACTGCCTTTACAACATGTGACCTTCCATTTTCATTAAATTACAAAAGCAAAACCCAAAGAGCATATACCTAACTATTCTGTCTTCCGAACACTGTAATGTGCTGACATTTCTGCACGTCCATCAGTGCGAGAGGTTAACTCCCCAGCAGAGAAGATGCTCCTAACAAAACAGCAATGATGCGAGGAAGCCTGAGAAGCGCCGCGGGGCTGGTGTGCGACCCAAAGGGAGGTGTTCACCCCTTTCGGCTTTTCTCATCGAACCATTTTCATTCTTTCCCTATCAGAGGTGACAGTTGTTTTCCCTGCTGTCTACTCAGGGAGCCGCAGTGTCAAACCTTCTGATTGAATTAGTGTGGGTAATTTATACGGAGGTAAAATGGAATGAAAAGTAAAGTAACCAGAAATGAGATTATTTTTCAAGGTACATTTAACTTACTGTGACATTTGAGAGCATGACCCTTTAACAGAAATAAGCAAGGCCCATTTGTCGGAGAGTTTAAATATTTAATTCCCAGGAAGACAGACACAATTTTTCAGATTATAATAATTATTATAGACTTGATCAGCAAGAGATAGAAGCTTTGAGCTGGCATAATAAAAAAGTCAAACAGGAAAAATAATGACAAATTGGCCATGGGCTGGAAAACCCCGCACAACCGCAGGGATGAGTGGCTTCGGGATGGGGATTAGGAGACCTGGGCTCTCCTCCTCATCCTGTTAATCACCAGTTTTGGAATGTCAGGCAAATCTTGTCATCTGGTTGCTTTCCCTTCCTGCTTTCCTTTCATTTAGAGCATGAACTGTTTGCAGCAAAGGCTGCAATGATCGCAGAAACCCTTTCCCATGCATCAGAGGGGTGCTTGAGCCCTTCATTCGGCCTCTGGTTTCCAAATATAGCAAAACCAGGCACCCAGGGGGAAATCATTTAACTAAGTTGCTTTTAATTACCATGGTACTAGCTGGCTTAAGTCTGAAGTGGGTGCTTGGAGACTTATCCATCTAATCCCTGACCCTTTGCTGATGCCTCCCCAGTACTGACTCAGTGAGACCCACAGAAGCTCCCCACCGTGGGGAACACGTTGCATGGTGCAGCTGGACCTGCATTTTTGGTGAGTAAATGTCAGGAATTTGAGGAATGACACTTCAACCTGCAAGAAACTGCCATGTTGTTGATGAAGAGTTGACAGCATCCTGAGGACAGGTCCTGGGGTAGCAGCAGCGCTGGTGCTCCCAGGCTTGTGATGGAGTTGGGATGCTGCCGGCCAGGGTCCTGGGATTTTGCTGCCTGAGAGAGATTTAGTAGGATCGGCAACCTGCCTACACTGGCAGACCAGGCAGGCAGCAGTGGAGAAGTATCAGGCAGGAAAAGTCCTGCGAGGTGAAAAGGGCAGGACTTGTGAGCTGCTTCGCTGGAGATGGGAACTGCTGCAGCAACACAAGGAGTCTGCCCTGGAGAACGGCTCCCACCCGACGGACAAGCCCTCCATCCAACCCTAAACCACACTGCCCCAAAGAAGGGGGAAAAAAAGGGATTTCCTTCCAGGGTGGCAGCCGGGAATGAATTTTCACATCACCTATGTGCTTTTCTATTGCACGAGGTTAGCGTTAGCCAGGAGGGCAGAGCTCACGGCTGGTGCCTGGGGTGAGCGAAGGCTGGAAGAGCAACGGGCACCATCGCAGCTCTCGGGGCTTCCCCAAATTATTAGCCAGCATCAGCAGACATGTACTTTGTTACAAACTTTTCGTCATACAATTGAAAATAATATCTCCTATGCTTCTTCAAGGGAGATTTATATAGATAGTATTATTTGGGAGTAATTAGGAATAGGAATTAGGCTTGAATAAATTAACTATCTGTAACTATTCTCCCTACACTCACAGCAAGCATGAATGCTAATCCGAACATTGTTCTTCCTAATAATGAAAACCAAAATGTTTTTAGCAAGATGCCTTAATCCAGAATTCTTAGCCAAGGTCTGCACTTCGTTACTCGGGGTCCGCTGATAGGGCAGTTTTGCATATCAAGATTTCAGGGGACAGATTTGAAGCACAGAAAGACACACTAATTGGAGAAAAGCAGAGGGGAAGGGACAGTGTAGCAGTGAAAGCAGCTCTTGAGAAGGAATTTTTTCTCTTCTGAAAGTAGAGAAAAAAACCATTAATAAATTAAGGTTAAACATAATGAATGAATGACTGCGTTTTCTTTGAAAAAAAAAAAGCCAGCTATTTTATCTCTTAATCTATCAGATTGAATAGATTGTTCCTTCCACCAGTAAATGCGATCCTACTCAGCTTCACTTTGTCCTTTGATCGCTTAAACTCTGAAGCTAAATTAAACCACTGGATTAAGAAAGGAAGATGTTAGGACTCAGTAGGTAAACAGCTCGGCACAAGTTTCACGTGGCATTTATCCCGCCCGGTTTCCCCAGAGTGCTCCCACGTGAGCACATCCTCGCCACCAGATGTTCCCTCCTCTCTCAGTCTCCTGTCCTTTCTGCTCAAGCTGAGCCTCACAGGGTTGTATTTCAAAAGTGGCGTTTATCGAAGGTGGGTTGTTCAGCTGAAGGATATAATTAATATGCACTGATAGGGGAGGCGATGCCTTCAGCAGCACGCTCAGACAATGCGTCCCTGATAATCTGAAGTCTGACCGTCACAAAACAGATCTCAGCTGTTGTAGACCAATACTATAAACCAACTTTAAAGGAGCAAGATTCCCCCAGCCTGGGATCAATGCCTGCATCTCCCTTAATTTTAACAGAAACAAAGTCTTTCACACAGAAGGAGTGGGCTAATTTTGAAGGTGAGATACAACAGGAGGCTCCCACTGGCCGGGGAGCACAGAGCCCAAACGCAGAGAACGCCTGGCACCTTGCGGTCCATCGGCAGTGACGGTGCAGGAAAACCCAAAGGGTCTGGGGTGCCAGAAGCAGTTCCAGGGATTGCTGCTGCCCCAGAAACATATTTTTTTACCAACCCTTAGATTTGCAAGAGGACCTGTAACACTGGGATTGTTATGGACCTGGCCGGGAGAGCCCTTCCAGGCAATAGTAATTATTATCACCTGTTTAAAGAGGACCACCTCTTACACATACAGAGCAGGGCACTTGCAGCAGTAGGGAAGTAATTGTAGCCTTTTCCCTTGACAGGCAGCTAGAATTAACTCTGCTGCTGCAGCAGCAACAGCAATCTGAATATGTATACAAAATAATCTGTTCCATCAGATAAATGATTAGAGCAAAGACCCCTATGTTTTTCACTTTCTGAAATGTAACTAAAAGCCATTTAGCAGGAAGATTGTTTTTATGTTTTATTAATTGCCACCTCTTGATTATTTTACTTCCAATTTCTTTCTCAAATAGTCAATAGAAGTGTTCTTTGATGCAGTGAGGGTTTTTTTGTGGTTTCTTTGTGAATATTTCCAGGCAGCTGCTGAAAAATAAGTACACTGAATAGACTGAGCAAAGGGGTCAGTCTAATATAAAGAACAATAGAGCAGAGCATCAAAAAGAATCATAAATCCAGGGAAAATTTAGCCCATGTGCAGTAGTGGGGATTTCTCATAAAATGTCAACTCTTTTCAGGGCTAACATGGGGAATTCAGACAAAACCACCCCTTAAATTCAAGAGAAACTAGCAAGAGTTTTGTATTTGGAAAGGAAGGATCTAACTGAAATGCAAAAATTTTTGTTGGGAAGCATCAGTAACTCTTTTGAGCAAGAGGATTCCAACAGATCATTCTTATGGCTAAGCTATTGTTGATTTTGGGCTCAAACCCCTCAGATACAGCCAATATTACTCCCTGGCAGCAGACACAGGAGCACAGTCCCTAGATCCGTGGGAAACCCCTGAGAAGTATCCTCAGCAGGGATCATGATGCAGAAACAGGGATGGAAATGCCCAAGAGCTTTTCTCCTGGTGCATAAATTCAGCATCTTCCAGCCCTCTCTGGGGCTGGACATCGTGAGCAGCCAGCTCAGGTATGGGCTGTAGAGAAACCCTGGGAAGAGAGAGCCCATGGGGCACCTGCCCGTAGGAATACAGCTTAAATAGTCTCAGCATCAGCCTCCTGCGACCAGCTAGAACCTGTAAGGAAGCCTGAAGATTAGTTTCTTGGATTTTTCTAGGGGTGGGGACAACTGGGGTCTTTTGGATCCAGGTGGAGCATTGGAAGATGCTACTGTCACCTCCCAGAAGATGGGATTTGCCCTCATATTTTCCTTTTTCAGAGTAAAAGAAGAGCCTTTGTCCATTTTGTCCCTTTTACCCCACTTCTCAAGGTTTCAGGTCATTTAGCTAGGCAGAATGTACAAGAGACCAGGTTTGGAAAAATAATCTTGATCCAGAAATATCTTGGGTGAATTCTGAAGCTCTCAGGTGGCATCTCCGCCACCCAGCCTAGAGAAAAAGACATTTTGTCGGATTACACCCTTATGTTTATTGGTGCTGCACATCTCCAGCCCCATCACTCTTCCGTGCACCAGCTATCCATTACAACGGTACTGCTCAGCTATTCACATCCAATTTGATTTATAACCCTCTAAAGTCAAGGGAAATACCTGCCTTTGATTTCAGTGATTTTAGGATAAGCTCCTAATTTCACACTTTGTCTGAGAAGCAGATAAAATGGATTTGAGAAAGTCTTTTTTCCTTGGAAAATTAATCTTCTTTAAACTACTTAAAGACACAGAATTATTTCTAAAATGTACCATAATAGAAATAACTGGTATACTTGAAATAAATAGGTTTTACGGTAATCAAATTCTTCAGCTTGGCTTTTTATCCTGTTTATTGCCCTGTGACCTCCTCCATCATAAACAGCAGCACTTACAAATACAGAAATAAGTCACTGTCAGTGAGCTCAGAGGAGCTGAAAGATTTGCTGTAATCATACAACGAGTGCTTAGCGTTGCCTGAATATCGCTGTACCTTCCACATGTTTATCTGATTCAATTACAAGGTGCACTGAGGAACTGAAAATATATTCCAAACACATTCATGTAAGAGTGCCAAAACACTCCAGCTTCTGCTGAAATGCTCCCCAGTCTGCAGCCGTGATTATCTCAGCTGGGGTCTGGGTGTCTGGGATATACGTGGCTGCACTGAGGTGGGATGAATCCCACATCTGCCAGCTATCCTTTGGTATTTGAGCACGCTCACTTAATAGAAAGAATTCTTTATTGCAAAATTAAATTTGCCAACATAGATTGCATGACAGGATTCAGAATCTATGTACACAAATATCTTATTTTGAAAAATTCCCAAGGGCAAAAATGTGACTGACCTGTCAAAACAGCCAGAATGGCACCTGGGAAAGGAGGCACGCTGGGTCTTTTTTTTTTTTCCTAACTGAATTCATTTCCATTGTGAAATAGAAGTAATTTCCTAGGGAAACAAAAATAAAATTAAAATCAATACAGCTTGTCAGCCAAGCCAAAATTAGAAAGTTCATTGATTCCTGTTCACAAAAAATTGAGATTTTCCATCCTCTCTCAGGCTCAAGGTGGAAAACCACTTGGAAATCCTAAAAGCTCCTTGGGGTAAAAGGAAATCTGCTTTACTATCTGCTCAGCTTGAGATACAAACTTTACACCGCGATTGAAGTTTGTATGGTGAGGATGAGAGTGCAAGGGTGAAATAGGCTATACAGAGCAGATTTAGCTTTAATTAGTGGTGTCAACACTGCAACTTTGTCGCTTTCCCATGGTTTTGACCCATCATGACTCAGGGTTATGGCTTTGGACCGTGCTTGATGCCGTATATGATGTCTGCTACTGCCTCACCACTGCCCCACTGCTCTGCCTCCACAGGGGAAGGATTGCCCTCTTCAGTGTAAAGTCCATGTGTTTTTCACTTCTTCCTCCTGAAAATATTGATGAAATCTTTTTTCCCCTCCACCCTTCATTTTTTGTTTAATTTACTTTTTATTTAATGTATCTATTTTATTGCATCCATTCAGGAAACAGAAGTAATATCAGATGACAGGTATACTAATGAACAGCTGGAATTCATTAAGCGAGCAGGAATACATTGAACAAACATGTTTGTGAACAACCCAGAGATTGAAGCATGTTTGCAGAAAAGATCTATTGAACGGTTACGAACAAACAAATTAATAAAAGTCTAAAACCAGATCTCGCATCTTAATGAAGGAAAGCAAAGCTGTAATCCCATCAATAAGCCATTAACCACAATGACGTGCAATTGTTGGGTCTCAGCTGGTTATCTCTCTGCTGTTCAGATCTCTCTGCAGATGGGAGGTGGGTGTTTTCCCTCTATGGAGCCAAATTCCTTGGTCACCACCGAGCTCCTGGTGCTGCCCAGCGCTGGGACCCTTTCCCCAAGTCCTGGCATTGCTCTGTGGAGGAGTTCAGAAAGCCACCCCATGTCAAAATGTCCTCCCTCCCCAGGAGGGAATGCATGCATTTCGTATTATTTTGAAATGAAATGGTTTCATTCTATGCACCAATATTTATCCCTGGAAACCCTCAAGGTCAGGTTGGACGGGGCTCTGGGTAACTCGATTTAGTTGCAGGTGTCCCTGCCCATGGCAGGGTGTTGGACTGGATGAACTTTAAAGGTCCCTTCCAAGCCAAACCGTTCTATGATTTTACGAAGTTTGAAATTCATATGAAGCATTGCACTTGAATCACAACATTTCCTTATGTTTAATTGCTTTCTGCTTCAAAATAAGAAGCAAATGGGGTGGAATTTCCTTCGCGGGGGAATCCAGCTCCTGGCCAAGCCCAAGAGCGTGCAGACAGATAGAGTGCGATTGTCAGAGGCTTTGACACTCTCATAACAAGAGCTGTATTAATCCCTGAAGATGATTGATTTCAGGAAAAGATTCACGGTATCTGCTGATGTGAATCCACCCTCTGTTGTAACAGAGATTTTTTTTCAGTTAATAACATGACCCAAAATGGCACAAGTCTCGACTCAGTATCCTGTGCAACACAGCTCTAATAAAATCCTGTCCTGGCATCAGTGAAAGACTGGCTGCAGTAACGAGGTAAGGTTCTGTATTCTCTAAGGCAACAGAGAAATTACATTTAATTGCAAGAATAGAGCATCTCTGCTCATTGAATACAGTGCACCGCAGATGAGAATGATTCACTTTGCTCATGACTGCACTGAATACAGAGCAGAGCAGCCCTGGCTGTTATCAGACGACGGAGGAGAGAGATGCTCACTCATCCTAAGGCAGAGGTGCAGGTTACATGCCTTATCTGCTCATGAAATAGTTTGCAAAAAGATCAGCTTAAGAAAGGATGTGAAAGGGGTATTATAGCTCTTTCCAGGAAGCCCAGTGATGCTCATTGACTGAGACAGAAATTTATGAGATATGCTTTATAATAACTTCTGGGTTTTATCCTTTTATTAGCAGTTTTCTGAGACGCCAGCTCAGAAATGTCACTGAGACTCTTCAGGACATACAGCAGTGAATGATACTCAATTTGCAATGCCTGGAGGCAATGGGCTCTGCGCTCTAATGCCTCCGTCGCTGCGGGTAAGTTAGAGGAAGGCGGATTTATCCCAGCCCTGCCAAGGGACTGTGTCACCCTCGGCGCATCCCGCATCCGCACTCTCCATGCTCTGACTTTTTACCCTGAATAAATACTCCCGTATCCAAAGGAGCCCGGTACTGGGGGTGCCTCTGGGCCCCACTGCAGTGTATTAGTAATAAATCCTCAGCGCCCAGTCATCAGTGTTACGTGGGGAGTATACTTTGTGCCAGGAGTATTAGTCTGTTGAATTGCAGCATGTCGGTGTTGTGGAAAGGTAAGAAAATGGAACTGACAGCAGCTCTGCTCTCAGTGAGGCAATGAGGCTGCCTTAATTAGAGCTAATTGTAGCTTTCCATCCCATTAAATTGTAATGCAAAATGTTTCGGGTTAGTCCATGGGTGAGTCGCACTGGCTGTCCCCCTCCTCCTCCCCGAAATATTAGATGACATTTGTTTTTCTGCCTGTACGACACGCAGGAATAGCTACTCGCAGAAAGCAGCATGGACAGGATGCCTCGAGGTCCGAAACAGGGAGCAGCTCATAAGGCGCCCGTTATATGTGGCAAACGGCCCCCGTTAGCACTGAGCCGGGCTGCAGCATCGCGTGGGAGGAGAGCTGAGCCCTGCCAGCTGCTAAGGAGAGAGCTTGGGGCAGGTCGGGGAAGTAGCCAACAGTCCCGCTTCTCCAGGCATTTGTGCAAGTCGGCTGCATCAGCACAACTTCCATCATCTGCCTCCTAAACCAGCACGAGATGAAGCCTTGGGTCCACGCTGATGGGTGGTTTGACGCGGTGGGTAGGTGGATCTCCTAGAGACAGAGGCTAACCCTGCGAGGCGTCAGCCCGGCTCCGTGAACCGAGTGGGAGCTGAGGAGATGCAGCACTGGGCAGGATCATCCGCAGCTTGTCCCAGGGGACAACCCCCTGGCAGCACCCCTCGGGGCTGGGAATCTGCCGCTATCCGGGTTTTAATCTGCAATGAGCATTCAATCCTTGGCATCTCTTTGGGGCTGTTACTCAGCCGGAGGTCTCTCAGGTCCTGCCTAGGAAGTGACGGCAGTGCTGGAGTGGATGGAATGCTGCTTTACAGCTTGGATCTTCTGTATATTCATGGTAAATGTCTGCTTTTCATGGAGAATTTGGACTCTTGATGAAACACTTCAATGCCAAAAACCTTAAAACCCTTTTATCCAGCCAGAAATACGGTGCTTTCCCAGGGATTCTCCTTCTGTGCAGTCCAGAACAGAAAGGATCACCAAAAACTTCCGAGGAAGAAGCTCAAGACACCCCACTTCCAGACACCCCTGGACACTTTTTACCCACCGCCCATTTCCAGCTAGTTTTGTCTAACACGCGCATGCCTTACGGTGGGCCCTGAATATGCAAAACCGCAGGGGACTGAAGCACTGCTATTTATAAGCCAGTATCTTTTCCAGGCATGCAGGCAATGTAATTTAAGACCAGACAAACATCTGTCTGTTGGCAATAACTGTTCGTGGTCGGGCAGATCTGCTCTGTCTCGGTCTGTGCTCCACGTTATGCCCCTGGCAGATACTTTCTCCTCTTTGCGCTCGCCGCCCTGAGACAGGAACCCAGCCTAATGACAAGCATCACTAAGATCAGTCGTAGACTTTCCTTCCTGGCCATGGGAGTGGGCAGCTCTGTCTTCATCCTATGCATGTGATCCGTGGCCAACAGTGAAAAGTCAAAGCAGAGAGAAGTGATTTTTATTTAACAAAGGAAAAGGGAGACTCAGCACAGAAGCATCTCGCCGCAATTGCTCATTGGATCTGTGCTGGTTGTGCAAGAGTAGGATTTTAAAATGCACAGGCAGTCCATAGGAGGCCTTTGGCTGCAATAACATTGGTTCGCATTGCTAGCAGCTTTGCTCTTATGTTACTGCCAAGGAAGGAGATAACAAAATCAACCCCCAGCTGTCACACTGACCCCGTTCAAACCAGCCTGGAAGTCATTAACCTGAGAGATCCTGAATGGAGACCATTGCTACTCCCGAAACCATTTCACAGGACTGGATTCCCATAAAGGGCTCATTTCTCAAATCAAGATGTCCAGTTAAAACTCCTTGATTTGCTTCTTATCCATTCTCTGGCTATTAATAGCCTCTCTCAGAGGCCAGTGGGAACGGAAGAGCTCAGCTCAGTGCTCTTCTCTGCCAAAAACTCAACTGACTTTGCAAGTTGCTTAGACCAATCTGTAGCAGTTGCCTGCCCTGTGGGAACGAAATTTTATGGAGGTCAATGCGGTGAAGGCTGTGAAGAGCTCGGGCAGCATTGCACCGTGGCACTGGGAGACACCAAAGTCCCGTGCCCATCCCGAGCACTGATCCATAGAATTGCATCAAGGCCGTGGTAGCCCCAAAGATTTGACAACTGATGGTACTGATTCAGGTGAATTCAACCTCTGAACATTTGTACACTGGAGACTTGAAGTGCTGCTTGAGTGAGACTTAAGAAAGGGATGCAGGTTCTGGTCTGCAATGAGTACGAGGTTCAGACGGTGAACATGCGCATTTCTCACCTCCACTTTGAAATGTTCCCGGTGCTCTGTCACCTCTTACCTCAAACTGCTCTGAAATTGCTGCTGCTATGCCTAGAAGTTGTTGTGCCACAGTTGCTTTTGGAAGTATAGTGCTGAAATGCAGCTGATGATGGATGGGAGCTACACTGGCCAAGCAGGGAAGGCCACTGGGAATGCCACTGTCACAAAGCTGATGCATGGGCTGCCTCCTTTACAAAGGGCTCTCCATTAGACCTGCTAAAGAGCAACAGAAGTGGCAGCTAGCCCTTGAACCGCTGCTGCTCTGCTGACAGCCTCCGCGGCTGCGGTGGGGAGGTGCAGGGAGATCCTGAGATTTATTCCCACGTCTGCTGCTGTTGTACTGTGCGGACAGAAAGGAATGATTTAACCTTTCTGTGCCTCCCCTCTCCTGTCATACAATGATTACCCTTATACTGATGTTGTAGGAGTGGTCTCAGGTGTCGTGGTGTGGCCAAGAAAAGGTGCGCTTGGATGGTAAAAATACTCATGGTATATGTCAATGTCAAGCACTCCTGCAGATCAGTGTTACACCCTGCCCTTCCTCCTCTTTTTCTCCAGATGCAAGAAGAAAAATTACGCTTTTGGCCACTGCTAGCTGAGGGTACAGGGCACTGAGCTGAGATCCTCAGTCTGGCAGCCAGCATGGAAAAAAGATCCATGTGGTTGTTCCTAGCGCTGGGTCCAGCCAAGCAGACGGCTCCAGCCGAATGGCCAGAGACCTCTTCCCGTCCACGTCTTACACTACCGACAATGTTGCATCTTCTTAAAAATAGGACCCAAATCAATATGAAAAAAACAGTCACTGAAATTATACCAGAATCACCACTCCTTGCTGCCACGGGCACGTGGATTCCTGTCTGACGCGTTCACAGCTCGATGAACGATGCGGCACCGGAGCCGTATGAGTTGTCTGTGTGAGTGCTCATACCTTGGCAGGTAAGAAAGATTGAAAGCGTTAAACTAAATGCCAGGGAGAGAGGTTCAAGTCTGTGTGCTTTGCTCAGCATTTGATGTGAGGCGGGAGCGTGCACATCTCATGGTGGTAAAGCCGCCCTGTATCCGAGCACGGCTCGTGCCGGGGGGACCTCTCACGCTCTGCCCAGGCTGTCCTGAGCTCTCTGTGCCCACCTCTGTCCCACTCACCTGAAGATTTTCCTTTCTGTTTCCTTCAATTACATGTTCTTAAAAGCAAAGACTTTCTTCCTGGGGTTTGCGGCAACTCAGGAGTAACATGAGGGTTGCAAAAGTTTTGGCATTGAATCTGTTTATAAAGAACATTCTGTAAGTTTTTATTTAATTACCAAGCTGCCTCATGTCTGATTCCCTCACACAGATGAGTGACTTTTGCTCCCACTTTTAAAGCACAGGTCCTTGCTCTTGGAAAACTCTCTGGCTGGGTATTCTCTAAATGTCAAGAGCAAAAGTCTATGACTTCATAAAATAGCCTCAATTTAAGAAACGAAGAATAATTCTCAGAGGAACGCAGGGGACAGATTTAGTTTATTGATATCCCAGCCAACTCTTCCACATTGCTTCTGCAGCTGCCACCAGGGAATCAAAATTCACCGCTGGCTTCAGCCCTGTCTGCCACGGCGCAGGAAATAAGTGTGAAGCCTGAGCAGCGATAGCCGGGGAGTGTTTAATAGGAGATTACGAGAGGAGCCGTGAGCCATCCAAGAGCAGAAACGCTGCCAGAGCTCAGCAGCCTGAGCTGCCGAGGGAAGGGAGAGGTGGGCTGCCATGCAAAACCCTCCGAGCAAAGGCAGCCTGAGCTCCTTTGTGCTGGGGAAAGGTCTGCGAGGACGACCCGAAATGTCAGCGTATTGATTGTGCTGGGGTGACTGACAGCTGTCAAGGCGCTGCCAGAATTGGTGGGGCTGAGCTGAGGCAGCCAGGACACGTGTCCTCAGACAAAAGGGCTTGTCTGGACCCACCCCTTGCATTTATCTCCCCGGTGAAAAATGATTGCAATCTATTTTCTGTTTCCTTTTCCGACAGAAAAGTCTGAGGCGAAAGGTGGGTTTCAGACTGACATTTTTTTGAGGGGACAAGTGTGTTAGAGCCTCAAACCTAGAACATGCTGAAACAGCTCCTGGGGATGTAGACGTGGGGACATTTTGCCCGCAGGGAGAGACAAGACCTGCAGATGCTCCTGTGGAGCGTGGGGAGGGGGAATGTGGTGTCCCACAGCCCAGTGATTCCACCAGCAAATACCATTTTAAAGCTGAAAACTAGAGGCTTAAAAAAAGAATCTGGGAAGAAAAAGTACCCTCCATCATTTTTATTCTGTTGTCCACAGCCCGTCTCACTCTCATGGGTTTTAACTTTTTTAAGATTATTCTGAAAACATGCATGTGGAAAATAGCAATTATTATGTGCTACGGGGTTCTACCCATCATTACTTCTGTATAAGCAAGCATGGTAAAGCTATTTTGTTCAGCCTAGCAAATGAAATGAGCCCAGTTGCTGGAATGCAGAGCGGCAGCGTGATGAATGACGCACCAGGTGAACCCTATCGAGGGATTAAAGAAAACTTGCAAGTCATTTACAAAAAGGTAGAGCGTCGTCTATTTGCTCAGCACCATATAATTACAAGTAATCTAAAAACTGGAAAGGAAATGAAAGTGAAAAAAACGAATCTCTCTTTTGTTCTGGAAACAAAACAACAAAGAGAAATATTTTCCTTCTCAGCTCATTTTGGTTTCCATGCAAATACAGTTAGTGTGATAAACCTACCTGAACACTGAACACTGGTGCTGTGCCAAGGATTTCTTCCTGGGTTTGGCTATTTTGATTTAGGTCTGTCACCAGATTGGATTTTTAAGAGAGTCTAAATGCAGGAACAGTGCTCTTTGCCTAATATTACTCTAAGTACTGGGGGGGTTGAGAAAAAGCACAGAATAAGCCAAGCCACCTTTTGTGTTAATGTGGCATGATGTGAATGTGTGAAAATGATGTGAAAATTCCATAATGTGCCACAGACCAGAGCAAACACTCTTCCCACCATCAGGCAGAAGCTAAGAGAATAGCTAAAACCTGTGCTGCTCTCCCCAAAAGGTGATGCACACAAAGGGCTTAGAGAACATTCTCAACCCATGCCTGAAGCCCTGTGAGATTAGCTAGAGCTAATCACACTAAATCCAGGGTTTAAAGTGAATTCATGCTCTAAGTCCTGCCTAAGAGATTATTCAGCAAAACAATGCTGGTTTTTATGCAAAGGGAAGGTGGATACAAGGGGAGGTGGATATGCTATTTATGACCACTGTGAACTCCCATTTCCATTTAACAAAGGCTTAACTCAAACCCAAGATTCACATCTTTCAGGATTTCCAAATTTAGATTTCAGAACAGGGTCTTAAACGTCTAAAGCTTGACAGCTTGTAGATGAGGTTTAATGATGAAACAATGTCACTCGCAGCATAGTGCCATTAGAACCAATTTTAAGAGTACCGCTTGGTTATTCAGCAGGTTCCCAGCAAAGCTGACCTGGCTCATCATGATCAGGCCTTGTGGCATCGTGGCTCGTTAGCCCGATGGCAATAGAGATCAGGTCTCCCCAACACGCTGCTGCAAACACGCTCACCCATCTCTCTGTGCCAGCCTGAGTTAGTATCACTTTCATTTTTTAATTAAAATGTTTTGACCGGTGTTTTGCCAAAGTCAGTGTACCTGCGTCAAATAAACTTGTAATATATAATGGAAATGAGGTCTGTGAGATCTATTTCCCACCAGTCCTGGCTGATTGGCATCGGCCACATTAACCTCCATTAACTCTTCATTAGAGATCATCAGCAATTCTGTTACTTTGACAGGTTCACCGTAAGGCTGATTAACCTATATTTATCCAAGTTGTCTCGTTTCCCCTTTGCAAATACTGCTCAGCTTGAGCAGCCCTGGAAGGCTGCAGAAGCCTGGAGAAAGCCACCCACTTCTCCTCGTTACCTATTATACACAGCATTTCTTCTCATCTAGAAAGCTTTCAGTTCTGCTCAGAACCAGGATTTAGCTATAAACGTTTTTCTCTGTTGTGAAATCATAGCTTTCATGCTATTTAGTAAATTATTCTTAAGCAGTTTGCAATTATCATTCACACGCTGCTGTTTAAATTCCAATTAGCTTGTAATTACTTTTGGCTTTGCGCAATTGGCCACTTGAAAGCACCACACACTCACATGAATATATATATATATATATATTTATGCATGCTTTATTGCATTAAATTGTATTATCGGTTGGGGATTACTATGTCAGAGGCTTTGAAAACTCTTCCTGGGCTGCCTGGCTGACATGGCAGTGCATAGAGAGCTGCTCTTCGCTTTTTCCACTTATTTTTGGAGTTTAGCACAGCCGCTGCATTAATCATATCTCTGCACACACCCTCCTGGTTCCCTGTGCATCATCCGGGCTGTCAGCTAAACAGCGCAGAGGTCTGGCTGCCTTTTGTGAATGCCAGGGGGTTGTTGTGATCCAAAAAGACACCCCAGCAGAAAGCCAGGAGGAAACTTAGTTTAATATTTAATGTTTCCATAGGAGTCATCTGTGTGTGTCTCTGCCACGTGGTGCAGAGGTTGTCATGGCACAGATCCCCAGCCTTCAGCGGGAGGAGAGAGCAAACACACATCACTCTCACTGAGTTCAGTGCGGTGGAAAAATCCATATAAAACATGCCTTTTCATTTAAAAAGCTGGTTACAACTCAAATAACTTCAGCCATTATATACAGTGTGTCTGAAAGCTAAAAAAAAATAAAGGATATGCCTTCACTTAAAAGAAGAGAAAGGATAAGCGTGCCTGTGGACACTGGCTGAGACATTTCCAATGCCTTTTTACGCAAGCAGAGCTGTGACTGTGGTCTGACCACACAGGGAAATGCGTTGGCAGAGCACGGAGGCTCCAGCATCCCGGCACACCGCAGCTGACCACGTCCCTGGTTCAGCACAGGGTCACTAATATTGGCTACCTGGAGCCAGAGCTCGTGTATGTGCGTGTCTCTGGCTGTCCTTTCCAAGCCATCGATGCTCATCCTTGGGCACACTCTCCTGAATAGCCAAAGCTCCTCAAAGCACAAAGCCAGCACCCTCCTAAAAACCGAGGCACCTCATCAATTAACTGATTAGAAAGAAGCATTCCCTTCTCCGTAGACCAGACCAGTTGTAGCACACCAAGGCTGCAAAGAAAACCGTGGCTTTGCCAGATCATCATTTATGTCCCTTAAATTTACCATTGCTGTGTCCATTTTCTAGCTGAGCATTGTTTAATCTCTCACTGCGTTCATTGCAGGGAGGAGGCAGACGGGCTCAGCATGCCCTGAACTCGCTGCTCTATCACACACAGAGTTTCTTATTAATTTGCTGCAAGCCTTCAGCAGTGTGCAGAACTGGTTTTTTTTTTTTTCTTTTCCTTGCTCCTTGCATGGAGAAAAGCCAAGCTTTAGAAATCAACTGTGTAAACAGAAATATCCTTCTTCCTTGAATGTGATTATTATTTCAAAAAAGGAGGCTGTCGTTTTAAGAGGCAGAAAACCTGTTTAATCTTAAGACGCCAGCTCTGATGCCAGGCGCTGGTTACCATAACATTTTTCTTCTGTCCTAAGTTTCAGAGTAAAAATAAAAATATCTCATGTAGACTGGTTTTGGACAGTTTTTGAGCAGCTAATATCATTTTCGGAGTCCCAAACACTCCTTCTATTGAGTTACATCTATAAACTATTTTTATATCCATACAAGTAAGCTCTCAGCGGTGGCCTCACACCCCCCTGTGAAACCAGAGCTCTGCCCGGTTGCACTCCGATTATACATTTTTTTTGCCTTGAAGAGCTTAGCCTAAAAATAGATGACGAAGAATGGGAGAAGAGACGTGCCATCCCCAGGAGGGCGGAGGGGAGCTTTCCCAAAACCCCACGCCGTCAGCAGCAGAGCCAGGAACCAAACTCCAATCTCCAGGCCACCGTCCCTGCGCTTTAAGTGCTTCGGCATTTGCGTTTGTGCTTTGTTTGCATTGGTTCTTGTTGCAAGGATTTACTTGATGCAAAGCAGCTCCGGTGTCTCAGCAAGGCTAACAGGTGTCATTTACTAATTGTGTTCTAATTATAAATATTTTCTGGATGACAAAGGAAGGAAAGAAACTCTCTGAAGTGTGCGGAGGGTGCTCAGGACGCACGGCTGATCTGCTTTTGGGAGGCAGGTAGACCTGAATCCTGAAAAGGCATCGATGTCACTCACGTGGTGCCCCTACTGACAGTGACACAAATGTCTTAATGCAGAATATTTGCTTCTGGAGTTCAGGTGACTTGTGGGACCAAGGAAATGAATGCAGCAACTCCAACGGGGCGCCTTTGGAGGCAGCCGTGCCGGACACGCGGAGGAACCTCTCCCTTCCATGAAAGGTGCTGGCCAGCGCCAAGAGGAGAGCAGGGTACCTGGGAAACACGGCAGATGAGAAAAGATTACACAATTTGGTGTTTAATCCAGAATAGCGAAGATGACAGGAAAGGCTCTTGGTTGGCATTTGTGAGGCAAAGTCATTTGTTTACTTAGAGAGTGTTTGAGGTCCCTCCAAAAGAGGATGAGTAAGGTTTTTTCTTTTCCTGGCAGCTCTGGGAAGGCTGCAGCCTTATTCCTGCCCCACTCTTTGCTGCACAGAGCTCCATGTGCCCCTTTCCAGGTGCCTTCTGCCCACCACAGTCTGCTCCTGCCCATCCCTGTGGGGCTGGGACAGGGACCACTGCTGCGGTGGGAGGCGATGGGGATGGGGACAGGGACAGGGATGGGGACGGGGGGGGGCCAGGACAGCTGGGCTGGAGAAGCTGGTGACTCATGGAGAGCTGGACGCTGCTCAGGTTCGTGTTGGGACAGCAGCAAACCGCTACGTTTCGCCTCGCTGGTCCTTGCTAAGAGAGTCTGCCAGCACAGCACCAGCAGCACGTGTAAATCGTCCCTCCCGCTTGATACGGGGGCAGCCCTCGCTCCCAATAGTCCTTATTCCCCCTCCTCATCACTCTGGATGCAGATTCTTGAATTTAAAAAAAAATAAAAATCATGCTGCAGTCTGTTTTAATCACCCACTAGTTTTATTCAACACCACCAATATAAAAACATGCCCAACATAAGTCATCTGTAAACAATTTGAATTCTCCTTTATATAACCCAGGTCCACCTACAGTTTTAAAGGTTGTTTTATTCCCTCTTCAATTTTGCAAAGACGTGCAAAAGCCCCTTCTCCACCATGACAGCCATCTCCCTGCCTCTGATCCAGGGCTCCGAGCTCTGGAGGACAGGTGACTGTGGGCAGCGGTACGGCAGTGGTACGGCGGTGCGGAGCATTGAGGAGCTGGGGCACTTCGGCACCTGGAGCCCACTTGGGAGACCTTTCTGAGGACCTTGGCTATGTCCCCTGCCCGGCTGGGCCAGGGAGGGATGGGGAGGCTTTGGAGGGATTTTGAAAAAGCAGAGATGTTCCCAAGTCACTCTCACATCTCATCCCTCCTTGAGTAAAGCAGAGACTGTTTCCAAAAAAAAAAAAAAAAAAGCATGACGTGGCCAGCCCATGCCCCCACGGACTGGTGAGGTGTCACAGTGCTGGGGTCTGATGCAGGCGACCGAGCCGGAGGACTGCAGGGAGGAATATTTAAAGCACTGAGTTGTGACCTGAAGTGGGGAAGGGCACTGTGAGAGGACAAAACACACCTTTCCCCTCCTGATGTTCTCAGGACAATCGAAAGCGTTGCTTTTCTTGTTCAGTCTTAGGGTAGGAATGATGCTGGAGCTTGTACTCTATAGGCTCCCCATCTCTTTTAGCTTCCTCTTTTACAATAGTGGGAGGCAGCTGCAAAACAGAAAAAGAAAAAAGAAAGACCCCCCCCCTCCCAAAAAAAATAAATTAAGAGCCCAAACCTAGTTATAAATAAAGCCACGAATGTGCTTTTTTCCAAGGGCTGGAAATAACCAAGTTTGCAATTTCAGCTAAGTGTGGGCACTAAAATCAAACAGCACTGGTGTGGCACTGTTCTGCCCCAGGGCTGGGTACGTGTGTGATGTTCAGCACGCCCTGAGACCCCCGTGTCTGCTCCTTGCTGTCCTGAGTGACTTTGTCTCAGCAGTCCCTTGGACAAGAGCCATCTGTGCTACATCCCACATTAGCTCCTGGCTAAGGGATGATCCTGCCAGCATGCAGCTTGCACAACCCTGCTGCCATGCTGTGCTCAGTTCTGCAGCCTCCTCATTCCACGGTGGCTACTAGCCCTCCCAAGGGACTCGCACGTGCCCAGGACCACCTTGTGCTCCTCTGCAGATGGGCCAGCCCAGGCAGGATGGCTTCTCTGAAGATGCCCTCTGCTCAGCCTCCTTCGGAGATGGTCTTCACACCTCCCATCCCACTCCGACCCTCGTGGCACCCCGGCTGTAATTGCTGCAGTTAGCCAGAGGTGCTGGTAATTCAGTCCCAATTAATGTGAAATAGCAGCAACTTGCTCTCCGGCCATTTCTGGGTGTCATGGAAAAGTTAATGCAAACCGCACTGCCAGCAAACAGGTAGTGATGGGAAAAGACTGTCTGCAGACACACGCTGAGGAAGTTTCACCCTTGTGCTTATGTTTGATCTTCCCCTCCTTTCCCATTCACAGGATGCTAACGCTCATCGCGTGCTGCCATGGATGGCTTGGCATAAGGTGTCGTCCCCTAAACCTGTGAAGCAGGGAGGAAAAACAGCATATCGCAGCTGCACATCGCCTTCCTGAGACTGGTCCCAAATCTGCTCACACAGAGGCAAAAAAGTGCTTTATCTTTCAGCAGAGAGGTGCAGGGGACAGCGGGGGGACACCTTCCCTTAGCACTGGCCTGACCCCAGGCACCTGGCCGGGCACCCACATCCCCCAGTGTCGCTGCAGGGGCAGGCTCCATCGCTGCACCCGTTCACGATGCCTTTGGCATCTTTACAGCTCATGCACAAAAGCCAGAGCTTTCCTTGTGGGCTTGTGCTGGTTTTGGTTGTTTTTTTTTTTAATTGTTCCTTTCTCCTGACTAAAAAGATGCTGAAATCTCCCAAACAGAAATTATTTCCATGTGATCCCAGTACTTTCCCTCTTGGCTGGAACACTGGATGTGGTTTTGGGTCTGTGGTTTTTGATATTTTTTTTTTATTCACAAATTTTTTGGTCTTCATTTCCATCATTCTGAGAGGCACCGTGCAACCCGACAGACTGGCTGCGAGTCCTAAGGAAAGTATAGCAGGACAAAAGCACAGGAACCCAGCACGAGTTGAAGCAAGCAAAGAAACAAGAAAAAACCCTGCTTTTGCAAACAACCTAGCTGCTGGGTTTCATACGGAGCCGGACTGACTTTCAGTGTTTCATTTGGATTCCAGCTAGGAAGCTGCAGCCACCACCGAGAACTAAAAAACCTGAATGAACAGCTGCTTTCATATTATGCATCCTGCTAAGCAACAGCAAAGAAAGTAAGAGAAAGAGGGGTCTGAGTCACAAGGTAAGTTAAATGGATCTGAATAAGCTGGGGAAAAAAAAATATACTATTGCTATAGGGAACAAAGTGCTCCCACCCTGCAGAAACAGGTTGCTTGGGCAAGTACTAAAAAGAGGTGGTCTCTGCCTGTGCTGCTTCGTCTCGCTTTTTCTGCTTCACTGCAGCAGGCAAACTAAGTGCAAGGCCAGCTTATTGCTGAGCTGGCTTTAATTTGTTCCTACTAACACTCTGCATTTTGTTAACCACCCTTAGCACTGCAGAATGATGCTTGCTTCCAAGTCTGATTTTGCTCTTAACTGGGGCTGAGCAGTGGGACAGGGAGGGTCCTCAATTTGATGCAGATTTCCCCGCTGCCGCGGGAGCGCCGGGCATGAAAAAAGCCGTTTCCTGGCATCTTCTGCAGACATGGAAACTTTCAGGGGACTCTGTTCCTCCAGCCTTGCTGGGGAACTGCCTCCGTTTGAAAAGTGCTGCCCGCTCCTGAGCCGCAAGCAGGCGTTTGCAGCAGGGATGGGACAGTCCTGCCGCTGCCAGCACCCACGTCCTGGTGCTTCCACCCACCCAGGTGGGACAGCACCACATGGGACCCACCGCAGGGATACCTCTGCCTGCTCTATTTCGGCACACAGAAAACCGATTTCCCGGAGTGACTGAGTCAGCAGTAGCAAGTGACAGGAAAGCTGCCTTCACGCTGGGAAGGACGAAGGAGAGTTGGGTGCCGTCTACTTCGTTAGGGGAATTTGCTCTATTGGAGAAGCTGCCCTGGGAATGACTTACAGCCCGGCAGCACCGGGCTGAATCACCGTCTGGCTTGCTGCAGAGATGGGACTGCTTTCAAGGGGCCGCCCAGCCCGGAGCAGGGCCATTTCCAGGACATTGCAGGCATGTTCCTGGCACCGGAGATGCAGGCAGGGATGAGGAGAAGGAGAGAGGGAAGAGTTGTCTGCTTAGGAACCAGCAAACATCCTTTTGCTCCCTGTCTGTGCTGAGATAATTATGACAACAGCCCGTCACAGTCCAGGAAAGGCAGTGCCATGGGAAGATGCAGATGCCCGGATCCGTCTCCATACAGGCACAGCCTCTCCTCCCGTACTGCCTGCAGGGGACTGTGTTAAATCCACACAATCCCCCAGGTTTAAGCATGTGTACATAACAGGAAGGGTTGTTTGCTTGAGAACCTCATGTCTTCCCATGCCTGGTTGGTGAAATCAGAGCTGGAGAGAGCACGTGGTGACCACACGCGCCAGTGCTGCTCAGGGACAGGTCCTCCCGGGACAGAGGAATTAGGGCAATTCACCCACACTGGAAATAGGCACATGCTAAAAAAGCACCAGAAAAATAAAAAACCAAACCAGATAATTAGAAGCAGAGCTACAAACTCACTGACCAAATGTTCGCTGCTCAAGCCATTACAAATATAGATGCAGCTAACATCCCTGGAGCTCTCCATGGCCAGATCCTGGCTTTGCCTCCACTCCTGCCCCGCTCACAGCTGACAGGGCTTAAACCGGCCGGGCTGCCTCTAGCAGCACTCCCAACCCCTCTTCATCCCCCCCATCACCCCAGTCCGTTGCATAAACACCGCGGACAAGAGGGCGTTAACATTGGTCATCTGCAAACCACTACAGACAGCGGAAAATTTTAAACCGCGTTGCTTTTTGGGATCCGAATATTCTTGTCGGCAAGCCCTCGAATCACTGCATGGCTGCAGAACAGCTCCTGCTGCTCAGCTGGAGTGAAGCATCTCCACGGCATCGTGTTGGAGAGAGGCAGCCCCGCGCTCGGCTCTGGCACCGCCGCAAAGGGACCCATGAGCTGTCGCAGCTTTCCCTTGGAAAACGCACAAGCTCCTTCAGTGTTTTCGGCTTTTCTACAATAAGTTGCTCATGAAGAAATTTTAGATCCTCCTGGGGAAGAAAATAAAAAAAAAATTCTGAACAAATCATTTCCAAGAGGAAGTCCAGTGTCCAGACAAAGCCGGCCCTGATGATGCTTCGTTTCCTGCTGCTGGCAATGCAAGGAGCTCTGGAGCAGTGAGAAGGTCGAGGCTTGAAAGGAGACAAAAGGTAAAAAAGCAGAACTGGAATATTTTCCGTCTCTGGAACGATGCCGAGGTTCACGGCTGACATCCATGTGTTTTCCATCTCTGCGGCGCAAGAAAGGTTTTAGTCTTAACTGCCCTCTTGGGTTTTCAGTCCAGATCTCTCGCTAATTAAAATGGGCAGTGGCTGGCGTTGTCCTGTGTGCCGTGAATTTAAAGAAAGGATAGTCATAGATTGCTTTTCTGAGTAGAGCCCTAGGAATAACAGGAAGGAAAACGTTAGCAGGAATTTAAAGCACGGCTCAGGGATCCAAGAGCAATTTCTGCCTCTGAAACTCTCAATATGACAGCATGGGAGCTCAGCGCAGTTATTAGTGGTATTTATTCTTTGAGCGTCTGCGCAAGGTAAGGCCATACTACCACTGAACCCAGTGAAAATTCAGGCTGGGGAAGGTTAAGGTAAACTGTACCTTTGACATGACCTATACATCCCACGAGGGCTGCTTGCAGGGCCAATGGACCAGACAAGGTTTGGCCAAACTCAGGGCTCAGGTTGCAAACTCCCTGTTGTTAACCTTAGGGAAAACCTTTTGGTCCAGCCTCCAGGCTGACTTGCTTTGCCTTCTTGCTTTATTTTCTCTGTATGAAGAGCAAGTAAGCTATTTTCGCAGAAATTGTGGGGATTTCTTATCATTCCTACTGCCCAGATGTGTTACTTGATATAAAAGTGTTAAAATTCTTCAGGTACATAGAATGATTAAAAAGCTTTGCATGAGCAAATGCACCTCATACATAAGCTGTCTACCTTGAGCTATAAGATTAAACTCAATCATGAACCAAAAAAAAAAAAAAAAAAATCAATCAAGGTTCTCTCCAGCTGTAATAGTGTCGAGAAAATATATTTAAAAAAAGAAGTTGCACACAAGAAGAAAGGATCACATCATTTAACTCCCTGAACTGGAACTAATGGTTTCTGCCTTTCCCTAGCAAAGGCTTGTGGCATCTCTGAAGCCCTGCATGGGGAGGAATATGCCTTTTTTTGCTGGCAGACGTGGGGAATGCCAGGTGTTGCTGGAGAACCAGCACTTTTGATGCACATTATTCTTAGCAGGTGAAAAATGCATAAATAAAAACCCGGATGGATTATATTTAAGTCAGGGTACTTCCAAGGCCGGTGCAAAACAAAACCACATTATTTAATCATCAATTTTGCTTTGGATTGAGCACAGTAGACAATTGTCCCTGGTTTGGGCATTGCATCCTCACCAGCACTGCGAGGCAGCAGCTGTTAAAGGGTTCGGATTGCCAGCTCTGGTTAGAAAGACAGACACACCTTTGCAAGAGGGCCTGAACAATGGGAATGTTTGAATTTAATGCAAGGAGACTGGTGTTTTCCCTTGCTTTTTCTTCTTGTTTTGGGCCAGGCAGAAATACCTGAACAAAAAATCCTTTTCGCTAATATTTGAATCTTGCCTTCCTACTCAGAAATTCAGAGGGGAAGAAAAGGGACAGAAAAAGCAAACAGTCTTTTTAAGCCTTAGCTAAAGGGTGTTTTCAGTCAAAGAAACCTTTCTTTACATTTAAACAGCTCTCCAACAATCACATATATTCTAGTGTTACAACGAACACACCAGCCATCCTCATCACCAAATCTCACTGAAATTAACTGCCTTTTCATCAGGTTCAGATGCCTCATTTCACCATTCACAAATTTTCATTTTGTTTGCCAAAATATTGCCCCAAAGATAGACCTGCCCATTTAGCACATGCAGAAGTTCTTCCTTAGTATCCAACCAAATTTGCACTCAATTGTTTGGTTCCATCCTGGTTCCACTTGCAGAGGCTGAGGGCTGCGCTGTGCTTCGTGGCTTTGGAGTGGGGAGGCTTGAAAGTGTCACGGGAAGAGCATATAATTTATCTTGAAATTACTTGTTGCAACCAAACAAGCTCTGCGCTCAGCCCCGTGGTGAAATTTCTGCTTCACAAGCATTTTGCAAGAAGCGTCAGAAGCATCATGACAATTTACGCTTTTCTACACATCGCCGCAAGCTTTTCAACTGAAACATTTCAAACTCATCAATTGTCAATCAACTGTTTCAAAATGAACCCAAGCTAAAGCAGAGCCAAAGAAACTGAACTGAAAAAATGGTTTTGAGAGAGGGAGGGCTGAGATCATCTTATCCTCGGGTGAAACATTTACAGACTGCAAAGTTTCCAAACACAGGAGATGAGTTTTCCTCCCAGCCGTTAGGATGTCTGCGGATCTGTCATCACCTCTGGGTTTTTCTACCAAATAGGAAAAACAAGATTTCTGAATCAAACCAGGTGGCGAATTTCTGGCTCCCAGTACGGAACACAAAGACAATAATTTATACTTCCAGTTTTAATCTGTTGCTTTCAGGATGGTCCTGTCCATCTCTGGAGAGGCGTCATGAAGGATGACCAAGGAGGAACATACTCCATTTTGCAGCCTCGGGACACTCAGTGCAGTACTAATGCATCATTTCAGGCGCTAACGAGCATGTCGGACTGTGGTGGGAAGGAGGATGGATGTCCCTCCCGCGCCGGGATCCAAACGATATGCAGGAGAGGCAGCCTCCCAGCCTGGGCTCTGGCGAGTCGTGGCCATGGCAGAGCAAAGCCCCCTTTGCTGTTCGCCGTCTTCTGAAGAAGATAAACCCATGCAGCTGAAGTCAAATCCGTCATCGCCGTGTTTGACAAAATAAGGTCACAATAATTATCTTTAAGGGAAAAAACAAATGGCTAAAAATAACCTCTCTCTTCAACTCACAGATTTTAAATGCTGAGCTTCATCCTTTTTGTATCTTTTTTTTTAGGCATCAAATTTGACTTCACCACTACCACAAGAGTTAGATTTGCTTCCCCTCTGAAATTTGGCTCAAATTATTCTTTTCTCTGGATTGACATGATCTTCTTACAAGAAAATCCTTACCAGGTTTGTTTCCTTTCCTGTTGCACATTTGATTTCTCTGCTTTGAGGTTTTCCTTCACCTGATCTCCGGTTTTGCGCTGGATGTCTTTCAAACATAATCCCACACTGCTGAATTCATCATTCTTTTCTTGCAGTCCTCCCGGACTCCTTTCTCTCCCCCACTTTCCTATTTTATTTCTCCTGTCCTTTCTTGTCTATTATGAACAGACTGCAAATCTGAAACTGTTTATTCACTTACATCATTAAGGTTTCACCTAACCACAGATATTGCAAACAAATACATGTTTCTGCCATGTTAGTGAACAAACTTCACTAAGTATTGAATGAAAATGGGGGGGTGGTGGTGGTGTTCAGTTCTAGAATGCCCTGAACTGACTGGATTGTTGCAGCTTTCGCTTCATTTTTCTTCCGAATGCAATTCCTAGTCAATAACTTGAATAAGTGCTCTTCATGAATCATGCAAGTGGCCACAATTTCTTCAATGGGTGCTTGGATTACCGTAATGTGAAGCGTGCACAACCTGAACACAGATTTTTCACCCAGACTTTTTTTTTCTTTCTCTTTAAGTCACTTCTAAAAATAGGAAAGTAATTCATCTTTGGGAGAATAATGGCCTATAAAAATGTAATTTCTTCATATTTATGAATCCTTTCCCTTCCGCCTATTATGAATACCCCTCTTAATGAATGCTCTTTCTCCTTTATGAAGGTATTATGAGCAATTAGATCCTCCAGTTTTAGTGTTCTAATAATGTAATCAAATGCCCTGTACTTTATCCCCCAGGTTATTGACTACCCACGCTGCCGAGAAGGGCTAAATAGCTTTTAGTCCCGAAAGGATACATGGGCCCTGATTGCCTGGGACTCTCAGTGAAACTGGGGTCTTCTTTAGACCATTACGTATATGCACAAACTTTAATCACTGCAGAGGAGACCCCAGAAACATTATGCAGACCCCAAATGCTCTCTGTGGTGCAAACTTTCTGTTCTGGGCACGTATGGGCTGGCTATTTATGACCTGCTGCCCATTTAGACTTGCATTGCATTTCTTTTCCTGTTTGGCAGCACAAAGATGGCTTAAGAAATGAATGAAAATTAAAAAGGACTTAATGGAAATGAAATTCAGGCCCTGAACACTGATATAAAAGGAGTATTAATCCCTCCTCAGACTAGTACCTAGAATGAGGTACAATTATGAATAGAAAGATCATTTCAAGTTAGGACAGATTTGCTGAAAGAACTTCAACTACTGGCAAAAGGAAAGTTATTATGTTGCTGCTAATAACTATTCATCAGGTTTCCAGGAAGCTGGATTACACCAAGTAATAAAAGGTGTGAATGACAGTTCTTTTGGGGCAGGTAGGAACTAGAAGAAAGCGTCTCCCAAGAATGCCAGTACAATCCAAGTACCTTGCCCCGTACCGACACTTTTTTTCCATATTTTTCTCAGCTGGTCCATTTTGTGCCCAGTCAATCCTTTGTAGAGCTCCAAGACAGGATTCCCTCCCTCTGCAGATGGGACCTGTGTGTTCACTGAACTATTTCTGAAAGCCAGGACACCCAGACACTACCTTCCCCACCTATTCCAGGAATTAAAGCTGGTAGAAAAGGAGCTGTAAAAGCTGTTCATTGCCTGAGGTCAACAAGAGTCCATCTAACTAATTGGAGTTTGGATAAGGTCCAAAAAGGCATCAGTCCAAAATCTGTCTTGTATGAAACACCACTGCAATCAGTAGAATGACCCTAATTATACATCGTATGAGGAAGCAGTTGCCTGTCTCCAGCTCCAATCCCTCCCTAGGAAGGAGGCCAATGGGGACCAAAAGAAGACTCACCTCCCTTGCACCGCCTGAAATATTTTCTTTCTCTTCGTTTCAGCTGGTATTCAGGGACTTTGGAGCTTTCCAGTAGCAGATGAAAGTGTAATAGGTGATCTCAAAAACTAGTGTTTGTGCAGAGCAAATACCAGTCTGTTTGTTGCAGCTATTCCATTCTGCACAATGGAAAATAAAAATGGAAAGTGTAGAGAAATTCTGCTAGGAAGAGCACATGGATATGGTCAAAGCCACAAACTTCTTGGCAAAGTGACCTTGGAAAGAGGTTACCAGCAGGAGGCTGCGAGAGACTAACTAAAGGGGCAAATGCTTTTTATTTCATTTAGTTTCATTTCCCTTTAGGTTTTTCCTCCAAAAAAATCAGGATTAGGTTCTATCTTTAAATGAAGTTTTGTTTTCTGCATGTGATTTTGAATTTTTCAGGGTGGTGACGCAATAAACCAAGAGAGAAACAATTTGTGTCTTTTACCCAGCACCTTTTGCAAGGGCTGTTCCAACAGCAGCCAGGCAGCAAGCATGCCTTGACCAGAGCTTGCTACTACACCTTTAAGCATCTCAGCCTTAGCTTCCAATCCCAGCAGGTTTGGGTTTTTTGTTGTTGTTTGTGGGTTTGGGTTTTTTTTTCCCTTTTGTTTACCTAGTGTGTCTATATTTCAACTATAGGTAATGAGAGACAGGGATTGCCTTTTCCATTGCTTGTGAACAGTACGCAGTTGGGCACCCTTCCTACCTGGAGTCTCCTGGTGCCACTACAAGATAAGCTAATAATTAATCAGAAGAAATGCACCTTGCAGTAACATTAACAGATGGCCCATCAGAAGCTCTGATCTGAATCATCACATTAATCATTTCTGTTCCTTTGCTCGGTCCAGCTGGCTCCGCTGAAGATGAGAGCTGTGTTACTCCTGCTCTTGGTGTCCACTGCGAACATTGGCGCAGTGCTGGAAAAGGGTCTGCCAAGACGGGAACCGCGACGTCTCTCGTGCGTGCGATGCTGCGGACCTTCAGAGCAGCCCGTCTCCATCATCTCCTCACGATACACAAGGATGAGCAGCGACCCTGCCTATTCGGTACCCAAAGTCCAGCCCACCATAGATATCACCATCCTCAAAGGTGGGTAAAGCTGACTACTGCGATAACCTCCTTTATCTTACTTGCTCACCTTCATTTTGCAGGCTGTGCTCTTCCGCACACCAAGAAACTCTTCCACTTCATTTACCCAAAAGAAGGTCAAGAGGTGACATGGCACAGGCTGTAACTGTGTGCAAGTGAGAAGAGTTGGCAAAAGGCCAAAACCCCAAATCCTTCAAAACCCAGAATCACTGGAAGCTCAAGTTAAGTCACACTAAAAACCAAATGCAAATGTTATCACAGAATTACTGAGCGGTAGAGTTAGAAACTAGGAAAGACTCTCACTCACTTTTCCATTGCACATTTTTTTGTCTCAGTAGACAGGCAAACAAAAACTGAACGTATAATACAGGCGATGTGCCAAGAGTCCTGTGAGCGCGGATACGCAGACCCAACAAACCCAACCGCTTCTCCCAGGCCCAAATCAGACCTCAGCAAAATCAACAGCTTCTCTTGCCCCAACATCTGCATGAAGGGGCTGGGTTCATGAACACTGGATTCATGTAACCAGGCTGGTCAGGCCATGGAGTTCCAGTATTGGACATTGAACATTGGCACCACAAGCTCAGTGGAGCCAAGCTTTCACCTGGCATTTTTAACCTTCTGAGAATTAGGAAGGTGCTGGTGTCTGACCAATGCTTCCAGACGCCTGTGCTAGGAAAACAGTGGTTTAGCAGCTGCTTTGCTGGTTGTCTCCAGCAGGATGCATCTGCAGCTTGGGCTTCATATACTTGTGTTTGACAAGGTTTTCCTTTATGCTTGCAGGGGAGAAGGGTGAAATGGGAGAGAAAGGGTATCCCGGAGCAGTTGGGAAGGAAGGAGAAAGAGGGCTCCGTGGCTTTAATGGACGGAAGGGACAGAAAGGCCAGCCTGGCCCGCAAGGCCATTCCTGCAAGCAGCTCTACGCGGCTTTCTCAGTGGGTCGGAGAAAACCCCTTCACAGCTCAGACTACTTCCAGCATGTCACTTTTGACACCGAGTTCGTGAACCTCTACAAGCACTTCAACATGTTCTCGGGGAAGTTCTTCTGCTATGTGGCAGGAATCTACTACTTCAGCCTCAACGTCCATACCTGGAACTTCAAGGAGACCTACCTGCACTTGATGAAGAATGAGAAAGAGGTGGCCATCCTCTACGCCCAGCCCAGTGATCGGAGCATCATGCAGAGCCAGAGCCTGATGCTGGACCTGCAGGAAGGAGAGGAGGTCTGGGTAAGGATGTTCAAGCGGGAGCGAGAAAATGCCATCTATAGTGAGGAGTCTGATGTTTACATCATCTTCAATGGCCATTTAATCAAGCCAGCCATAGAGTAGCCATTCTTCAGCTTTAGGCTCAAAGCTTTGGTAGATACATTAGTGTCTTCCCTCTTAGAAATGCGTATGTCTAGTTCCACTTGGAAGGATTACAGGCCTCCTGGCCTGCTGACAGGGTTGTCTGTCCATGCCAAGGACACCTGTATGGACAGCAGTGACTTTCAAGGTGATGCAAGCTACACAAGTACTGAGAAGGCTTCAGCCCTTATGTGCCCTGGAGAAGACACGTGGAGAAGGCCCCAGTTCTGCAGCCCTGTATAGACCCCCAGTAACATCCCTAAAGAGTTTGCCAAGTTGGTGGCAAAAGTTTAACTTCTTTGCTCTGCTTTAAAGAGGACATTTTAATTGTATCTAAGGATCATCTTCAGGTGCCAGTTATCTGGGTGCTAGTTAAGGAATGTCATTACTCCTGCAACAAAACTTGGGTATCTTTGCAGTGTGCAGTATTGCTAATAACACACACCAGCACCTACACCAGGTCTGCTCCACTCAGGTAGGCAAGAACACACCAGTGTTAAGAACATTTTGCACAGTACATTTACCCCAAATTATGTTTGTGTTTCATTTCATGTAATATTATATTCTGAGAGCATAATGCTAGAATTGGATAAATAGCAGCATATTGATCTGGCAAAGCTTTTTCAGAGGCACACAGATTTAAGTACATCTTAGGTGCAGTAGCCACATGCTATAACTTTGCTAGACTTCTGTACTACTAGCAATATTTCTCACACTCCAACATGGCTGGGAATGTGTGTCTTTTCCATTTTAAGGAAAATGGTGGGCCCTGCCTTAGGTTCCAATTTCAGAGTGCTCATTGCCAAGCTGGAATTGGAGGCCACGCTCATGTCTGAAAATTACCATCTTATGGCACCCCCATTTCTGGAAAGTGGAGAAGAAAACTGGAAAGAAAAAAAGGGCTTTACTGCAAGCAGTGATATTTTAGGAGATTTGGTTTCTTTTCTCCTAAAAAATTATTGATGTAACGGTGGAAAGGTACATGAAGCAGCAAGAAACATCATTTTCCCCAGTTCTTCCTTGTCCATTCCCCCGGTCTTTTGTTTGCATCCCAAGCCATTTGTATGAAGACTATGTGAAAAGTTGTTTCTAGGCAAACTGCTTCACTGCTGTACCTCACCTATCCACAGCTGTTTGGAAAAGTAGCCGAAATAAAGATATTGCTTTGGGTACCCTGGTTTTGTTTATCTTCTCTCTATGCACTTTTTCACAGTACATGTCTAAAAGCACTAGACTGAACATCCAGTCCCGTAAAACAATCTCAGGAGGCAATTTTAGTTACTTTAACACCAAAGGACTCCAGAAACTAGACTGACACCAACTCCTCTCCTTGCAGACCAGTAAACAGCCATCATCAAGTATCAGGATGGGCAGACAGAAGTTAGTGACCCCTTGCTGTAAAATAAATGCCAGATCTTTGAGATCTCACAATCTTTGTGAAGATCGGAACATTCAGTAGCCTATCTGTGAAGTAAATGTATGATGAAAATGGGTCTACAAGCCTTGAAACATCATGTCTGCTCCTGCTTCCATCACAGCCTGCAACCCTGAAAAGTGGGAAACTCGCACAGCTTTAAAAAACACTCCCAAGGGCATTCTATGCAGATTCTCCACTGACCTGCTGTCAGATATACCAGCTGCTTAGGTCAGGCCATTGGCACAGCAATTCCTTCCCACCCTCCTAAAAAGTTTCCTAATCAGCTGTTTTCATTAGGATGATGGTAAAAGCCCCAACGGCTGCACTGCTTATTTGCAGCACACCGCGTAGTACCGAGAGCACTAGCAGGGAGACGCCAGCCCTGAGCAAACACATGCACATGTAGAAACTTTTCCACTACGCTGGACTCGCTGAAGGCATTTGCAGACTGACCACATACCACATTTGAGCGCTCCAAATCTTTTTTGCCCTCCTTTGTCCCTAGCATTTGAATCATTCCCCACCCAGGCTTAGATTTTGCAGCTGCAGAAAGTCATACTCCAGTTGCAGGGTACCACTGGCAGAGCACCGCATGAGATGCCTGCGGTGGAGCAGGGGTCATTCACTGAGGCTGATGTAGTCACAGGGCTGTCTAACATTCCTCACATATCAAGCAGTTTCACCGCAGCTTTGGCTTACTCCCATCCGCAATTCTCTGCATTGACTATAATTAAAAAGAAAAAAATGATCCAGCCCTCTTGAAATGTCATGCCCAGCTGGAGTTATGGACAGTGTGTAACCCAGCATTGGAAAAAACACACCCAGAACATGTTCAGGTTCAAGCCACACTGATTTTGGAAAAGTTACTTTCTACTAGGAAGCAAGCAAAAATCCATCCACCTGTATCACTATACAGGCATCTTTCCATAGCACCTAGACACACAGAGATAGTCTGATTATTGAAGCAATAAGACACATTCAGAATGCTCATGACCAATATGCCAGTGGCATAAGGAGGTAAATCAGTAAAGCCACATTGTTTTCAGGTGCAGAATAACCTTTCAAATAATAAAAAAGGTTATTGGGTTGCATATATTATTCAAATTAGTCATTTATACCATAAAAGAATTAGAAGTCTCAACCTGCCAAGTTCTTTGGGGAAAAATTGAAATATCTAAAAAGCCTAACATACAAAGACATTCCTACTGCCACCTTTTGAATGCATTCATCAGGTTCTTTCCAACTTCAAGGGCTGGGACAAGCATCCCTGTTTAGAGAAGTTTAATGAGCCAAATCCAAAGCACAAATATTTGAGATCTGCTCATCAACACACAGGCAGCCTGCCAGGGTCTGTCTTATAGGAACAGAATTTAAATCCCCCCTTTTTCCCAGCAATGTGCAGCTTGGAGAACTAAACTCTGAAAAAGCTTTTTAAGTTTTCTTTTGAAGACAAGAAAGTGGGGGGTTTAAGTTTTAGATTTAAATCTAAATGCAAATGAAAAAACTTAATTTGTATTTTTCCAATTATTTCCCTAAATTGGCACTTTGTATTTTATGCTTTGAAATAAATCATCCTTCAGTGAACAGCATTATATAGAAATGACAAAACTGCCTCAGCTGCCATAAATCCCAGGTGCATTTTATTAAGGAACATTAGCTCTCCTGTAGGTCCCTCTCGCCCCAAGATCCTTGTGCAAGACAAAGACCCCATGGTACAAAGCACCAATAAACCCATTTGCCAAAACAACCTTACCCATCCTTGGGGCAGGGCCAGGAAGAGGGGAAGCAGAGGAACCTGTTGAGATCACGTACAAGAAACTGTAAATAGAGAACAGGAGCCTTCTATAACAACAGAAAGATTACAGGAAAACATCAGATGAGAAGCATCTACCCCCCAGAAATCTCTTTTGGTTGGCATAGGCAGATTAAAACAGACTTTAAGACAACATACCTTTTACTTTCTGACTGCAAATCTGTACAAGATTTACACTTAGTTGCCCAAACTTTGGTAAATAGGGAGGAGATAAACTCATCTAACATCCTCTCCTTCATTTCTTTGGTATCAGAGCTCCTGAAGAGCATCTCACAAGGAGAGAGTATGCCAGGACAGCATCTGCCCTTGTGCCAAAAAGGTGATGAACAGAAGAGAGCAAGCAAATGACCTGCCCATATCCACTGGGGATAGGGCAAGATTTATGTTCAATATAAGGAAGAAACACTTCAAGTAGAAGGAGACTCAGACTCTGCAAGTGGCTGCAAGCATGAAAGACAAGCTCTGCATCCCTGGAAGCCTTCAATGGCATCCTAGGGTCTGCCAGGAACAATAAGGGCAGTTCTGCTTAGAGCAGGGAAATGCACCACATAGCTGCACGCTACCCCTTTAATCTTCTTTTCCTGCAGTTTTAAGTTTCAGCTTTTTTTTTTCTTTTTGAGAAAAGCCTGAAAAAGTCACAAGAAATAGCTTCCACTAAAAATCCCCATATGAAGAAGCTGAGCCAGGCCTGCTTTCACACTAGTTTAAATACACTTCAGTTACAATTTCCGATATCACAAACCCAGACGTCAAAAATCCTGCAGCACAGCTCAGGAATTACTGGGGATCTATCTGCCCCATTGAATCCTGTGCTTAAGTCTGTCTTATGACTTCCAAATGTGCTCATTCACTATCCTCCCTCACATGATTACACTAAATGAAGCATTGCATTATGACTTGTTGGATTTCTGCAGTCCTTACTTAGCAACATAATTGCTCTATAACTTGCTTTTGCTCATTTGCTCTGTTCTTATCTTGTAGGTGTAAGACAGGGAAAAAATCCTTGTACTTGCAGACCTAACCTAAACCACCACTTCTCTGAGTTTAAAATACAGAAGTATCTGACTTCTAAGAGTCTGACCCTCTTTTCTTTAGGAGCTTAAAATAGTCCAGGTTTTCCTTCCCCTTCCTCCCCCTCCCCTTTTTTCTTTTCCTAAAGCAGAATTTAGGGGTGGTACTTGAAATCCTCCTTATATGCAGAAACAGCAAATTACTTGGAGCCCACCTGAGTCTGCCTTAACAAGCTGAGGGGCTATATAAGGCTCCAGTACAGGCTGGGGTATTGTGGAGGAGATGAGTTTTGTGTAGGTTTAATGAGTGAGGTGCTGGGGAAATATTATAGATGAGGGTCTTCCCTTAGTATTTAATAGAGGATTAGAGAAGGTGCTGTATTTCACAGTACACTGAGTGTGCTTATGTCTTCTCTGTTGGCTGTGATGAGCTGCAGCAGTGCTCAGTTGTTGCAGGGGTCCTACTGCTGGTCCTGCAACTTGTGCACTGACCTAGCAGAAGACCTTGCTCTTAAAGAATGTAGTCCCTTTTTGTGCAGTCTTTAAATAGGGCTGTAACTTCTCAGAAATGCTCTCTTGAAAGAGGTGTTAAAGGGTTTATAATCCTGGCTGTGACAAACCGCCAGTGTTCAGGTTAATAGCTCTTTCAGGGCTATTAGAGCTCATTATACCTGGCAGAGCTGGTGACTGGGCTGGTGTTTAGTGCTCTTGATGCCAAATGGCATCAAGGAAACTAAAAACCTCTGTGTGCTCTTTGTTTTCTCTCCTAATTATTCTGTTCCTGCATGCTTGCTTCTGGTCAAAGCCTGCTGCTCTGTACTGTCAGTCTTGTCTAAGTTGATTAAACTTCTGAACTCGTTCATTGACTCTGAGACTGTTCTGGTGAGCTGCAAAGCAAAAGTCGTCTCCTTTAAGAGAGCCCTTCTTATAGCACTTTCTAATTCTCAGTAAAGGGAGCAGCAGGTGAAGATTAGGTCTTCATCCTGCTGTAGGTTTAGCAGGGAGGGTGAAGCACAGTTAATTGACTTGCACCCTTATGATGGCAATGAGTAGTCAAAGCCAGGTGAGAGCAGGACCTGGGAGGACTGACACTGTCCCCTGAGCTAACCACGAAAGCAATCTGGCTCCTGTGCTCTGCTTGTGCTGTGCTGGAGAGGGTTTGTGCTGGTCCTGCTGCTGCTCCCCGCTCTACAGCAGCTCTGGGAGCCAGGGTTAGGGGTGCTGCTAAGCCTGAAATCTTGCTTTGTGCTCAGTCTTTCAGCTGTGCTCTTTAAAGATAGCCTCATTCCTTGATTTGATTTCAGCCTGCAGCCATAAGCCATCCCTTAGTAACTGCTGTAATCACAGTTCTTTTCTGGCTGATCAGAAGCTTAGTAAGCGCTGTGAGCTGGTGTGAATCAGGCTTTCCCCAGCCATATGAGGCTGGTAAAATCCCTACTTAGCCAACTTTCACTCAAAATGTTAAATTCCCCTAAATTCTAGCTCTGTGTGTGGTTTTTCTGCCTGTAAATATTCAGAATGGGACCTGATGGCAAACATGCAGCAGTTCGGTGTTGCTCCTTCCATGCCGTGTTGGGCACGCAGCGTTGGGGCCTGTCTAGGCGCTGAGCAGTTTGCCCCAAAGTTTGGAAGTTTGATTACCTGGTGCTTAAATATCAGCTGCTCAGTGGATTAGCTAATATTGCAAACACAAGCTAGTATTTCCATACGGTGCCTCGCTGCATCCCACCTGCTCTGCTGGCGGTGCTCACCTCCCTCTGCCACAGGGATGCTGCGATCTGTTGCAGCGGGGGTATCCATGATTCCCACCTTCCTGCGAGGTGGGAATGCTATCCTGCATTCCCACCTTCCTGCGAGGTAAAGAGCCTGTTTCTGGTGAGGTTTCATCCCTCCTCGCTTTCTGGAAGCATCCTTCTCTGTCGGTCAGGGTAAGTGCAAAAGGAACCTCTGCCTTTGGCAAACTGCTCTCTTCCTCTCAATAAGGGAAACTTTTATTTTACAACAGGAACAGGCAGATAACATCAATGCAGCTAAGGAGACCGGGCAACAAATAAAGCTAATGGGTTGCGTTTGGATGAGTCGAATAGAACTTAATGATTCTAGTAAGAACCTATTCACTAACAAAGATTTAAAGTAGCAGATAAAATGCAGCGGATAGAAGAGGAAAGTGTTAAAACAAATAGAAACCACTTACAAGCCAGGGAGCAATACGCCGCTAAATGGCTGGAGACTTTGGCCTGCAGATGCTGTGCAGACATCGGCTGTTTTCCCACCCTCGCCCTTTCGTCTGCTGGGGTAGAAGTTTGGGAATGGCATTTCCCAAACCGCTGGTTTGGGGTGCCCCAGGACAGGCTGGTGACCCCCCCATGCTCTCCCCAGTGAGTTGCTCGGGGAGAGGCGGACACGGCGGTTGGGTTCCCTGTTCTTGCTCCGTGCTGTGATGCCTCTTTCTCCTCCTGCACCCATATTTGGCCACGGTGGCTTTAGTTTTCGTGGCAAAAGTCCAAGCAGCAGCACCTGGAAACTGCAAACCTCGTGCTCTCTCTGCCAGGCCATGCGACCTGGCTCCTCGGCACCTTTTCTTTGCCCAATGTCACGAGATTTTATATCTTTTCTGCCTAGCCAGGTCTTCAGTGAGAAGTCCCCAGGTAAAAAGAGCTCACATGCTGTGTGACTATAATGGGGCAGGACTCAGCTTCTTGTGGGGAGAGCTCAGAGCCGGTTACTTGTGTCCTCGCAGGGCTGGGTTCGGCCACAGCAGAAACGTGGGCAGAGCTCCGTCCCCTCCGCCGGCTGAGGGACTGGCAAACAGGGAGGATGAGCTGGTGGAGCCTCTCGGGTGCTGCGGGGATGGGGGCTTTGCTTCCCCTCTCCCAAACCAGAGGATGTTTTCCTGACAGCAGCTGCTGCATCGTGCTCCGGCCAAAAGCTGCTGCAGAGGATCTGGGCACCCCGACAATTGCTGCCATACGTTGGGCATGACAACCTAATGCTATTTGCAACTCCTTTCTTCCAGGGAAAATTGCATTAAAGCCAAGTCACAAAGAAATTGCTTCCTCCCTCGGTTGTGGGGGGAGCAGACAATTTTTTGCTGGCTCAGGGACCCGAATGCTGTAGTGTGAGCAAGTGGCAGATCTCCTCTTGCCTTTGCCACCAAAAGGCCATTTACGGAGTGCAACTTCTATTGCAAGAAACAGAGGAGTTGCCACTGGGTTTGGGGTTTTTTTTGCTAATGCAAAATGCCAGCACAGCACAGCAGCCAAGCAGCTGCCTGTGTGTACTCAGGGTATCACATCACCCTGTTTCCAAGCAAGGAAGAACGCAAATCAATTACTCGACAAGGTCATTCTCCCCTCTGTTTCTCTGTCTGGGCTTTTCATCCCTTTTAAGGCAGAATTCTGACTCTCCTGTTGATTGAAAAGGCACCTGTACAGTGAAGTGTAAATCACACGCTGCCGTGTAGATCTTGGATGGCAAGTCCAGACAAGCATTACCATCCAGGGAATTAAACAGTGTCTGCCTGCTTTTGGGGGGTCTGCCACTCTTATTTGTGGTGCCTGGATCCTATTGACAAGAATTCCTCTGAAGTGGCCTGGGCAGGAATCCCCATTGCTTTTGTTTTCAGTCCTGGGTAAAATTAAGGAGGGAAAAGCTCAGAAACTGCTCCAGAGGGAAAGGAAAACGCCAAGACTTTCAAACTCCAGTAAAAAGCTTTGAAAACACACAACTGTGAACAAACACAGGTTCTGGCCCGGAAACCTGCTCTTCTCCATAGCAAGTGCTCCCACAGACCCCGAGCTAATGGCAGTTGTTCCCCAGAGTGGAGCAATGAGCTCACAGCAGCGTAACGCTGCTGCAGTGATGCTCGCTGTGTGCAAGACTTGTCGCCTGCTACTTTTAAGATCTAACAAAATACAAAAGGAACTGCTGGGATAGGTGACATGGATGCCAGCTCCCCCTTGCTCTCTCCTGCTATGTTTTCTGTGCCCATGTGGCAGCAGTCATGCGTGTCTTGGCTTTGTTATACATTGCAGAGAGAGACTGAGCCTTGCTGCTCTCCTGGGAATGGAAATACAGGGCTGGGAGGAGTATGTAATGCAGGAAACATGAAAAAACCTGCCAGGCACATTTAATTTGGGATGCTACAACAACCATGTTGAGTCATAGAGGTACCTCGCACAACCTTAGCTCTAACAGTGGATGTGACTTTAGTTGCTCTCTGCCATGCTAAAACAGGGGACATTTAAAATAGACCTGAGCAGCTAATGTATTAAAGTATCTCATTAAGAAACAGAAGAGCTTAGTGCTCTCAAGACCTAAAGCGAAAGTGGATCAGGGCTAAGAAAGGGTATTGGTGCACTCAGGATTTTGGCAAGGACTCCTCGCCAGCCCTGCTCCCGTTTGTGAAGCCTGAAGGAATGGCTGGCGCAGGTTACACAGCTAAAATATTTGGAGAAGTTGTGACTCAATCCAGTATAATCCCCAGTCATTCCCCTAGCTGTACCTCTGAGACCAGAATGAAGTAAAATCAGATAGTGGGATCCTGGCCTGAATTTTGTAATTTCATGAAGCCTGGATTGTAGAGCCAGCACTGCCTGTACTGATCAGACCTGGCCCATTGGTGATTATGGAGATTATTGGAGATGATTCAAGTTATTGTGTCGTGGGGGGATTTCAGGTATTTTGTGACAGGTCTCCTAATGGTTTGCATGTTTGCAAATGCTCAATCATCAGTGACTCTGTTGTGGCTCTATTTTGTGCTCACTATCTGCCAGTGCCGGAGTGTTTCACCTCAGATGATTCTGAAGTGGAGCAAATAGCATTTATTTGGTATATTAACCTCATCTAATTGAGTCTTTCTGCTCATTAAGAATAGCAGTTACAATTCATCAGCCATAAAACCACTAACTGCATTTGCTTAATTACTGGTGACGTCACTTGTTAGGGGTTTTGGAGAAGAAAGCAGTGGGTGTTCGGAGCTGACAGATACCATGTACTCCATCAAGCTGAAAAGCTCCTTCCCCACTGAGGCTCTGGGCAAAGCAGTTTGCCCACTTCCTATGGCCTGCAGCTCTTCTGCCCATGCAAAGCGATTTAGCCTCTCTGCACCCAGTGCCTTCATTAAGAATTGGATAGCTGAAAGTCAGTCTGCAGCATCTCAGGCCAACCCTCTGATGGGCAGGATAAATAAGAACCAGGTGATCTGTCCCCCGAATTAGCAGCAGCACAGGCATCCCTCCCGTTTTGCTGGGGCTTGTTCACCTCGCGTGGAGCTGGAAAAGCTGTGATGATGCCAGAAGCTGAACCTGCCGCGGTGCAACAGCCTCTGAATTACTGCCCTGACTCGTGGCCTCTTTGCTAAACTAGTGAAAAGGAAAATACCAAACGCTTTTATGATTAGGTGGCATTCATCAGAGGCAGAATGGCTTTAAAAGTCAAGCATTAGGGCTTTAAAATGCAAAAAGAGCCATGGCACTCAATATAAAATTCCCCAACTGCTTTTAGTTTCACACTGAACAATACCCTGTTGAACTAGACAAAATGTCATTCCAATGTGATTTATGAGTTGAATAGGATCCTGCTATTATTGAAGTTAACGGCAGAATTCATCTCTGTCTGCCTGCGATCTGTTTTGGATCTTGGGGAAGTGTCCTGTAATCTCTTATCCCCAGCTACTGGGTTGCAGCCCCAGCCAGCTGCTGAGTAAAAGGAGTTTGTTTGTGCATTCACGTTTGTAACCAAATTAAATATAATTGCTGTGCAAAGTGGCTTGTGAACAGTAAGTCCTGATGCAAAGAACTACTTAAAAAAAGCCCTTAGAGAATTTCAGGTGCGATGGCATGTCACAAGCCACAGAGCAAAGTGGTATTTTCCCAGCCTTGTGCTCTGGGAAGAGTTTCTTCCAGGCTTCTTGAGCCTGCTGTGATTGTTACTCACTGGAAATGACCATTGCTAAATTGTCAAGTGTCGCAAATTTGTGCTTTCATTTCCCTCGGACATTCAGTTTGCCTGGAAAAGTATCAGTGAAAGCCTGTGTATGCAAGCTCCTGTTCTCCTCCTCACCTTGAGGCTTAGGCTCACAAGAACTCAGCAATAATAGCGACTTTTAGTGGTTATCACTATTAAGAATCAGACCTGTGGTGCAGCCAAACAGGACAAAATATCCCAGCTAAAATGATGCCTTTGACACAGAAGAGGCTACCCTGTGTTATTGGCAAAAATACTGAAAAATAGTGTCCAAACTGGAACATTCACAGTGTAATTCTTGCCCCCCCTTCCCATTTGGCTAAGCCCACTTGACCACAGAGCAGGTTATTCCCGACGCTGATTTGAGCCCAAGTGAGAAGTGCAGGTGTGTGCCAAGCTGTCCCAAGCCTGATTAACCAACATGGCATCAAGAAATCCATTCAGAGCAATTTTTAACTAAATTTTGCAGAACCTGCATTTTTCCTTTCTGATTTTGTCACGTTAAGAACTAAAGTAGCTAGTACCTGTTGAGAGATGTCCCATGAAATACGGGCTTTCTGCTCACCTGAAGCCCATCCCTGGACCAGCAGCACCCTCCAGGCTGGGCCAGCTGAGCTGTCACAGCATCCCGTGTCCAGCACGGTCGGGGTGACACGTACGTACCCCAAGCCACCGGCTGGTGTCAACTGCACGCTGCTCTGTCTCAGCCAGACTGAATTTAAACATCTCAGCTATGTGTCATATGCCTCTCAGTTACTTTTTATGATTTATCTTCCTCAGACTAAGATCTCCACAGTCCCAGAGTGAATCGGAGAGCTGGCGATGCACGGTCAATAATCTTGAGAATATTGGCTAGTTTTCATCTTGATGTGCAGCATATGCTGTGCTTTGAAATTTTTCAGCATTTTAATTAGATTAATAGGATCAGCCTCAGCTTTCAGGTTGCACCTTTTAAGGGTTGGGGAAGGAGGATGGTTGGAAAAGGGGGAAGAAGGAAGAGAAACAGAAAAACATCATGTATGGGCCTTTCATACAATTCCATTTTCCACACTCTTTTTTTGTGCTCTCTGGAAATTGCAAATGCGCTTTGCAAAGTGCATCTCTGACAATGCTGGCTCCTGCTCACTGAACAATATGGAGGTGTTTTAATATCTTATTGGAAAATTTCTCGAGGGATTCACAAAGGATGAAATCCACCCCTGTGCAGCCAGCTAGCACCAGGTCTGTCATTGTGAGACGTAAGTGGTTCATAGACTTCATTCTTGCTTTTTGCACAGCAGTGAATTTCACCTAAATGAGCTGCCTGAAGTGATCTGAGACTAAATTCATGCTGGTTTTAGCTGGTACCTATCATACTGGCTACCAGCATTGCAGAACCTGGTTGAGAATCCCGGACCGGGAGGCAGGGTTGATGTTACCCTGCCAATAAACCCATCCATTCCCTGGGTGCAGAAACCCCCTACCCACATTGCTTGGCTTGGTCTGTGTGTGCCAGCTCAGCTCCACATCTATACCATGGCTACATCACGTCAGAAATGCAATGCAATTGCGTTTCCCCCACGTAAGATTTTACAGGCGTTGGAGAAATCCAAATACAATTTGGTAACATGAATTTATTCCATGTAAATGACATTTTGCTGTGCTGATTGCTGTCTGGAGTAGTCAGGCACACGAATGGCAGAAAATAAAACATTTGCAAGACTGAGATGTGAGGACCATCAGACCTCTGTCTATCACCTGGCATATGGGACTGGATTCACACATGTGGCTACAGAAAGCGAACGCAGCCTGTGGTGTGAGGCTTAATAGCAGTGCAAACAGGAAAGCAGAATGATCGCATTAATTCTGGAAGCCGCACAATTAATTCCCCCAGCCCATGGGAGCTACTGTCATCACGTCTTTTCATAGCCAGCGTGACATGACACTGTTCTGGCGTGTGCTACCTGTCTTTGTTCTGCTTGTTTGAAACAGCAGTTTTGCAGGGAAGTCGGGGTGCAACACGCACGATCTCTCCTGTTGGGCAGAGCTGCTGCAGCCCCAAAGTGTTAGTGACGGCCATGGCATGCGTGTCAGTCTGAGATGGTCGGAAGAGCCCATGCAATGCGTCATGTTATTAATTTGAGTAAATATGTTTCCGATCCCACTCATTATTTTGTGGTAGCTGTAGGTTCATGGGCTATATACCATGGCCAAGCACAGACTGAAAGTTGCTGTCTGCTGGAGAGATGGTGAACTTGGATGATAGATCTGGACTCCTGAAGCCTTGGACTTTCAACGTGATGTTGCTAAGAGCCCTTCGTCTGCACCCCGGTTTTGTTTGTGCTCTCTGGGCATGCTGTTAACTCCCAGGGCAGGGACGCAGCACTTCTATTTCACATTTCAAGACGGCAAGAGGATGTTATGCTGGGAAAAGCCAGGAGAGCATGAGTTAATTGAGACTTTGGGAGGGTGATTTTTTTTCCTCCAGATTCTCCACAGAAAGACGTGGTGGGACTTGTCCCTGGAGCACTGGGAGGGGAAGCCCAAAATCTCCCTCTGGAGTGTCAGGATGGGGAAGCCAGTGGCAGATGCTCTGGACCAGTGATGGCTGCACACCTGGACCTCCCATCTAAACACTCTTCACTTGCACAAGCTATATAAAACCCAGGTCCTCAGTTTGCACCTTAGACTGCCTGGCAGAGGGACAGACTAACTATAGGGAAAGGTACAGTGAAACACTCGTCCCTGATGGTAATTCCCCGACCACCACCGTGCTGCAGGTCCAGGGCTGTGCTGTGTGTACGTTTGCAGCATGGGGGCTGTTGAGTCAAATTCGGGTGCAAACTTATCTGTTGACCTCGCATCACCCAACCTCACATCATCAGAGGACAGGACTGAACATCCCCTGTAGCGCTCACTTCTTTTAAGAATGCTTTTCCATTACCCATGTTGGAAAAAACCAAAATACTTCAGCAACTCTGAAGGTTCATCCTAGGAAACGGAGAGTAGGCTAAGGGAACAGGACACATCTGCTGTTTGGGACGACTCATTGCTCAAGATTGGGAACCTGGTTCGAGAGCTTAAAGGCTCAAGATATAGATGGTAAGAGAGCAAGTAGAGAAAGCTTTCACCTTTACTGACTTTTCAGGGAAAGATGAAGAGATACAGAGGATTAAGTGTTACGAGATTGCAGCAGGAAAGAGAAAGAGAACACAGAAACCTCAGAGCATCATCCATCTCATAGCAACAAGGCTGGATTTAGATGGAGTTATTCAAACAATACAAAACTGTGCAGGAATAAATGTGACGTGAAAACAAAGTGCAGGTTGAGGTGACCGACTAAGACATTTCGGGTAACAGAGATGGTGGAGCTGGATAAGCTGTTCTGGGAACTAACCATAGAAGTATAAAATGAGCAACTTTTGCCTTCTTTCTGGTCGCAGAAGGTAATGGGCCGTTAGGAGGACCAGGGGAAAGGCACTGTCTGCACATGCTAGAAACACAGCCTCGCAGTTTTGAAGGGTGCCGCCGCATGTATCAACGCTGTGCCAGGACCATGCGTCGCAGGAGACGTTTGGATCCCAGCGATAAGCCAGTCCCCGGGGCCAGCCGTGCGCAGAGCCTCAGGGAACAGATATCTGGTTTTAACAGATGGTTTCTTAGGATCCTGCTGGTCCCAGAGGGGTTCGCATTAAGACATGCATAAGCAATATTGATTTTGGAAGTTAGACTACATTTAGCTGCAACTCAAAGAGGGAAGGAGTAAAAATACCATCCTTGGCTCTGCTCTAACTCTGATCTAAATCCATCAGTCTCTGGATATCCTCCTGCCGCAGGCTCCAATTCAGATACGTGCCTGGGTATTGCCTCCCTTAGAGAGCAACCAGAGGAGATCCTGATGCCGGTGGAGTCAGTGGTGAAGCAGATTAATCCCAGGTCACTCCTGACCCCTCCAAGATATCCACCTGGAAGCTGCCATTTGGAATTGCTGCGTTCTGCAAATGCTACCTCTACAAACTGAATATGTGACTTTTCCCCCTCACTTATACCCATTTTTATAGGAATAAAGAGTGATACACTTAAGAAAGGTGCTCCTTTATCCCAGCTGTTGCTTGTTTTACTTTTGCACACATACTTCAGTAAAGCATTTCAGTATCCCGCAGTTGAAAATCTGTTTGTTGAGAGGTCTGCACGAATCTCAATGACAATTCATAACCAGGGACTTAAACAGAAATGGCAACAAACAAATATATTTTGCAATCTTATGAAGGTCAGATGGGTACAGGGCAAGGTTTCCTTGACCTTCATGTGTAGGTGGGTGTTTGTTTTCAGTAGCATAGTAGGAGAGCTAACATTTGTAATACTTTAATGAATCACAGGGTTGGCCAAGAAAGGAGTATTTAAAGCTGAATAGGAAGTTTTAATTTGAAGAATTGTCTGTCGAGGTATTAAAAATGTCAGTCAGTCCCTCAGCCTTAGTGACTGGATTTGAAATGTGTAAAAAAAATAACTGCATTGGGGAGTGTCACTTCTGTCTCTTGCTTTCTGGGAATGGCTGGCTGGGAGGACAGATTTTCATCTCAATTTGTCAGTCTTTGTCAAAGCATGACATGTTTTGATGAAATGTGTTCAGAGATGCAGTCAGCTTGCCTGGCTCCTCAGAAATCCACCACCAAGCTGCTGGGGAAACCCATGTCTCCCCAAGAGCAGCGTATAGGCTTTGGGAAAAGAGCAAGTGGAGCTTTTGAAGGCACAGCTCAAGTCTGAGAAAAGTCTTCCTGGGATGAGGAAAGGATCCTGCGGGGCAACGGCTGCACAGCACCGGGGAAGATGGTCTGCAGGAGCCATGGAGGGGCCCTGCAAAGAGCAGAACTGCTCCCAGACAAAAAGCCCTGGGCCGGGAAAAGAGCTGCCAAATTTACACTGAACTGCTTTATCTGGGCCACGCTGAGGAGATGCTGCCTCAGAGCCCAACAGGGTTGACCCAGGGGCTGGATTCTCCCAGGAGGTGGGAAGCAGACCCTACATCTGCTCTTGGTTGCAGCTGCCACTCTGCTTCCTCCAGTAACCCCAGCTGGGGACAGGCATTTGTTATGAAACCGAATTCCCCAGATGGTTGTTTGTTGGAAAGGTCATTTGACTGTCTTATCTGAAAATGGATGCATTGAAAACTTTCCTAAATTTGCTCATTAAATATGATGCATTGCAACATTATCAACAAAAAATGTTGGCAGGCAGGCTTCTTGCTGGAACATCTATTTTTCTGGCAACTGTGGTCCCAGTCCTGGCCCAGGGGTACTGGGAGCAGTGGTGGGGTAGGTCAACTGTTCAAAACCAGGAGCCAAAATTAGACATTTTCAGACCCACCTTCTTTGTAAATTCTTGTAGTACATGATGTGACACTGTGACTGCAGTTGCTGCTGTGGCAAAGCTCCCTACATGGCTCAGGTCAGGTCCATAGATCCCTCCAAGGGGCAGGACAGACACAGTAGGATTACGATGGAGGTGAGACAGATCCAAGGGTGAGAAGAAAAGAAGAAAAAGCCAAAGTTGCAGGAGAGATGACGGAGCTGGGAGAGGGTGTGGGAATGCCTGTGGGTGTCTCTGGGACTGAGTCAGACCTGCAGGAAAGGCAAAGCAAGTGCAGTCAAGAAGAAATCTCCTGTCCCTAGAAGAAAGACCTCAGCTCCCTGCAGGACATTACTGCTCCTGCCAGGAACTACAGGATCTGGGACACGTTTCATGATATGAAGAGCCCTCCAACCCACGCACTGTCTCTGGCAGTCCTGCACTTCTTTTTTAGAGACATTTAGTGGCCGCGTGCGGCTGCGTGTGTGCATCAGGCATTTCCACGGCTGACGTTTCAGGTACCGCTGTCCTCCCAAGAGGTCCATTGTGTTTGAGACCGACTTCCCAGCTCTCCCCATCAGCTCCCCTCCCGGCCGCAGCAGCAGCTGGTGAGCGAAATGGCAGCGTTAGGAACGGTGCCCCTGTCCCCTCTCCCCTCCGCCAGCCTCTCGTAGCAATTTGTCAAAGCAGCGTGAGAGTCAGAAGCAGCGCTGAAATGCTTTGCACTGAGATTTTCAATTAGGGAACACAAAAGCCTGTTTAATAAACTCTTAGAGGCTTGTTAGCTGAGACATAATTAAGATTAATGTTGACTTGGGACCAGAGGAAACAGGGCTGAAAGTGAATCAAAGCAGGGCAGACAGTTTCCACCATTAGGATAATGCAAGAATGAGTTTCCTTCCTGCAATAGCAGATGGTATCAGGTCCATTGCTATGCCAAAGGGAACCCTGCTTATATTTCCCTATTCTGTTAAAAGGCGAACATTAAAAAGGGCAAAAAGCAGGTTTTGTCCTCTTGTTCCCCAAAATGTGTTTACAGCCCTTGCACGGGCAGCTGTTTTCACAACAGCTTTGCACACTCGAAGCCCAGGCAATAGCAGGTTTGGAATAAAGCTCCACGCTTCAGGTTGACAGCGCACCGGCTGTTCGGCCAATTGATTTCTGATGCTTCGCCGAGGCTGTGATTGCCAGTAGGAAGGATGGCAAAATTAGGAACCCCAGCACACAAGCACAATTACTGTCTGTTTTGCCAGGCAGGTCCCCCCCCGCCTCAGACAGTGGCATGGAGGGGAGGCAGCCCCACACAAGGGTCGGACAGACCGAGCCAGCTTCCGCGCATGCACAAGGGCACGGGGCAACGCGTCTTCTGCATTCCCTGCTTTGATCTCAGTTTTATCAGCCTATTTTTCAGGTGTCTCACTATTCCCTTCAGATAAAACTTTCCCTGGTTAATTCCAGATATGATCAAATCCTACGGAGGAAGGAGAGAAATAATATTTGTTCTGCTAATGCAATGCCAGGTTTTAATTCTTTCCTATACATCTTCATTTATTAATGTCCTTTTTCTTTCTGAGGCAGAAGATGTTCCTGGCTGAATTCATAAATCAAGCCAGGATAAGTGGGTTGTAAAATCCACAAGCAGTTACACACCAATGCCAGCGAAACAGGCCTGTCACTCCCTCCGAGCTGGGTTTTCAGTCATCATCTGGCCAGCCACACGCTGCATTCTCCAGATGACTCCCATGGATGCTGAGCTGTCTGCGGTTTCACTGCTGGGTACATACACCCCAAAACATACCAAAACTCAAGGGTTTGCAAATTCAGTTCCCACTTGTGAACATCCAGAACCATGTAACACTGCCTTCAACAGCCAAGCGCTCACTCTGGCAACGCCAGGGGGAAGGATTCCCTTCCCTGCCCCACATCTGGTGCCCAAATGCTGCAAAATCCCCGTCCTGCCAGAGGTCAGAGAAAGGCATCGGAGAAAACGGGAGGGACAGGCTGTTTGGGGGATCCCTAGGTGAGACCAGGGCAGATAAGATGTAGGATAGCATGGCTTGGGACTAGCCAGGAGGCCACAGCAAGGACCAGGGAAAAATTCAGCACAAGGACCTACTGTGTCTACAGAGCAGCAAAATCCAGGATCATGAGCCAGAGCATGGGAGGGAGAAAGAATTTAGGGCCAGGGTGCAGTGAAGCACTGCGGGAGGAGTGGATGGGTGAAGGCAGGCATGCACCAAGGGGGAGGCTGGAGTAAGGGGGACACATCCCCCTTACTGAATTGCACCCTGTGAGTCAAATCCTGAAGTCCACAAATGTCCTCATGAGGAGGTGGGAATTGTTAAAAGGTTGGCTCCCACACCACTGCCCCAACTCTCACAAATCTCTCTGGAAAATAGCCCTCTCGCTACTGACTTGTGAGGCAGAAGGCTTTGGTCATTTTTGTTTCGTTTCCTAGACTCTCCAGACGTGCCTCATCATAAACGATGCACATACAGAATGAGCTGATGGAAGGTTACTGATGTTAATCACAAGCTGTGTGGAGACGGAGAGAGAAAGAGATGAAAACCTGAAATGCGTACAAGACGCAGGGGTCCTCAGAACTGCCCATCTTTCTGCCATCCCCCATCCCTCATCCCATGCTCTCTCATTTACACCTGTTTCAGGTAAAGACCAAACGCTTTTTTACGTTGGCTAAGTGCACAAATACAGCAACACTGCTCTGCTCTCCTGGGGTGCCCTGCTTCTTCCATCCCCTGCTGCTTAGGGGCTCCGCTCGGCATTTGTGCGGCTCCTAGCACGAAGGAGCTCTATTCTTGGAGTGCAGGCACTACAGCAATGAGCATGCTTAGTACCAGCTGGTTTTTCACTAGCATTAGTGAAAAATAGTGCAGTAAATCAGTAGTTACCTCAGTATTGACCAGAAATGTAAAACAGCTGTCACGGGGCAGCCAAGCTGGATTTACACGACTGTATTTGCACAACAGCTAATTTAGGCTTTAGATAGGGTGGTAAAATGATGCCAGACCAGTTTGCACCTCTGTCTTTTTCTGTTACACCTCCTTCTGAGTGCAGTTATATCATCTCTGTGGGCTGAAGTCTCATGGGATGGCCCCATCTGTGTTTACCCTTGTCGTGGTTTAACCCCCGGCGGCAGCTCAGCCCCACGCAGCCCCTCGCTCCCTCCCCCTGGTGGGATGGGGAGAGAATTGGAAGGGTAAAAGTGAGAAAACTCGTGGGTTGAGATAAAGACAGTTTAATAGGGAAAGCAAAAGCCGTGCATGCAAGCAAAGCAAAACAAGGAATTCATTCCCCACTTCCCACGGGCAGGCAGGTGTTCAGCCGTCTCCAGGAAAGCAGGGCTCCATCACATGTAACGGTGACTTGGGAAGACAAGTCAGAAGCCCAGGTGAGCATTTCAGTAAGTAATCTTTCCTAAGTTGTCTGATTTGGACTGAAATAGGTTCTGGAGGGCTCACCTGAGCTGCTACAGCAGCAGGGAGCTGCATCACCTGCTGCCAACCAGAGGTGGGACCAAGGCCAACTTCTTGGCAGCTGTAGGTGGCCCAAGTGGCCGTGGGGCTGAGATTCCAGTGGGACAGCCCCGTCCTTCTGCTGTGTTGCATGTGGCAGGTGTGTTCAGTGCAGGCAGACACTTCACACGCCCGTGCTTTGCCAACAGGGAAAAGCAAATCAGCTGGGCTCCTGGGAGCAGTCTCAGGAGTTGGCAAATATAGCGTTAGCACCTCTGTGGGACCTCTTCCATCAGGTTCTTGAGATAGATGATGGATTTCCTGATTAATAATATGCCCCTTTTCATCATCCTTCAGAGTGTAAATCTTGCTTGCAGTGGAGCGAAAGGCTGAAGAGAACAACAGCTGCATAGAAATGCCCTTGGGCTGGAGAGGGGCGTTTCAATGCTGTGGCTCAGCTTGAAATGGTTAATGGTGGCCAAGGAAAAGAAATACATTCTCTTTTGTTCTGTCATTGTAGGGGAAAAGAGAAATTAATAATCTGTTTCTGTTCCTAACCGGGCAGCCTTTGGAAGCCTGCTTTAGCAGGTAGTCCTGACGTCTGGCTCTTAGCTTGCCTGACTGTCCCAGGCTTGAATTTTTATAGTCATCTCCCATGCCTGAGCTTCTAGGAGGGATCCTGACCCCCACCACCCAACATGGGAAATGGCTAGACTGGGTCAAAGACCTCCTTAGTTTTCATCTGGTGGGAAGCTAGATCATGGGGGAAGAGGGAAAGATGTAAAGCCAGGTTTCCTCCCAGTGTTGAACTGGATTGCAGCTGGATCTGAAAGCGCTTCTTCCTTGGTTTCAACAGTTGAAATTATCTGCAAGAACCTTCCCTTTAACCCAGAACACCCTTCCCCCTTCATCCGCCATTGTAAACATGGACCTTCTCATTGCTGCCATGCCTTTCATTTTTGTAAGCCCTTTTGCCCTTCGTCAAGTAATGCATAATTGCTTCGATTCACCCAGCCAGAGATGGCCTGCCAAGTCTCGGTTGTCTTGCACCCCTCAAACCAAGCTTCCCTCTCTTAATTGTTTCCTTAATGGTTTAATTCATTAAAGGGATGACCTAATTGCAGGTAGCGTTTATTCAATGTCACCATTCTGCCAAATGAAAAGAGACAGTTATTGATCACGGTTGGTACCTTTGGCCTTCAGTGAAATAACCGAAAGGCAAAGAGGTCACGGTGGCAGGGAAAGGTCTGCACGGAGGAGGCACCGCAGCCCCCTCGCCCCAGCAGCCTGCCCCAGAAACCAGATATCTACAATGACCCAGGCATTAGTTAAAAGGCTTCAGCTTTGCTATGGTGTGAGTTGTTTGATACTCGCAGCTTTTTGACATCTAAAGGGTCATTGTCCACTGTCAGCTTCTATTTTCCTGACTGCCACCTCAGTGCGGCAATTGGAGATGACTTGCAGCTGTTGTAAGTCACTGAAAGGCACCAAAGCAAGGCTGGGGCCAAGCTGATCTCTGCTTCTCCTCCTCCCCAGCACAATCCTCATCCCTTGAAAGTAAGAGGGACTGTGCCACGTAAAGAAAACATCACCTTCCTGCTCCTGGGCTGTAGTGCAAGACTGATCTTGCTCCTTGGTGAGCGCATGCCTGCAAGTCCTGCTGCTTGCAGCTGCCAGTGAAGTTGTTGTGAGCCCTGCCTTGAGGTCTAGCCAGAGCAAGGCTCAACCCTTTCAGCTTATACTCTTTTTTCCTCCCTGTGTTTTACATCCCTAAGGAGAGACAGTGCATCAGGCGGCCAGCAAAAGTCTGGATGTTAGGGTGTCTTGTTTTGCAGTATTGCATCTCCTTGAGCTCAGACCACAAAGACTTGGGCTTACAGCCGCGGCAATTCCAAAGTTGGCCCAACAGCAACAGTCACATTACACTGAGCGAGACAGAGTGTGGACACTCTTCTTGCAAATGAGGACTTGTCCAAAGCAGGGGATTGAGTTGCATCCAGAGAAATGACACACCACCTTTTCCAGCTGCTGTACCACAGCAAACCACACCAGCAGCAGGAAGAATGATGTTCACTGCAGACCAGGAGAGCCAACGATGGTCATTCGGCATGGTTGCACTTTACTTCTAGTGACACCCCAAGGACCGTTGGCTTGAGCAGAGTTACTCTGGATTGTCTCAATGGCAGGAAAAAGCAGTTTGATTTGGTTGACTTGGCCTCCTGTGATAAGGTGTAGGCCTGTGGGTTTTGGGCATGCCTCAGTTGAGAGGGTGGTGAGTTAGTCTGGCTGAAAACCTGCCATGTCCTCTGCTCAATCTATTTAACCAGAGACTCTGCTCTAATGCAAATTAGGACCATGCCTTATTTTTTAATGCATATAAAGAGAAATTGGCAAAAACAGTTCCTTGCCTTTTTTATGTTATTTTAGCAATAGAAATGACATATTTCTCACAGATCATGCTGCCACTTTGTAATCTTTTCTGTATTTTCACAGCACAGTCAGCCATTTATTTGCCAGTCATTAGCAACCAGCAGAGAATAAAATCAGTCAATACTATTTAGATAAGGCATGGTTGGCTATAAAGCGCTGGCAGAATCTTTCCACTGCCTGTGCTTTGAAACCAGTCATCAGTACAACCCGGCAGATGCAGGTTGATAACTCACCCACTGAAGGTCTCTGGTACTATGGCCCTCTTGGTGAGAGTTATCTTGCTCTGACAGACGGGATGGTAGCAAAGCTCTGAACAGGCTGCTGAAGAGTAAAATCTGCATTGATGTTGGATGCAAAACCTCTTATAAAAGCCCAAAGTGCCTGGCTGCACTGGTGATTTGCAGGGAGAAGGAAAGGAAGGATTTATTTTTCTTTTTAATTTTAATTCAGACAAGCATAGGGCTTTTGAGGAGGTCTGAATGAAGTGCCTCAGCATGCAAAGCACAGCATCACCCTGCTCACGTGTCTGCTTGGAGGGCAGGAAATATGCCCATGGCTCAGAGATAGGGAGGGAAATTGCGGATGAGGCTGGGTGCGATCAAACACGGACCATGACAGATAAGATGGAGCATATATCAAGGGCAAGTCTGACTACAGAAGGACTAAGATAGGCTCTGACAGTCTGGGTTTCATTCCTATTGCAGCATTCAGGATGTCAAAGACCCTACTTCATGCTGTATGCTGAAATGCTCCTTCATGTACTTCAAAGATGTGATTTCCCAGGGCTTTACTCAGACTTCATTCATCCTCTTCTGTCACTGTGTACAAATTACCTGCATTTTCTCCATAAAGTGAGAATATTATTTCTAGCCTATACCACACACATATAACACCTAAGTGCTGGTGAAAGTTATCTGACTCGCATAGCATTTGCCTGATGGCTACTGTGGCTGTCAAGTATTGCACATGGGCGGTACCTGTGACATTGATTACTTACCCAGGTTTCATGGGGGTATTGCTTGGCATGGCTTCCCATCATCATCCTGGCCGTGCCACTGATGGACAGCATGTTAACGTGTTGGATGGTCCATCAAGGCCCGGTTTGTGTGATTTATTCAATCCTTTTTGCCCCAAGAGAGCCGCACTGAAATGCAATTTTCTTTCAAAGTGGTCCCTCTTGGAGAAGGTAATGACAAGCAGGGTCGCAGTGCCCAGAGCACGCTGCAAATTTTCTGGAGATGCATTGTTGATGAGAGCCACCTGATTGTCCATCTAGCACAGCTTTTACCAGCAAAACCCCCACCTGAATAAGGGAAAGAAGACTTATGTCAGAGAGACACAAAATCAATGCACCAGAACTTATCTTTTTCATAAAAATTGTCTATTCCTGCAAGACTTTAACAAAACTGATGTAAACTCCATGGTGCTGGCACGGAACACGCACTTTGTGATGGGACTTTCAAATCTCTCTGCCCTGTAGGACAGGTGTGAGAAAGGAAGCACTGGGTTAATTTTACAGATGGAAAACTTTGGGAATCACAGCCTACCTCACATCAAAGTTGTAAGGTTGAAATTAGGAGCGGAACCAAGATCTGTGGAGTCCTAAGCTGACACCACAAGCACAAGCCCATCTTTTCTTCACAGAGGGTGCATGACAGGACAGAGTCATCCATTCCTCATTAGTTCCCCTGTTTTTATAGGAATATTTTGCATTAAATTAAATGTGTTTGCAAAAGAAGAATTCCTTCTGAAATGCACATTTATTCATTCACTGGAGCGTGACCATTACTGTCTGCTTAGTAAATAAAATTAGTTTTGATTCTTTGTAAATTAGAAAACAAATCATTCATTAGCCTAATGGAAAGGTTTTTTTCAATCTCATGTGTACATGCTGCACACATTTCTAAAATGTTTTCTTTATTTTTTTATGGCAAATTAATAGAAGCCAAGTCCTGCTCCCCTGCTGTAAGTCAGGAGAGGAATCAGAAAGAAATTCAGACACTTAGGAGTTTTTCCGCATTTTGGTGCCATTCTTTCTTGCAAGGAGTTAATTTTCAGTGCTTTATCAAGACCAGTTTCCTTTGAAATCAAGGGGAAGAGAATCCCTGGCTTGATCAGCATATAGATAGTGCTTTTCAGCATCCTTTGTGTCTTTCTGATCCTCACTTGTGGTCAGAGCATCAAAAGGGCTATTGAAAAAAATGGGCGATTAGCAAGGTATAACCCTTCATCATGGACTGCAGGTTTGATTTCACACTGAAATCAGCACCGATTTGCTCCACTTCTGTTCAGTCTTGATGGGGCACTAAGCTCCAGGGCTAGCTTGGACATGCCAGTGGAGCAGCCCCGATGTCCCGGGGGCTGAAGCCTCTGTGTCCCCGAGGGGACAGTGCGGCCACCCGGGAAATGAGCTGGGGGCCGAGACAACAGCCCGGCATGGCGGGCTTGGGTGGGCTCTTCACAGCCGGTGAGAGACCTAAGAGTTACCTTCATAAACAACAGTCAGATCACTTGAAAAATGGACTTTTTAGGACCCAGAAAATATGCAGACCATTTCTGGGTTTGGTTCATTCAGTGCATATATTGTGTACTTTGTCCAGAATGTTTTAACAGAGGAAAGCGAAGACAATCTCTGTAGCATAAGCCTGAAGACCACTGAAGACGATTAGTGCATGGTAACTCCACACAGGACATGCTGACCTGACTTTGAGTCAGAGAAAAGAACAGGTACACAAAGACCGTATAGTTTGCACTAAAACTCTTCCTCTGTTGTAAAAGATTATGCTTTTGTTAGCACAATATTAATGTTTATAAAGCATCTTGGCATGAAACACTGTTGGCTTTTCTTTCCAGCATGTTATAAAATCATCATGGAAAGAAAAACAGAGTATCCCTAATGTACCAGATTATTGTTACACTCGCGTCTCCTGATACTGCACCAGATTAATGTGACAGAGCAATAAAACTCTGGATCTTCATTTATCACACCCCTTTAGCTCTCTCCCATGCTCAGAGAGGTTTAAAATGAGTATTAGCTTTTTCCCTGAAGAGAAAATAAGAAGTTACCCAGAAGTCATCAATATTTCAACTCTGCCAATTTTTACTCAAGTGTTGGTCTTGCGAGTATTCTTCAGTTCTTCTGTGTTCTTACCTAATCCACTGAGGAGGTTTTTTATTTTCTCTGGTTTTGGAGTTTAGAATTCCATCTGCTCCTCGTTATATTGCTTAATCTCTAGATGTGTGACTTATTTTAGCAACGTGGGTTTATTTTTGCGTTAAAGTAAAACTCACACAGTCCCTGTGGGTCTGATACACCTCAGTCTGAACGATGTCTAAAAGGGGTCTCTGATCCTGGGATGAAATATCTGGAGGGACATTTTGGGTATTGCTATCTACCCTCTGTCCTCAGACCACCACTCTGAGTTTGCTGGTGGTTTTGTCTGACTCTGAATTCCTCCGTCTCTATTACAAGCGGTCTTCTGGCAAACCAGTGCCCAACTCACAACTTCTCTATGCCATACACTGCTCTCTGCCCCACCTATAAACTTATTTTAAAATATAAAAGGCTAAGCATGAGACTGTTGCTCCTTGTATATTTTAATTCTGTTCATGCTGCTGCCAGTCCCAAGCACATCAAAGGTTTCTGCTGGACTGCTGGTTTCGAGGCTGTTGGGTGCACTTGCTTCAGGTTTATCAGTAATACTTTATAATCCCCAAGTGAAATGATTTCTCTTAAAATTGAAGACTGAGATACCCAAGCAGCCCTTCTCTCAGGCAGCCTTAGGAAAGTACTAGTGAGGACTGCAGCAATAACACCCTTCCCCTCCGGTCCCCAATGCATTGCCTCTCTCCAGGACTGCCAGCTCTGATTTTTATGGAATTCCAAACACATTGGTAGGAGACAGCAAATTATAACATTTTTTTCCGGCACTTTCAGCCCTGAATGCTGCATGACAGATGTCAATACTGTTCCTCCCTGCTTTACAGATACGGAAACTGATGTACAATGGATGAAGTGACCTAAGCAAAGTCTCACAGCCTCAGCCTCTTGCCCTGGCATTTCAGCTATTCTTTGCTCATAACTCTCTCTTGCTACTTCCATAGCAGGTGCTAATACAATATATAGCCAGCAAGATCAACCAGCATTGCTCAGCTTTGCTATTAGTGTGAACAACCTTCTGGTTTCTTCATTCTGCTAATTTTCCCTGTGCTTAAGAGCTCAGCTGCTCCAGAGGATCAGGCTGGTGATGAACGATGGCATAGATGTACTACGCAACACACTTTGACTTGAATTATGCATCCCTGTGCTTCTGCGGAGCAAGCTACCAATGCTGCGTACATGGGGCACCCTCCCTCCATGAGAGCATCAATTATTACTGCTGCTTGCAAAATGATCTGTGAACTAAAATGGGTTTTTCTAATTCTGTCACTGGAGAAGAACTTCTGGCTAATCAACTGGAGGCAGATGGAGTTGGCAGAGATGACATAAAGGCCTGTACTAATTACTCCACGTGTCTCAAGAACTGATAAGGGAGTTGATTTATGCCTGGAACAGCCTGATAATTCCGGAAATAATAGATATTGCATGACTTAATTAATCAATGTAAACCTGTTTGTGCTGTGATTTTGAATTAATGGCAGTGGTATAGCACAGGTGTATGGAAAGTGGGCTACAGCCTGCTACTGTGAGAAGCCTAAATGTACCTACTAATGGCCCAAACCAAGGACCAGGCTCTGATACATCCTGCAATTGTCTTTCATTGTATCTGGTGAGTTCTTGCGCTCTTGTGCTTGGGGAATGCGAGTGTGGCCACATATGATGGCACGAAGAAGGAAAATGGTGCACATATACAGAGTAACAGTGGGTAGAAGCAAGAACTTATTGAGGAATTGGTCCATGCCATGAGCTCATGCTAAATAGTTGCATCAGGAGTAAGTAGTGTCAAGGCCTGAGTGGGTTTACCTCAGCCTATCGCCCTGCCTGATGTGCTCGGTCCTCGGGGCTGGTGGTCATGCAGGTGGGACTGTTCTCCAGCTGCGGGGATGAGAGGGGACACCCTCCGGTGGGAGCAAAGGCTCTGCCTACCCTGAGCTACAGGTTCTGCTGGCTGGAATCAGCCTACAGAGCAAAAGAGGTTTTGTTCTGACTGTTGTCCTGCTTTCTCCATTCTTCATACACAGACCATTTCAGCTCTATGGCCCATCATGGGGCCTCCCTGTAGTACTCCTACCTCTCACCCCAGGCTGATTTATTGGACATAACACCATTTTGCTGTTTGTATTTGCAGATGCACAATGTTTTCCTGGACCAGCCTAGGAGGATGGACAGATATTACTCTGTTTTCACCCTCCCAGGAGCTTGTTGTCATTCTTCCACTGTGGTTGTTGAAGATAAATGTATGGGCTTGTTGGGACCCACCCATGGTAGGCCAGACTATATATCACTGAACAGAAACACATGCTTTCCCCACCTAAGACAGACATCAATTAGAAATGTCTTGGGTATGATCACAAATCCAAAAGGACTTGCCTGCTAGAGTTCATGGAAAGATGGGTAGATCCAGGGTCAGGTTTTGCCTATTAAGAAGCCTAGTGACTAGGTCTCTGGGCAGTGATTTAACTCCTCCTCCTTCACAGCAGTTTAAGGAGAAGTATTTGTGCACCATAGTGTCATGTTTTAACAAATTAGACCTGCTTTTATCACATTATGGCGCAAGTGACCCAGCACATGAGTTAGACTTTGCACAGTGCAAAAGCCAGGACATGGTTTGGACTGGGAACTACAAGCTCCTGAGAAGGGCAGTTGAGAGAAGCAACAGGTCTCTGCTCCCAGGAAATCCTGAAGGCCTTGGTCAAAAGGACTCATGGAAACAGGCTGCCGTGGACTAGCTGATTAGGGTAACTTGGCTTTTGAACAGTATCTTCAGGCTCCTCTGCTGAACTTGCTGAGCCTTTGTGAAGTAAAAGGGGGAAAGGACTGCAACCTAGATCTCATTTCGGAAAGCTGCCAATCCCCAAATCTTCAGTAATTTCAAAACGGGGCCTCTCACTCTAATCACTCGTCTAGCCTTCTCTGGGTTGTGCTCTATAGGGGACCCATGTCAGCATCATGCTCTGTTTAGAGTTACTTGAATAATCTGCCTTGCTTGTACAAATGCCAGGCTGATATTTACTGCTGGCACTGGGGCTCAGCCACGTCCCTTAGAGATGCTGTAGAAGGTCACCAAAGGTTGGAAGGACAGCTGAGATGCCCTCTCCTTTTGTATCCCCTGCCCTGCTTGCTATTACACACAAATAAATTTCCTTAGAGAAGGACTGTTTGAGCTGTGTGGGTGACAGTGGTGGTGGAAAGCAATTTCTAAAGAGAACAAACAGTTCCTGCCTGTATTAAAACAAATACCTAATTTGCTTTCTTCCTTTTCGTCTATAAAGAGCCCTCACTTTACAGTGCAAGTAGCTCGGATCAGATAGGAGGCAGGAATCGGGTCTGGGTGTTGTTCCTTACTCCCCTCATCCTGCTCTATGGTCTCACATTGGTTAGTTGGTCTCTATGTACCTACTGAGCTCCCAGGCACCATGAGGCTCAGTGACTTTCCTTTTGGTGTCTGAGCAGGACAGAGCCCCATAGATGTCTGTACTTGGCCCTACCATGGTCAACTATATTGCATCTACAATGATTTAAGCATCAAAGACTCAGCTATATCTTTTTTTTGCCTGACAGCGCTTGGAGGAGCCATGAAATGGATAGTCAGAAGGGGATTGAACTCGTTTTAATTTCTGAAAATACAGTTTATATTCATGTCCATACTTACATTCAGAACCAATACGTATACACAACAGCTTTCCAGGACTTCACAATCATCATCACTAACATAATAATAAAGTGGTTACATTACATTTTATATGCAGTTTGGTTTAGAATGTGAAAGTATTATGGATACACTGAATCCTTTCAACAATGTTTTCCTAGTCTTGTTTTTATTCTTTCTTATTGTGTTTGAAAGACTCCTGAATACTATGAATCTCTTCTATGGGTTAATGACAGTAAAACAATGTAAATGGACTACATAGCACTCTAGAACCATGGCTCATACAGAATATTAAGATCAGTGTTGTGGCCTCTTTTGTATGAAACTTCCTTTTAAGAAATAGTGTTTTTCTTTTAAGAGATCCCCTTGAAGACTTCCGAAGATATTATTTGAGCTGTTTTCTGCTTTGACCTGATCCCAACAGTGCAAAGCAGCCCTAAACCCAGCTTAACAAGGTAGTTAAAACAGGTTTAGTGTTGTTTTGCATCACTAGAGCAGTACAAAGCTGACAGTGTGTACCAGTAAACCAGTTCTTTAGAGTACAGAAAGTGGTAACACGTCTGACTTAGCTAAAGCACTGTAAGAGCTTCACACAGCCCAGTATAGCCCATAACACTTTTAGCTGGGAAAGGGAGGGGAGTGAAGAGAAGTCTATGTACATTTATTTGAGCTTGTGGGTCTCCAGATTTTAGCTTTGCTATGAACTCCTCTCTCCTTTAAGTCCTCAAGTTCTCCAGGTCTACAAGTGCTTTGCAGTACCAAACCATGCCCTTAGACCTTGCTAGTTTGCATATGTCCGTTGAATTCAATATTTCTCTGGGTTAGCATTGATTCCTGCAAGCGGCTGCTGTTCTCTTGCCTGTGTTCAATGGGGTCACCATCCTCTACACCATTGCCCTTTCGGAGGCAAAGGACTTTCTGAAAACTCTGCTTGAAGTTGTCAGAAAGAAATCCATAAAGAATGGGGTTGGCACAGCTGTTTGCATAGGACAGGACCACCACAAAGAAGTACACCCCTACCAACACAGGGTCTTCTGGCAGTATAAATATCAAATTGACGATGTTCATCATGTAAAACGGGAGCCAGCAAAACACAAAGACCACCACAATGATCACCACCATCCTGGTCACCTTCCTCTCTGATCTCCTGCGCCTCGTAGACCCAACTCGGATCCCTGAAGATTTGACTTTAATCACAATCAGCAAGTAGCAGAGACAGATCACCAACAAAGGACCAAAAAACCCAAGGACCGATGTGTAAATGATGAATGCTGCTGACCAGATGTTGACAGGCTCTGGCCAGTTCATGTTGCAGGTGTGAAAGTCTTCCTGCACATCTGAAAAGATGATGACTGGAAGCACCACCAAGAACGAGAATGTCCAGACAGTGACACTGATGAGCTTGGCCACCCTGGGACGTCTCCACTTGGTTGATTTAATGGGATGAACTACTGCCAGGTAGCGGTCCATGCTCATCACAGTCAAACAAAAAATACTAGTGAATTGGTTAATACCATCTACAGTCATAACCAGCCTGCACAAAAAGGAGCCAAAAGGCCAATAGGAGATGGCATTCTGGGTGGCCAGGAAGGGCAGGCCCAGCATGAAGAGTACATCGGCAACAGCTAAATTCAAGATGTATATGTTGGTGACGGTTTTCATCTTGGCATAGCGCAAAACCACATAAATGACCAATGTGTTGCCACTGAGTCCGACTGCACATACAAGGAGGTAACAGATGGGAATCAGGACTTTGTGGATGTATTTGAATGAGGGCTGCTCTGAGAGCGTCCCATTCTCTGTCATGTTTGTCAGCAGTGAGGAATTCACATCGCTGGAACTAGCTTCTGTGCTAAACGTGTTGGAAAAGTATAAAGGATCCATAACTTTTACTCCTCAGTTTTTCTTTTAAGGCTAAGAGAAATTAAACTTCATGGGCATCTTGTTCCTAGAAAGAAAAAAAGGGAAAAGGAAGAAAAAGAGAGAAAGAAAGAGTGAATTCAAAGTAGAATTAAGTTTTGCACATCATTGAATTTTCCACCTATAGTCAGAATTTGTGTTTGAATTAAGCAGTTAGCACATATGAGGAGAACAAGGCCTGACCAAAGGAACTGCACAATGAGAGAGCCCAAGCGCTCACCCCAGTAGATGGTGGTCTCTGCTTAATTTTCACAAGCTCCATGCAGTGGGGTCAGGGCTGGATGTAACTGTGAAGATGGGAGGCTGCACAGCAGTAACACGGCATGCATCCCAGCGGGAAATGCGAGCAAGAGGAGACAGGGTGATGGCCATCACACTTCACAGTCAGAGCAGAAGCTTTCCTGCAGCAAAGGAGTCTGAATGTCCCAGCATGTGGGCCGTTCGGGTCCAAATCCTGCCGGTAACGAGGCCAGCCCTTCCTCGGCTGATGAGAAATGTTAATTCTTGCACACCACCTGTGCCACTTGGCAAGCAAACTTTACCATTTGACTGTCTCACTCTCCGTAACCTGTCATCATACATGCGTTTTCCTCTTTTGTGAAATCAAGGAGCAGGGGCGATAATACCCTCTACTTCCCAACTTGCACAAAAATACAGAAATCCAGAACCCACCTTTCCTCCTGGCTTCCTGCCTATAAGCCGATACAGAAAACATTAAAAGATAATTTTGAAAGACTCTGACTGAACAGCACATACAAATCAGACTGAAAGCGGAGCCCTGGCATTAGTGCCAAAAGCTTTAAAGTCCAATTTGGGGCAATTCTGTGGCTGCTTAACAGAGGGTGCCTGGAGAAGCTCAGGGACTGACTCAGCCCCACCTCACTCCCGTAAAAGCTCTGGATGCTTTCAGAATCCAGAACAAAAGATAGTTCCCTGCTCTTCGTATCTGAAGCTCCACTGCGATGTTTCACAGGTCTCTCTGTTTACATAGAAACAGTCTCAGTTTGATGTATTCAAATGCCACTTAATGCCTGGCAGAACCAGTTGAGAAGCCCCAGGGAACACCGGCAGCTGTGTAGGTGGGGAAACACAACCATCCATAACAACCGAGAAAACCCTACAAAAATAATCAATGAACTCCAGGATGGAAAGGACCATGTCTGAGAACACTTTTCCACCTGGTCAGGCCACGTGCATGCAGATGTGAAGACTGCAATAGAAAGGAACAAGCTGATTCTTTTCCATCTCTCAAGACGATTCTTCTGTTAGTGTTTCTGAATCCCTCTTCTCTCACCCCGAAGTGTGCTTTTTGTCTAAGAAACATCTTTCTTCTGCGAGAAATCCAAACTGCAGTGGGAAGCTTCAGGACACAGGCAGCTGAATGGATTTGGTGATAAGAATACGTTTTATTAGACAATCTGAAAAGGGTTGAAAATTTCCAACCCTCTGTTTCTGCAGCATCCTTGATTCACATGAATATTTATTGTTCTTTGTCTGAACGTGGTCTAAGTGGGTGTTTATAAAGCTTTCCACTACAAAATAGTTAAAGTATCTGCTATAAAAGAGTGGAGATTCAAAACCCCAATCTGGCCCAAGAAGTCTCCCAAGTCTGGCCAGCAGACAGTGGTGAAGGTGCTCAAGGAGGATGTGCCGAGCAACATTTGTTCCTATCACCTGATGGTTGGGTTTCCATAATAATCTGGGGGCATGAGCCTGGATTGCCCACATCGCACCCATGCCTTTCAAGCAGAAGCAAAATTCAGTATCGTGTAAGCATGCAAGAGGCTTCTCATCTCAAGAGGAATGCAAACACCTCCAGAGACTGGTTACCATGCTTTCTCTTTGGGTGAGAAAAACTGCAGTGGGTGAGAGTAGAAGTCCCTCCAGCTACCAGTGGTAATCACAAATACGCTGTTTGGATTTGGAAATGTGCAGATGGGAAGTAGGTGTCTCACATGTAACTCTGAAGCTGGGAGGAGATGTACCAGAGAAATCAGAAATCCAGGGTGGCTGGGGTGGTAAAACTGAGAGAACTGCCAAAGCTCGAACAAATGCTGGCTTGTAGCTGGAGATGAGAAAGCAGCAGGGAGGATCAGCAGGTTCTGAATATGCTACCGTGGTGTTTGGGGTTTAGGTATTGCAGCGGTGGGCTCCCTGCAAGAGTCACGGCAGTCCCTGACGGCACACTGGAGGGAGAGGTCAGCTGAGACCATGCTCCTCGTGAATTAAACAGGACTAAACTTACTGCTTACATAAGAAAAAGTAAACTCCAGTTCTGGCCAAAGAATGGACTTTTCAATTCTATTCTGACACTGATTTTAAATTAGAAACTTGTATTAAAACTCAGATTATTTGTGGGAGGAATCTGGGAGAAGCCAAAGCAGCACCACGCTCCTCTTGAGCTATGAGGGGTTTGATCTTTGGAAGATTGCATTTTCTTGCAACCCAGCTGGTTAGCCAGTATCTTTGAAGGGAAGAATAGCAAGGAAATGGGTGGTGGGATAGGGCAGTCGGTGTTTATAAACTCATATTCATGGAATTGCATCTTCAGGACTGAGTATGGTGCTAGCATTGGGAAGGGACTTCTCCCCAAGAGCAGTCCAGAGTAGCTCAGCAACATCCAGTCTGGGCCAAAAAGGAAAATTTTTGTTCTGGGACTGCAGAAACAGGAGGACAGTGGAAAGAACCAGTGCTGCTGCTCAGTAGGGGAAGGCCAGGAAACGCAGTCACGTGCAGCCCTCATCTTAGCGCTATAAAAAAATGAGGATGGACATCTTTCATCTAAAGTTACCTCCTTTTTCCCTACAGTATGTATCCTTGAAATAGTTGACTATAGAAATTACACAGTAAGTTCAAGGCTGTCGCTCCTTCCACCACATTTAGAGTTCAAGCCTTGGGAGAAGCACTGAGGAAGAGGAGTTGCTTTATGTGGATAAACTACTGCACAAAATCCAAGGGCTTGCCAAGGGCTTGCCAAGGGCCTTGGGTTCTTTGAGCCATCCATTGTTGGCATTCCTGATGCACCCAAAGGTTTTTCTTGGGGGACCTTTTTGTGCCTTCCGGGGGGGATGACCGCTCTTCCAGTCTCCTTCAACAGCAGCTGAAACGGTCTCCTGATGCTGCGCAGGAGTCAGTGATACCTCAGCAGCTTGTCAGTCTGCTTCTTTAGTATTTTGAGGCTTTTTCTCTTGGTTTTGCATGGACATTAATCTTTACTCTTAGGTTTTTTTGTTCCATTTGATTTATTTTGCACCTTTCCCTTCAACAGCAGGCGGATTCAGAAGGAAACGCGTTTGCTAAGGCTCTCATGAAAGGTCTTTAGTCTCTTCATTTGGTGACAGCCTGTAGGTTGGCAGCACCAGCAAGAAGCTGCCGTCATCTGAACATTTCCTATGCACTGGCTGGGGATGTGATGTGCTTAGAGTCATCTAGATCTGAAAACTGAGCCCAGATCTCCACAGAGTCCCCATCCGGTGCTTTATCCACTGAGCCATTGAAACCTTATTGCCTTTGCCGTGTAGCCACTGGTATTTGGGGATTCATTATGGCATGGCAACAACAAAAAACCCTGAAAGCATGTTTTGCTGGCTGTCTTTGATGAGCATAAACAATTTTTCCTCTGTTTAGCTGACAGCTTGTCCCTTACCAGCACAATTTTGCCACTACAGCAGTTAATGACTCTGAACCTTAACAAAGGATGACTAAATATAATTAAGGCATGCCAACTGATATCCTGTACATTTGTTCTGGTATTCTTAATTAATGGATTAATAAAAAAACCACACCTCTAGGGGACTTTCTCTCGTCCAGAGTTTTTTCCCTTCAGTATTTGATCTCCAAGACATCATACTGGTATACTCCATAAATAATGTGTTTTCTGCTTAAAACACACAAACCAAAAAGGACAAGCTAAGGAACTAAGAACATAGATCGAGAGTAATCACTAGTATAATTCCAAGTTCTCCTTTTACAGAACAGTACCCTGAAAAAAAAATAGGCATCCACCGCAGCTGAACATACCTGACCGCCTGTGTCCCTGCCCAAGAAAACTGAGAGAAGAAATAGCAGAGATGTTATGAAATAGAACATTCTGCTCAGAAGAAGGTATTTAGCCTTTGTGAAAACTTCTCTGGCAGGTATCCTAAACAAACTTGCTTTTGCTGGGCACAAGAGCAGGTATCCACCAAACAGCACAGAGCAGCCCATTCAGTGGGATGAAGCATCATCACAACACTAAGAAAACCAAACCTTAAAACTCTCCAGGCACATCAAGGTTTGGTTACAATAGCAAAGCAAAAATAACTCTATGAAGTGCATTGCATCAGAGTATAGCTGGGTATAGCTGGGATCAAGAAGGAATTCCATAGAGAAACCTAATTTTATGAGTCAAGATTTGATCTCGCTGCCTATTTACCACTGGAATCGTAACTCTCTCCTATGCAGCATCAAACATAATTGCTGTGAAGGGAATTATGACAACAGAAGGGCAGATTACTGCATCCAGGTGCAGAATACCTAGCAGGAACAGACAAAATAGTAATCCAGGCAGATACGCTTTTCAAACAGATGGCCTTGGTAGTAATGGGAAGCACCTGGATAAGTATCAAAGAAGTACCTGGATAAGTATCCAAGAAGTATCTAATAGCAGCAGAACTTTGTGGGTTTTTCCCGTCCCATGGAGTTGGCTGCAATGTGCCAGTGGAGCAATTTGCTGTAACAAATGGAAGAAAAACTCTCCTGGTCCTCCAGTAAATTTGCCCTTTTGGGAAAGAGGGTTCATCACATGCTTCTCCAGATACAGCCCGCGGGCCCTCGTGCTTTGTATTTGTATGGATGGAGCAGGCAGAGCCAGGTTGCGGCTGCAGGAGGGAGAGGGAGCTGCTGGTGGAAGGGGAAAGGAGGGAGGTGGTGGTGTGAAAGTTGGTGTGACCTGGCAGAGCAGCTCTGAAATAACACAAACACCCAGGCAAGGGTCTGCGTGAGGAGGAGGGAAATGCAGCATCATGCCAAGACCTGCTTCCACTTCTTATGGTTATAATGATGCTCCTTTACTAAACTCAGGAGGTCCCTGAGAGCACAGAAATCTCATCATTTCTCATACAAAATTCTTGGGTTTCCCCACTCCCTGCCCTGTTCCACCACCCGGGGCAAAAAAAGCAAAAGGATTCAGTTCACATGGGAACTTTCTCCTTGTTAAAACTGACATTTGATATTTCTCAGGATGTGTTTCTCACCCCAAAAACCTGGAGCAATTGATTTTTCTCTATGGAAGACATAACAAAACAACTTCCTTGCAGTAAATTGGTTTTCTGTTTTGACTAGCTGTATTGGTACTAAACTGATCAACTGAAGTCAAAGTTAAATAATGAATGTATTGCCACTTTTAGCACTACCAAAATCTTTAGGAACTGTATTTTCAAGCTGGCAACACTTTGTTACCACCCTGCTCAGACCAGCCCAGTGTTTCCTAGAGCACTCTGCAGAGATGTTACCCGATAACTTGGTCCTATTTTTAGTTTGCAAACAGCCCATAAAACACTTTTGCTTTTGCCAAATATTCGCTAAATACTTTTTTCCCCCAAAACACACTTCAGGCTCTGTTATGCTCAGAGATTACTCACTTTGGCTGAGCCGGTCCTGTCACGCAAACAGTCGTGTAAACCGCGTGCTTCTGGTTTTGCTCCCAGATCAGTTGATTTAAGTAACTTCAGCCAGAGGAAAGTGTGGAGCCCGACATCTCCGTGCTCACGCCCGGGCAGGTGTGGCTGGGGCTGAACTCCAACAACTGCACCTCCGCATCGCTGTAAGCAGGGCTTTTCACCAAAATATTTCTCCTCTGCCTCGCTCTCCTCTGCAATCCATTGACATCAAGTGATATCAAGGGCATGACAAATTCGAAGACAAGTTCAGCTGAGGAGCATTTAACTATAGGTTGTGTCTGCTCCCAGGCTGAGGGAGAGCTGAAACACCTGCAGATCCCTTTGGCCGAGGGAACCCTTCCAGGAAAGCCCCAGGTTGGAAGGAGCTCAGCTTCTCTTGCTGCAAGAAGTGGAGTAGCTCCAGGAGAGCAGCCTCGGGGGGGGACACGGGACCTCCCAAGGTGCGAGGTCTCTGGCTCGGGCGCACCCCACAAGCAGTGCACATCCACTCCGGCCACTGGTGACAGGGTCCCCCAGGAGCTGGAATTCCCAACACAAGGACTAACAGACCATCCCAGCACCCTAAGTACTGGCTGCCTGGTGGAACCTGCACATCTCCTCCCCTACGGAACTATGAAAAGTCTCTCGCTTATCCCAGCGCAAGCCTGCGACTTCAAATCACCTGAGCCGGCTTGTTCTTTCCCTGCTCTTCAGTGCAAAGGCCTGGGCAGAGGGAACAAGCTGTGCCCGCTTCTGCGGGTGCTTGGAGCTGCTTTAAGCCAGCGGGGGCTCACGGACACGGGGGCTAATCCCAGCCCAGCCCGACGGTGACTCCCAGGACTCTGCTTTGACCTTGACCAGCCACTTCTTGCTGACCACCCGGGAGCACATTCGACCTCCGCACCCCCGCACATCCCTCCCGTGTTTTAGCATAAAAGAGCATGGGACGTCAGTTCTGCCTCTATCGTGTGGGGGGGGGGGGGGGGGGGGGGGGGGGGGGG